>LR999963.1:147019347-147627125 GCA_905220375.1 Tachina fera | reverse complement strand
ACGAATAAGCTTTTAGCTTTCGTTTAAAATATTGGTTCACGTATGTGCGACACAAACAAAATCAACTGTCAAATTAAACAATCAGGAAAAATTGAACGTGTTGGTGAAGTTTTTGAATTTTTACAATTAAAATTTAAAATAATGGATGTTTTTACCAAGAAAATTTAAATATTTTTCAGCATAAAAAACTAATACTTGGCAATTTAAAGTGTTGGTCCAATCAAGTCAATTACCACCTCCGAAAGTTTTGATTTAGACATGTATGAATTACATTCCTCTCCGGCACAAAACTGGTAACCACCAGTTGCGAGAAATTTTAGGAATGTTGTCACTTTAATTATAGCGAGAACGCTAGTGATTCTACTGTTTTGCTTCATTGCAGATTCCATTTTCTCCAGCAGTATTCAAAAACTTCCTTGGAAGTGGTATATAATCATTTCATTTATTGAACTTACTGCTCGTGTGGAAACTGTAGCAAATTTGCTGTGTCTCGCAATCTTCAGCGTTATCTCGGTCGCTATAAAAAATCCAAGTGCAAGGGATCAAATCATTGTTTTTTCAATAAACGCGTATTTCTTTGTATACTTTAAACAAACAATTTTTGAAAACTTTACTTTTTATTTATTTTTATAATTGATTGATAGGGTTGCTTCCTTTTCATTTTTAAACAAACTTTTAATTTTCTATGAAAAAGCTCTAATTATTACAACTAAGTGAGTAATGGAAACATTGTTCTTAGACGTTTAATTACAAACAAAAAGAGCTTTTTTTTCAAACGAAAAAAGAAAATGAACTCAATTTCCAAGTCGATCGTTTGCCTAATAATCGCTCGCCTTCTAACGTAAGGCAGTTCGATAAACAGGCTGTAAAACTGTTTAGTGTTCTAATTCGAACATCATATTGCAGATGTTGCACGCATGATACAATAATATAAAGGTAAAACCGTTCTCTCTTTTCGTCGCCATATTAACCTTCTGACGTTTGCCCCAACTATTTTTTACTTTTAGAATTAATGCTACCTTATTAATTTATGAAATCCGAGTTTTGATTAATTGTTTGACTTTTTTGTTAATTTAAATTAAAAATATTGAAAAATATTAAAATTATTTCATTATTTCATTATTTCATAAAAAACGAAAAAATACAGCGGCACCAGCAAGGGCAGCAGCAAGGATACAACAGCAAACACAAAGTATACAGAGGTTACATATTTTGTGGAGCAATTTCAATGAAATTTAAAACTGAACAGCCTCTGCACCACGTCCGAATCAAAGACGGAACTTTGCCTTCGTGCTACGTCTAAGTAATATGTACAATGTGCAAATGAGAACGCAACTGCCAATCAAAACTATTTCAAATCAAATCCAAATGTCAGAATATGTATGGTTGGTGCTTCCATACCATGCCTTGCATTATTATCAGATTTGTATTAGTTGTAGCATCCCTCCAAATATTATTGGACTACGAGGTCCTTTTTTAAGAGAAATTTAACAATTGCAACATGGCCCTATGTTTGCAAAAAAAATGTTGATGGTAACCGACAAGTACATAAAAAATTATTAAGAAAAACTAACAGCCTGTTTGTGTAAGACGTTGACGGTGAAAATCTTGACGTTAGTCGCTCAAACGCAACGGCTGCATAAATTCAAAACCTAGTTAGTTTTGCTGTAAACACAACTGGCACCAACGACGAATTTTTCTTTGCGAATACTCGTCGTAGGAAATAAACACATTTGCGTATATAAAAATACACACCATTAGTATATTGCACGAAAGTTGATTTTTTTAACAGTTTGTCAGCCCATTATTGGTTTGTAGCATATGCGATTTTTAATAGATTTTAAGGCTTGTTTCCGATTTTGCAAATTCTCGTGAATTTGCAATGTTCGCCATGCCATGTAAGCGAGTTCTTACAAGTATTCTACTTAACAGTTTTCGGTAATTTTAACAAATACATACATATTATGTTATGATGCTTTTAGCAAGTTTTTGCTAATTTTTGCGTTTCTTTCGCCAAATTTTTGATATTTTTTAATTTTTGAATTAAATAAAAAAATAAAATATTTGCTTACTTTTGTAGGTCATATTACACGCAAATTTTGTAATCCTCATGTCCAATTAATACACAATTAAAAAAACATGTATTAAACTATAATTTCTAAACTCAAATTACACATTTCAAAAAGCATTCCTAACTAAAGGTTACCAGTATATGTATGTATGTGGCAATGTTTTCCTCTTTGTTTACAAAAAAAAACAGTAATCAAATAATTTGGGTAAAAGTCATAATTAATTTTAAATGTCAAATTACTTATTTCAAAAGAATTTTTTAATTTTTTTTTAACAGAAATGTACAGTTTTGGTGAAATTAAATGGAATATTTCCTTTAATTTATTTTGTATTTATTACTGTTTGTTAGAAACATATTTTATGGTTTTTCCATTAACTAAAATTAAATAAGAACTTGTTGTAAGCTGTCAACATATTTTTTTTGCTCATAGCACAATAAGCATCATATCAAAAGCCTTGGCACTCTTTAGGTTCATGTTTGTGGCTTAATTATATTTGCATATCAAAACAACAGATATAAAAAGCTCTTGAGTAAAGATCTTCTTAAAATATATTACATCTTAAATTAAATAATTTTTAATTTAAAGGCAAATTTTGTAAATAGAAACGTTTTTTTTTTCGTTTTAAAAATTTGTATGGAAAAAACATTTTTTGAAACGAATTTTCGTTATTTTTCATACAAATTTGAAACGTTTAGAAACGAAAAAAATTACAAAATCTGCCTATTAATTACTTTTGTATATCAAAAAAAAAATAAATTTTCCATCTCTGATAACATACTTTACTTTTTTTCTGATTTCTAACACTTATTTTTTTATTTCAAATATACAATATATTTTTAATTAACAAATATAATAAATTGTTTTATTTCGTTACTTTTATATACAAAAAACTTTCAATTTGCCACATCTGGAGCTGTGTTTTTTATTTTTCTAAGATAAAATTAGTTTGACTTAGTTACCTCTATATTCCACAAAAGTTTAAATTTACCCACTCTTGAATCAGACAAACCTATATATACCATTTTTGGTGAAAGGTATAAAAATAGTGTTCCAATTGATGGTAAATATTTCCTGCTGCAAAAACTTGAAATTTTATATATAGATGACTGTGAATTAGGCTAGTGATTATAAATATTCTATTACCTTGAAAATTGATGAAATGCATTGTAATCATATTAAATTTAATTAATGTACATAACTATGTTATGTTAAAGAAAGCGATAATGAGCTGCATATTTCCAAGCTGTGTGGATGTGCAAAATATTACTGTAAAAATATGGGTGTAGTAAACCTTTAAATTCTTCCCTGCAAAATCTATGCACCGTACTGTAATATTTACTTCTTTGGAAATGGGTACGTATGTTTAACACATTATTCTTCAAAAATATAACTCATACGTACTAATTTCATTGCAAAAGCTTTCAAACTTCGCATATGTATGAGGTTAACTCGATGGTACAAGCAGGATGCATGGCTTCGTGTAAATGTATTATAAGCCATGTGCATAGACCTCAACTTTTCCTGGTGCACTACCTTTCGCCTATATCATAGGAAATGAAAAATTTCAATAAAAAATAAATTTGGTTTACAAAAGGTTATTTACTTAAAAAAATTGTCCCGACTTGCGGCAAAAAATATGATATGAACTATCTCCTTATTTTTGTTTAATATTCATGATTTTTGCATTCCATGCCACTTAGCTGATTTTTAGCCATTTTTTTGTTTATATTTAGCTCTTATTGGTGAAAGAATATTGTCATCGCTAATATTGAACCCATGATATTTTCGTGAAACCTTTGGCAAATTTTAACTTGGGAGTTTTTTAGAGTTACGTTTAATTGCTTAGTTAATTGTTTTCGATTAAAAAAAAATAATGGCGAGAGTTCCGTTACGTACGTTACTAAATCGGGAAGTCAGCTTAGAAGTCAACGTACATTTACGTAATTTTTTTTAGAAAATTTCGCATAATAAGCCAAAAAAAATCCATGAACATAAAGGTAAGCGGAATATTTGATAATATTAAAAAAGTTCTGATGGGAAAATATATTTTTAGGTTCATACGAAAATTTGTATTAAGTCTGCTAAGTATATGTAAATAAAACAAAAAATTTCTTTTACTTTAAAATTTTTTCAAAACTTTATCCAATTTTGTACGAGGAGTTAGAAATAAGTTAGTGTCTACTGGTAACTATTATTTACCAAACAAAACTTTATATATTTAAGCTCTAAAACCATCTTTGTGATTTAGCTGGTTTTCAAAAATAATATATTTTGCAGCATGTCTGACAGCCCAGTTAAAGACTGAAGTCCCTAGCTTTTTTTGGGGGCTTCGGAAAATGGACATACGGACAATGCTTATTCATCTTCCCTTTTCATAAGGATCCAAAATATATATATTTGATAGGCCGGATATGAATATTGTAGAAATTATACACGGAACAACCAACCGATAAATATCATTTACCATTTTTGGTGAATGGTATAAAAACCTGGCTTTTCGTTGCGGAGTCTGAAAATATATTTTCAGAATTATATTTTTTTTAAATCATTCCTAAAGTGTTTGCTGGGTTGATGCTTATGATTGACAAAATCTAACGACAATGTGTTCATAAAGGAGCAAATAGTAGCCATAGATAAAAAAACTTTAGTAGTACATATTTGTATGAAAACTTAATTGAAATTAATTTTGTGTCAATAAACTAAAAACAGCATATGGAATTAAATTAAATATTTTTTTTCCTTATAATTCTTCTCTTTTCATGTTAACAATTTGTGGACTATTTGAACGGCTGGCTGACTAAAATAATAACTGTAATAAAAACATATACATTCATGCATTTTGTGTAACTATAAAACTACAATTTGCTACATGAATGTATAATTTGCATGCACGCACATATGTATGTTTGCATGTTTGTGTTTATGCACTGACGCACTAATTACATCATTTGTCACATCAAATACATTGACAATGACGCTATGGTTTCATCTGATGCTGTTGACATATTCATGTGTATATGTTATTGTTCGGTTTGGTGCTTCTTTTATACGGTTTTGTTCCACAATGCAACTATCTGTTTGTGCATTTATCACTTTACATATTGTCTTGAATAATGTGAACAAAACAACATTTAATATCACTTCGTTCGTCGCAATGCTAAACCATACAAACCAAAAACCCACAAACTATTTTATTCGCCACTATGATACGCTGCTGGTATCTGAATTACGTGTGACTTCAATGTGATCCTATACTATCGATTTTACTATTGACTCAACTACAAAACAAAATCGTATGTGATGCAATAAATTAATGTTTTATATGGAATCATTCCTGCTACTGTTTCATGCAACTTTTCTGAATAATGATGATGATTAAAACGCATACTGCAAAAAAAAAAAAAAATAAACAACGTTAAATGAACAAATACTCGTCGTATTTTTGTTTACATTTACCAACCAACTTGACCTCGCTTATATACATACATACATACAAATGTTAAACAAACATTGTCGGAATAAAAACTTACTTCTTTGTTGACGACGTTTAATTTCCTTGTGATGGCGCCTTCTGACTATCTGGGCTGATGCTATTGGCCACGACGATGTTGATGCTGATATTGCAAAACAATTACCATATTATTTGGTTATACATCACTACATTGGATTAAGTATGTCTTACTCAAAAAAATAATTAAAAAAACACACAAAATTCACGCGTAAACACCTGTGAACGTATTGGCAAACGCAATTGCAATGAAAATATTGTACTTTGCATTATTTATTCAACACCCGTTCGTACACATGCAAACATAATTATGTACAATTGCATACAAATTTTGCAACTCGATTTAAATTTAATAAAAAATCGATGGTGGCCTTACCGGTTGTTCGTTCCGTGCAGCACTTCTATCAGCAACACTGCGCACATATCAGAAAGCTGCCTGTGACACAGATCAAGTTGTGATAACATGTCCGCGTGGAACAAGTATATCCATTGAATTTGCTCAGTACAACAAATTTATAGCCAAAGGTAAGTATATCATACAAAATATATGTATATTCGTAGTAAAGATAAGGACTTGAAACGACCGAATCGGAAGAGAATTTGTGGCTAAAAATTTATAATTTAATTTATTTATCCTACTGGTCTTTTCAAATTGGCCAAAAAGCACGAAACCTAGCAGATTTCAATTTAAAATCAGTTGAAGTTAAGAAAAAACATATGTAATTAAACAATTTTCCGGAAATTATTCACTTTTGCGGCTACTTAAGCGCTACCTAAACGGTGTTAAGAATCATTCCTAGAAAGTTCCTATGTTCTAAAAACTTGTTTATTGAAATTTTAGAAACATTTTTGTAGTTGATTGTTTCCCTAAATTGATAACAATTTGCTACATAATTTTGGTATTTTTGTTTTACCGTTTTCCAGGATACAGCAAGTTGTCCAAATTACATAGTCAAAATTACATTAATTTAAAGAACACCCTTTAATTTTAATTTATTTAAATTTTAGTATTAATTGTTGTAGTCTGTATAAAAATTCACTAGTTTTACAAATTTCAAGTGTCTATATATATAGATACAATTATTGTATGTAGTATATTACATTGGATTTTAATTTGTTTCCTTGCTCGTTTTGGAACACCGTTTGAATTTTACCTTTAATTTTTTTTTTTTTTTTTTGTAGCAGCCAAAGTTCTACAAATTCTGTCCGAATTTGAGGTCCGTAGGCTGTTACTGACAGACGGACATCGTAGCGAAAACAATAGGGTTCCTTTTCACTTTTAGTGTAAGGCAAATTTTATCAAAAATTCTGAACTTCCTTTTCAAATATTTAATCTGCAGAATAAAAAAATTTTTTATCTGCCGAATAGACACTAATAGCCTGTTTGTAGAACGCGACAAAGGCGACTCACGACGAGCCAATTCATGGGCGACTACGTAATGAAAAGCGTTTGTACAACGCGACTCGACTTTGTCGTGCAGCTTACGTTAATTCGCCCATATGTCAGATATGTACTAAATCGTACTGTTGCCAACATATTAAAAAATAGTTTTAGTTTATATTTTAATTTGAAATTTATTTGCTTGCGGTTTAGCTTGGTCTATATACGTATTTCATTGGCGCTTAAACCAAATCATCAGTAGACTTCAACCACAAATTTTGAACAGTCACAAACCTCTTACTTTATGCACAGACTTTCAAAAACTATATGAGAATTCATAGAATAATAATATTTTTGAAAATCACAAAGACAAAATAAGTTTAGTAGGCTATGAAACTCATGCAAAACCCAGCAAATAATTTATATTCGATATGAATCTATTTTATTTTTTTTTATTCATATCGAATATAAATTATTTGCTGGGTTTTGCATGAGTTTCATAGCCTACTAAACTTATTTTGTCTTTGTGATTTTCAAAAATATTATTATTCTATGAATTCTCATATAGTTTTTGAAAGTCTGTGCATAAAGTAAGAGGTTTGTGACTGTTCAAAATTTGTGGTTGAAGTCTACTGATGATTTGGTTTAAGCGCCAATGAAACACGTATATAGACCAAGCTAAACCGCAAGCAAATAAATTTCAAATTAAAATATAATTATGACAATATGTCGAATAATAAACTTCTTAAATGTTTTAGTTTATATTTTTTCATACTCAATTGAGTTTTCAACTTAAAAAAACGGCAACCCTATTCTCGTGCATAAAAAATTTAAAAATAAACAATAACATTTATTTCTCTTCAAAAATAAATTATGAAAACAAAATCATACAAATGGGAACAGGAAGCTGATACTTTCATAAATAATATGGAATTTTTGTGGAACCTTAAACATTATGAGTAAGTAACGCATATAAATATGGATGTACATATGTTTCTACATAGAAGATATGTATGTATGTTATTATTTGATGATATTAAAAAAATCTCTGTTCCTTTAGATTTTGGGCACATATTTTCCTTCATAAATCAACATTAATTGAAACTGGCGTGGAGTTAGCCCTTGTATGGTCACGCGTATTTTGAGGATCAGCACAAAAACTCTCGCACAAAAACAGAACGAGCAGCTTGTGTCCTAGCGTGTTTCATTTTCATCCCTGTTGCAAATTACTAATACGAAGTGTCAACAAACAGTGTATGGGACACCATCCGAGAAACGTCCTGTATAATCATGCTTATGATTCACCCTTATCGGGAACAAAACGCACAACATTTTGTTCACGTGAAGCATCCCCCCGGGTACAAGAAATTGTGAAAAAAATTAGACAATAGTTTAGTGATACAGCAGAAACGTTGGCGTTCACAAAATTTAGGGAAAGGGAACACGTTTCACGTGAACTTCCATTCCCGATAGGGGAGCATCTTTGGTGACGGATGATGTACCATGCACTCTATCAGAGGCCAATTCTCCTGCCCAGGTTGTGCAATCGCTTTTGGCTACTCATTCACGCACCAGACGGAACAAAAAACATACACATGTGTTGCCTGCAGAGGATTTTATTGGCTTACTAACTGCCATTAGCCTCTAGTTGGATGGGAGATTACATATGTATACGTTTGTACATTGATGTAAAACCTTGCTAAACTTTAGCCCTGATGTTATTTTGATGCTTAAAGTTTAAAATATCAAAAAAAGAAAATTTTTGATAAAATAAAGTGAACAAGATTATTAGTATAAGTATAAAGAAAGTGATAAAATTTTTTTTGCGAATGAATTTTATTTAAAAATAGTGTATAAAGTGCATTGAGTGCAAAATAAAAATACATTTGAACAAGTGAAATATAAAATAATATGGGTAGGCTTATTAGTATTGAAGAATTGACCCATGCTTGTTTTCAGATGATTTTATTTAACCCCCGACCAAAAAAAGGGGGTGTTATAAGTTTGTAGTGTCTGTCTGTGTGTAAGTACGATTTTGTTCTGTTGGAAAGGTGACTTGATCGAAAGTGGTTTTAGTTATGTTTGCAGAAAATCGGAATATCCTTTTAGAAAATAGTGCACCTTTTCTAGATACATTCTGTTGTATATGTGTGCATTTTACGCCGTAGCTCCGAAACAGCTAAACCGATTTTAATTTGCTTTCGTTTGAAAGCGTTGGGGGTTTTTAAAATTTATGATAATATCCAAACGGCTGGACCGACTTCCTTCAGTTGTAGATTAGAAAATACTAAATCAAGTCACCTTTTATACGAAAACAAACCAAATTAAAATCGGTGTAGCCGTTTGGGAGCTACGGCATCAAAGACACACAAATTCAATAGAATATATCTAGAAAATATGTGATATCTTCCCAACGGCTGGACCGATTTTCTGCAAGCATAGCTAAGAACACTTTCGATCAAGTCACCTTTTAAGCAGGGAAAACTAAATTAAAATTGGTTCAGCCGTTAAGTCTGTACATGGAATCGTACAGCTATACAGACACAAACTAAAAACTTATAACACCCCTTACTGCTACCAAACTGTGGAATTTCCTTGGCCAGGTGGGAAAATTGCTCCATACATACCACCACTTGGCTAAACTGCAGCCTTGTCATTTTGATGCTAAAAATATAAGTAATCAAAAGAAGAACAATCTTTATATGAAAGTTGACTTACCATTTTCTTATTGAAAATTCCAACAGGAAATCGTACCTTCTTCCATCAACCTCACTTGCCACTTACACTGCTACACAACTGTGGAGTTCCGGTGGCCAAATGTGAAATTTGCACCATTCATGCCACCAATTGGCTAAACTGTAGCCTTCTTGTCATTTTGATATTTTGATACTAAAAATGTAAACAACCAAAACAAGAACACTCTTTATATGAAAGTTTACTTACCTTTTTCTTATTGTAAATTCCATTTCTTTATTTTTTTTTCTTAATTATTAATTATTTTATATTATATTAAAATTTTTTTAGAGTTTTGTTTAACACGAGTGTAATATTTTATTCGCCCACCTTGACGTTTGTTGTGAGCCAAATCGTGTTCTACAAACCCAAATAAACTGACATCTGTTACGTTTTTTGATCAAAATCGTCAACAGTCGTGTTCTAAAACCCCAAAAAATAAATAATGCTAACATGTTGGCGCTTTTTATTGACGAGTCGTGTTCTACAAACAGGCTATAAATTTAATAAAATTTTGAAGTAAAAAAACGATTTTTTTTAATCAACATATTTTCCATAAAAAAATATAAAAAACATTAAAAAAACATGTGTGTATTCATATATTTGTGTATATGTTAATGTATGCTGATTTTGCTTATGTCATAGTCATGACATAAATTATTTTATCTTTTATATTGTTTTTTTTTTTACTATTTTAATGTCCATTTTAATTTATATTTTAAATTGAACAGATGGCATAAGCATTGAGGAATTATGTCTTGCCAATGGTGATGAAATTGAAAGTCACACTAAAGCTAAACACTTACTGCGCGGCTCAACGTTCGGTTCACCCACACAAAAAGTACCCGCAAATCGTTATGTAAATGGTGCTGCACATTTATCTGAAGTGGCGAGCTTAAATAGTGCTTCAGCAACGGATGCGGCAGCAACAACCACCATCACGGCTGACAATGATGACAATTCTCCAGAGAACTGCATGTGGCCAAATGCATTGCAGGTACGTTGGTTGGTTTTCCATTTTTAAATAAATAAAAGTGCACACATATACATATGTGTATGTATGCATGTATGTATGTATGTATGTATGCGTGTATGTATGTAAATATCTGTACACTTTTGTCATACAAGCATTCTTGAACATATTTCTATGTATAAACATACATACATATACATATATATGCACATATAGGTGCAAACATAATGTGCATATAGAGACAATAAAGAAAAAATTTTTTCAAATGACATTTTCACCAACTACGACAGAACGCATTTAAATCGATTAACAATCATAAAATTGTATGTTCTGAGTTATATTGTATCTATGTGCATACATATGTATGTTTGTTTAAATGTTTTTGCATATGAACATATGAAAATGTCATTCAAAATTATTATAACACAATTTAATCATTGCCAAATCTTCACGCAGTGGCGCAGATCAATTGGTGAAACTATTTTTACACTTTTACATTTATTTTTGAATATGTTTACACACACATATGCATGCATAGATGCTGAACACAAATTTACTTGGTGTAAAACTTATCTCCCAGATATGTTCAAAATTTTGGCCGTGCAAAGGGTCAATATAAAATAATGTAACAATAAGTTACAATTTGATACAGTTCATATAACTACAATCAGTTATGAATTTTTTTCAGCGTAAATTTGTCTTCTTATTTCTGGGCATCCTAAATAAAAACTTGGCTTTTATTCAGATTATTGTTTTCAGAAGGACTGTAAATTTTAACTCTGAGGGTTAGGATTGCTACGTGGCCCTATGAAATAAAGCCCAAGGAAATAACCCCCAAATAAGAAATGGCATAAGCCCCAATAAAATAAAAAAACACAAAAATTAAATAAGGCACAATAGAAAATTTATGAAAAAACACCCAATATAAATGAAACAAAGCCCATTTAAAATCCCAATGAAGCCTAAAGGTTCCTATACACTACATGTTTTTTACATTGCTCCTCTCAAATTTTAGATAATTCGGTAAAAACATGTAGTTGGTGACCGCAAAAACTTTGCTTGTGTAAAATACGCAAGCAAAAACATAAGAAAAATTTTCAATTAGAGTATGTTCTATTTTCTTATGTTCACACATGTGTTTTCAAATGTCTATGCCATGTGAAAACATTTATCGACGGTTGAATGTTTCCGATATCATTAGCCGTCCGTTTAAAGTATTTGTATTAGTGATAAATTAACTATTTTTTATCTCATTTTAAAGTTTTAATAACAATGATATAAAGTATATAACAAGTGTTGACACCAGCTCCATATTTTGCAGATTAAATAAAAAAAACTTAAATAAATATTTGTGACCCCGGCACTTAAGGGAGGACGGTACTTCAGCAACGCTACCAAAGAAATTTCCAGTGGCTGTTGTAAACAATCATGGCCGATGTCACGTGTAATTGTACATACAAGTTGGTGACCAAAAATTAAAAACCGTATGTAAATTAATCAAGTTTGACAGACACAAAAAAAAACATGTGAATTGTAAACTTGAAAAAACACAAGCAAAAAAATGTAGTGTATTGGTACCTTAACTAAATATTCTTTAATTTTATTGGCCTTGTTTCATTTTCTTATTTGGGGTTACTTCCTTGAGCATTATTTCATAGTGCCGACATTTTTGTGTCTCCAATTTCAACTGTATAGCAAAATTCCTTCATAATATCGATAAGTGAGTTGGACAATGAATATGGGTGTAAGAAGGGCAATGAGTACTCAAAAAAAAAAGAAAATTAATTGAAACATTAATTAAATGTAAGTAAACAATCTTAATTTAGGTAACTGCCTTTAATCACAATTGTACATATTTTCTGCCAAGCAACTAGAAATATAGTCGTTTTCAACATTCAAGAGCGTTACTAGTTTGTCTATGCAAAAAACTAAAATGCTGTATAACTAAAAATATAAAGGCACATGCGTATCAAAGGTATTGACTCTCTGTCATACTTAAGTTTAAATTAGACGTGATATAACCATAACCATATAAAACAGCTGTTCGAACCAAAATTATGAGTAGCACTATATTTGAGTAAAAGTGACTTGCCATAACGTCATAACCATTACCATTAGTTTGGTTATGGCTATGGCATTATGGCTTTGTCACGTCTAATTTAATCTTTACACTCTCATGGTATGGATATTTAACCATACAAAAAAAATAAATGCATAATACTTGTATACATACATTTATAAGCATTAAAAAACCATCAATTACATTTTTAGTTAATGTAATATATTTTTAATTGAAAGAATCAAAAAAAATTTTCAATTAAAATGAATGAGTTAATACTTTAATTTACGTGATTGGTTAAAAACTGATTAATTTTTTTACTGCATCTTTGTTCTTTTTTAATTGAATCTTGCTTTTACTTTTCTTCTGTGTACTTATGTATATAAATTTAAAAATTTCTTAAATGATTCTTATTTTATTTAAAAAAAAAAATAAAATAAAAAATGTTTGCACAGAAAAGGATTCATGACTTAGGTCCAACAAGCCTGCGGGATTGCACAAATTTAAATTTTAAGAGTTGTCATGAAAACCCTTATAGTTTTTGGATGGTTATAGTTATATTTATTCGGCTTAAAGTTAATGAGTGTTTTTGTACATAAGCGAGCGTGTTTTTTATTTTTGGCTGTTCGCATTCATAGTTATTTGACATCATCAAATTACTGAAAACAATATTTTTGTCATTTTATGATATGGGTACGTTCGTAAAAGTTTTAATAGTGAAAATTAACATTTGACGTAAAAAATTGCGTTATGCACTGATTAGTGGCAAAAGTTTTTTAATGCAAATTGCAGTAAGGCGAAACAAAAAATTTAAAATATTTCAACATTTAAATTTAATGTTTCGAATAATGCTGTAGAAAGAGATTGATGCATTCAAAACTGACTGTATGTAGAACACGCCATTCTGCCAGAATTTTATTATTTCGAAAAAGTTTTTAATTTAAGTTCTTTACCTTTGTGTTTTCGGCCGATGGAGTTTTTATATGAAACAGCCGTGTTGTGTTTCCTTTTAATCTTGTTTTTTTTTACTAAAATGTAAAATAAAGATGCGACTTTATTATTAAGATTTTTAACACAAAATTAGTCGCTTCTTTAAAAGTTTGTTTCAGTTCGTTAAAAAATATCAATTGTGCTCACATAATGAGCAATTGTAAAGCATGTGCAACAGCTGATTACGCATCCGTAGAAAAACTTAGAAGAATTACTACATACTCGTGGGTACATAATACTGAAGTTATGAACTTTTTGTTTCTGCATATCTCAGTTGGATTTTATTGTAAAACTTTTCATTCAAATTTTCCATATGATGTTTCCTCGACGAGGTATCTTATATTTGATAATAATACTATTGACTGGAGCAAAATATGACGGGGTTAAAAAAACCGAACGGTACTTAGACTGGCGCATTAAACTGTGTCTAGATATCTATAGTATGTATCTATGCATGCGTAAGTATTACACACTTACCAAATTTTTTTTGAAGTTATTAAAGGCAGACTGGTTTTTGGAGAGCAATTTTAAATACTTCGATCGTCCGGTGGTACAAATTCGACAAGTTGACATGTGTCTATGTGTTTATCCGGGCGCAAGGTAGTGCGTTAAGCAAAGTTGCGGCTAATGTAGTTTGTGTTTATATTTACACGAAGGTATTCATCGTCTGCTAACCCCACGTTTCGTTATTCGCAGAAGGGAAAAACTTAAAACATAAAAACACCTCATCAAGGTAACCTCTTATCCGAAGTATGAAAGTTTTATAAAGAAAGTTTCCTAAGATATGGACGAGGAAAAAGTGAATTTTGTAGGACATACTCATTGCCTCCATAACACACTCATCAAATTGATGAAGCACTTCTGTTATTACTAAAGAGCTGAAATTTGGTGCACAAAGAGAACTAGCAACTAGAAAATTCTGAAAACCTGAAAATGTTAAGCCGGGGACGGGGCTTAGCCAATTAAACTGAGAAATAATAAAAAAACAAATCTGAAGCGTTTAACTTCAGCGATGTTATTAAAAATTTCACATACATGCTGCAATAATTAAAGGCTAAAATGTTTCTTTTAAAAAGTGGGCGTCAGCACCCCCATCAAATTTAAGCCTCCTTGCTCAAGTACTTTGGCTCTGCACACTTAATGTATTTAATATTATCCGTTTCCAATAAAACTTGACACGACTAATAAGAACCGGCCAAAAAAATTGTTTAAAAAAGTGGGCGGGACTAAGTCCATAAAAATTATAAATTAAAATTTACACTAATAAACTGAATATTTATACTTTAATAGGTCTAGCTGATAAACCAACAAAAAAAAAGCTGAAAACCGAAAAACTTTTTACAGGAGGCAGGATCAGGCCAATAAATTTCGTAATTAAAAACATAATGTAGACCTTTTAACTAAAGCGATTTAATTGAAATCTTGCATGCACGTTGAATGTATGCAAGACCTTAAAGTATTCGTATCAGCCATTTCCTATGAAAATTTACATGAATGATGTCCACAAGAAAATCTGCAGTTTAAAAAGTGCGCGGAGTAACGCCCAAAAATGTAAAGTAAGATAAGTGAGCTTAATATAGCTTTAGAGAGCTTTAGTTTGATACACAAGTAAGTCCAGATAAGAGATCACCAAGAAAAGTCCAAACACCAGAATGCTTAACTTTTTTTCATATTCATTGAAGTTATTCAAGCCAACACTTTTCTGTTGTTTTTGTTTTCTGAAAAATGATCGTAACTACACCTTTAAACCTTAGCTTTCTCTTTTATGTACTCCAGTTTAACAGAATTTGATCTATTACTATTTATTTCTCATAAGCCTATGAAACTTTACATGAACAATAAGTACAAGCCATAGCATAATCCTAAGTTAGAAAAGTAGGTGGAGTTGCACTCAAGCAAATTTTAAATTACGTTTTGCACTACAGTGCTGAAATTTGATACGCAAATAAGCCTATGTACTTTACGATCTGAAAGAACACTTATCGTTAAACCAGTGAGCAAACCAGTAAATTTAACGCAATATTATAATGTGTATAGATTATTATTTCTGAATTATAAGGATACGAATATTTCCAAGTTGCATAGAAATGACTATGGAGTAATAAAATGTAAAAACCCTACATTAACTAACGTTTTAAGTTTACATAAACCTAACAGCAGGGTTAACTGAATATTTTTTTTTTTAAATGAATTAAGTTCACTACTGGACTATATGGGTCATAATAGACTTTGTCTACAATTTTTATGATTGTAAACATTACTGTTGAGCCTATAAGAGTAATCATATTTCAAACGTTTTCATAAGAATACATGTATAAGCAAATCATAAAAGCTGCTCTCCTGTAAAATCTTAAAAATTTAAGATAGGTCAGTTAGATAAAACAAAGATTTCCGTATTTTAGTTTTCCTTTTTAGACACCAGCTGCTACAAGTATGGGGTGGATTGAATTCCGTTTCCAAACGTAGTTGCACTCTGTGACATGGCTGAACATTCAAATATTTGCGAATATCAAAAATTGACATTTGGTACATCACTAATACATACATATATATAACATTTTTGAAATATATTACTCGATTTTGTTTTAAGTCGGCTTATGCTGTTTTTTACTTTTTAAGAACAGATATGTTTTAATATCTATCTAAAAGGTGGCAATTGATATCGGTGCTATGGAATAAGGCAGGAAATAACGCCCAAATAAGAAATGAAATAAGCGCCAATAAAATAAAACACAAACAAGCGAAATAAGGCCCAAGAGCAAATTTATGAAAAGAACACCCAATATAAATGAAATAGAGTCCAATTTAAAAAGGCCAAAGAAACCAAAGATGAAATAAAGCCTCAAAAACTAAATAAAGTCCAACCAAATTCAAAATGAACTAAAGTTAAAAAGAAATGAAATAAAGCCCAATTGAAAATTCTTTAATTTTATAATGACTTATTTCAGTTTTTTATTTGGGCGTTAATAACTTGGAGCTTTTTTCATAGCGTCACTGATATCAATTAAAAAATGTAAAATTTTAATGTCCTAATGATAGAGGAATTAAAAAATATTTCAAACGTTTTTGTTTTTTCACAAACAATTTCTTAATCACAAAACCTCTTGTATCTCTGTATCGACTGTATTATCGTATTAAGTACAAGAGTGTAACATTTGTTGTTTGAAATTTTCATATGAATATGAAATACACTACTACACTTTTATTTCATATATTTTTAAAATATTGTATTCAGAGAGAGGCTCTCTGAGAGAATTTGTATGTAGCTTGTTCTTCTTTTTTAATTAAAAATACAAAATACATTAATACACTACACAGAGTGTGTTCACAATTAAAAAACAAAAAAGGTATTTATTTGATACAGAAATACATGACTCAAACTGTTGTGAATTAAGAAAATATAACTAAACAAATAAAATATAATTTCTTACCCAGCAAAAAATTTAAAAAAATTTTTTGGAATTAAGCATTTTTGGTCGAAGCTCTTCCCTACTGGATTACCAACTTAACAATTTTAACAATCAAAAAATCAAAAACAAAATCATTCTCCTCAATTCGCAACTTGCACATTTTTTTTAAACTTTAGGGAATGTGATTTGTAAGCGAGTAATGAAATTTGGTAATCAGAAAAGTAAGTAGTCATTATATGTCAAGTAGTTCTTATAGTAATTGGTAATTTTTTTCTGGGTATATATATACATAAGCATTTGCTATCAACTTAATGTCAAGCCATATTTAAAGCTAATGTTTTCTAATCAAAACCAACCAACCATATTTGTGTTACAATATTTGTACGATATGCATAATAACTAAGTAAAACAAAACTTGTGTACATACATATGTAACTTATTTATGCCGTAAAAGTATGTATTTTATCCTCTTTCATTTTAATTATTTTTTGTTTTTAATATTTATCGTTCCATAACAAACTTTTGAACTCAACCATCAACAAAAAGTATTCATTGTTACAAACAGTTGTCGAAGCATGCCAGAAAAAGAAACACTGCAAATTCAATGGACGGCCACAATTTTATGGACTGGGTGCCAGTGGTGTTGGTGATGCAAGTGGCTCGAGTAGCTATCACAGTAGCAGTACAATTAGTTCGAGTGTCATCAGCTCAGATCCCTGCCCGAAGAGAAGAAAAATAGTTGAAATTGCATATAAATGCCGTCCATGTAAGTAAACTTTTTTATTACTATCACTCACAGGCACATACCAAGAGATTTGTCATATATGAACGCATTTGGGACATTCCACAATGAATCAAAATTTTTATTTATCCCCAAATTTTTATTATTTTTCACTTCACCACGTGAACGAGCTTTGATTTCCAAAACTTATGAAAATTATAAAAGATAAAAAACATATTTATCATATTTAGCAGAAAAAAATTACTTGAATGAAGTTCCCCGCAAAACAGGTGTGTTGGTTAATTTCATCAAACTTCAAGAAACATTGTCAAGTTTTGCTTGAATAAATCAATGGGTTCAATTAAATTGGTTTCAATTGAAATAGCTTCTGAAAAAATTCAAATAAGATTTAAAACCTATACCGATTTTTCATACTTTTTAATTCTAAATATTTAAATAATAGAAGAACCATGAATTAGGAAAAAAGTTTAATTCAGATAAGCCATTTTCAGTTAAAGAGTAAAAAAGTAACAATATTTACTATCGTCTTGATGTGACGTCGACGACGCCATTCACAATATAGGGTATTATTATTTTTTTAAACGAACGATTTTTTTTAACGATTGATAAAAAAATATATATATATTATATATATCAAAAATTTACCAGGAAGGTTAATAATATTATCAACGAATAGTTTTCAAACTGTCAAATTTGGTGTGGAATGCCTCATATGCATTTATATTTATATATCAGGGATGGTCACGTAAAATTTTGTAAAGCCAAATACGATATATCTAACGTATTTTGAGGGACACGTGAAAGCGAAAAAATTGGCATATGTGTACATATATGGACATATATATGTATATGAATACTTACACTCAAAAAAAAAAGTGAACTAAAACTTTGGAAAATTTTCTAAATTTGAATAAAAAAGTTGTCGTATGGCGCCAAAGCTGTTTTTTACTTGAAACCAGTAAAATATTTACTAAATTTCTAGTTCATTAATGAACTATTTTATAGTAATTATATTTTCATATTTAAGTAAAATTTTTCTGAAATTAAGTAAAATTTTCCATTAAAATTCGGAGATTTGCAAAAAAATTTTTTCGTCTTTGATCTCAAATTTAGTAAGTTTTCCATTTTTGTCTTTAATTCTGGTACTTATTTTAATTTTTAATTAAATTCTATACCAAATGATATGTTATTTATTATATCTTCATATTATATTCTTAATTATATTATAATTCACCATACATACGTATAAATTCCTTGAGAGGAGACAAGTATTGAAGCAGCAACCTTCTGATTGATAGGCAAGCACTCTACCCAAGGCAGCCTGAATAAGCATTGAAATAATTTAGTTTTAAAATTTAATTTTATTAACAAAATAATAAATTTCAAGTTCAAATATTCCTCGAAAATATGAAAAATTTACTTAGATTTTTTGCTTATATATATTCTATAATTTAATTTAATTTATATTCTATAATTTAAAGAAAAAATACTTAAAACTGGTAAACATTTTTCTAAGATTTAGTATACCTTTTTATATCTTTCAAGTAAGTAAAATTTCATGAACTAATCAGGAGTAATTCATTTCCTAAAGTTTATTTTTTGATTTAAGACGAAATTTACTAGTCTTAATTATAAAATTTTCTTCTGTTTATAACCATTTTCCTACTCTTAGTAAATAATTTCGTTAAGTCAGTAAACATTTCCTGAAATGTGAGAAATTTATTGTGTATTTTTATGAACTATTTTTGAGGATATGAACTTTTTATTTTTTAATCATATTAAGTAATTTTTACTAGATTTTTGTAAAAATTTACTTAAACTTAGAAAAAATTACTAAAACTTTTTTTTTACTTGAATTTAGGAATAAAATTTCTTAATAATAGTACATGTCTTTTTTTGAGTGTATGTACAAAAATACATATCGCTCATTTCCCCAAAGAACGTGGTATCTCAAAAAATTTAATTATTGTGTTGGTTATGCATATTTTGTAAAAATTTCATACAAATAATTTTTCCATTAAATTGAGGGTAAATGGGAAACTTCAAGCTCGTTTTCTTGCTAGCTTGTTTTTGTTGAGTTATGACTTTGTTTTAGTAAATGAACGATATAAATATATATATATATATATATATATATATATATATATATATATATATATATATATATATATATACGAGCAAACACCTATATACCCTCCCAAAATATTTTTTTTTAAATCGCTTGTAAAGTTACTACAAATGATATAAAAAAATTGCTGTGAGTAAAGTGGACTGATATTTTTCTTAAATGTAGTTATTGGTATGCTGCAGCACTTGCTGCAATAATATCTTAAGTGCTAGAAAATATTTTAAGTTAAAGCTCTTTCACTTTCACTTTTTGCGAAATATTTGTCAGTTCTTGTCTCATAGATTCAGAGATCTAAACATTTAACTCCAGGAAATGTGAAGTGCCATCTCAATTTTTTTTACTTTGTGTTATACTGTATGTACACTGAAACCTCTCATAACGGACACCTCCTATAATGGGAAACCTCTTATAACCGGAAAAATTTTGTAGATCTAACACTTTCATTAGTTTTTCCATACAAAATGCATTCCCATAACCGGACAATCTAATAACCGGACTAAATTTTTAAAAATATTGTTCTACATACCTCTCATAAGTGGACAGAAGAAGCACTGAAAAACTGCAACAAGAGTTGCTTTTAAATAGTTGGTATTTTCTTATTCAACTCTGAATTATATTTTTACTGGTGTCAATAATTTTGGTGATTTTCCGATTGAAGCAAATGTAAATACTAATGCGTTAAAAAGCGCAAAAAATTTATGATTATTCAAAGAAGTCGTTTGCTTAGGTCGACTCCCAAAATGGCACAGAAAAACATTATTTTTATCAATTAAAAAAAAATTAAATCCAACACCTCAAGGCTCAATTTTAGGAGCTCTTCTTTTTGTTATATATATAAACGATCTTGAAAACATATTAGAAAAATGTGAAATTGTAATGTATGCAGACGACACATTAATTTTTACTGAAACAACAACTAAAGAGCTATGCTATGAAAATTTAAAAAATGAAATAGATAATATTAACAAATGGCTAAAAATGAATAGACTAAAACTTAATGAAAATAAAACCAAACTAATGGAGATAAATATGAATACAAATATAACATTCAAAATAAATAATGTAATAATAGAAAAAGTAAATAATATAAAGTATTTGGGTTTTCTAATAGATAAAGACTTAAACTTTAAAGATCATATCGAATTTATATGTAAAAAAATTAGGAAAAAAGTCGGGTTTTTTAAACGCTTGAGAAACAAAGTAACAACATTAACTGCAATAAATATATATAACATCATGATAAAACCTCATTTTGAATATGGATCAATCATATTATTTACATGCTGCTCTGATCAACAAATGACAAGACTACAAAAACTACAAAATAAGATCATGAGATCAATTTTAAAATGCAATCGCTTTACGTCAATAAGATATATGCTAGAAACACTGAAATGGATGAATATACAGCAAAGGATACAACTTAATACAATATATTTTATACATAAGATGAAAATGGGAAGAGCACCTGATTACTTGATTGAGCAAATAAGATATGTTGGAGACGTACATCCTTATAACCTGAGGAATGCCATAGATTTTAGAACACAACGAGCAGACACCAATGCAATGCAAAAATCTCTGTTTTTTAAAGGACTGAACCTATACAATATGATACCAAATAATATAAAGAATGAAACAAACATAAACATTGTTAGAAGAAAAATAGTAAATTTTATAAAAAATTCTAATTTTTAATTAGTAATTTTAATTTATTAATTTGATTTATAAATTATTAATTTTTAAATGCTATTAGATTAATATGAAATGTCAGTTAAAAAGTATTTTAAATACTACTATTAAATACATACATACATACATACCTGAAATTATACCAATCTCAAAATAATTTTTCAACTGCAATAAACTACCAAATAATGTGTACCTCACTCACAAGCAAACACCTCTAATAACAGAACAAAAATACCGCAACAGTGAGTGTCCGGTTATGAGACGTTTCACTGCACATATGTATGTTTATATATATTTAAACAATATAAACTATTTATACACACTTGCATACTGATATTAATCAAAATAATAGCCACACAAAAATAATCAACAAGAAAAAAATTTAAGAGAAACTTTTCAAAGTACAACAACAGAAGTAATAAAAAGTTGTTTCAACAAAATATTAACTTTACTTTATATGTGCATATTTAAGTAGTTTTTATTTGCTTATGTACGCCAAAACCAAAAGAACTTCTATTTGCCATTTTTGTAGTGACACAAAATAGAGCTAAACGTTAAATGTCCTTTTTGTTAAACTTAAATGACTAAATAACAAACAAGTCACCATTAAAAAAAATCTCTTGAATACATATAGTTAGAACACAATGGCCTTAACTTTTATTCCACGCCCCTAGGAAAAATTTAATAGAAATTATTGTTATAGTGTTTCTTATATGTGTGGGTAATAAAATTATATCGAAAATATAAATATGCAGTTTTATCTTTTTGCCACAGACGTAAGTAACATTTTGAAAAGTGAGGCAGCATTTTTAAACATGAGAAAGCTCAATAAAATGTTCCTGAGAAAAGTTTATTCCATGTTTGGAATTAATTTCCGGCTGGGGTCAGTAGGTTTGCAATTTTTTTTTCATGTTAACGCTACGAATAAAGCTTTTTCATACCGTTGTGTTTTGTCACTATATAAATATGTAAATTTATATGTCAAAACTCTCTCTTTTGAGTGAAATAATTTCCACTTTAAGTACGTATTCTCTGTCTTCTATAAATGAATGTAGTTTCCATATAAAAGGCCAAACTAAAAGTGCTTAAGAGAAAAACTTTTAAAAGCCAGATAATAGCTATTTTCATATTAACCCAGCAAAAAAGTTTGCCTACTAGAATGTAAAAAAAGTTTATGTATTATTTTCCAGTCATAAGTTCTAACAATTTGACTGAATAACCCATTGTTTTTGTTTGAGAAGTTCAAAAAGTATCCTATACTTTTTGTTCAAAAACATTTGAAAATTAATTATTTATTTATTACTGTTTGCCATAAAGTACTAAAAATATAATGGTTTATTTTTTGCATAAGAATATGCAAAATTTCTTAGATTACTTTTTGTTTAAAATTATTCAAAAGCTAATGAGAATTTTTTCTTTTTGTTATCTTAGAAGCTCATTTTCAAGATAAATTTATCTATATATATATATACATATTTCGGTCGTTAAGCAGCTCTGGGTCGGGGAACATCACTCGCGTCATCGTAATTATTTCTTAAGTGCGGTCAGGCTTGTGTGTGTTGTTTGGCCTTCGAGAGTTTTTCGTCTCGCTCGCACTGGTTGACTGATCTGCCACGGATAACCGTATAATCTTGCGGTTTTTTGTGGAATTTCTTTAACAACCACGTTGCCTACTTCCTATGTGAAGGCATAGGTCGTGTACAGTCAGTCGCAAAATCTTATAAAATACTGTTAATACCATCTTGGGCATATGGTCTACGTTACTCCGCCCATATTTGTGCAACACCATATTATGCAAATTTACTTTGCATTAATATGTTTAATAAATAAATAAATAAATAAATATATACATATTTCTTTATTAACTAGAAAGTATTACAATAAGTACTTTCACGTAATGATATAAATATGTTCACTGAAAGAAAAACACTTCGTCACGGGAATGAAACCATTACGTTGAACCCCTTTCATTAATACAACGACAAATTTTATTAATAAAATGAAATATTACATTAAGAGTGCTTAATATTTTACATTTTCTAGTATCATTTATGTTACGAAATAATTTTCATTCGGGTAACAGAACAACAAAAAAATATAAAAAAATATTTTAAATTGATTAGGTTACATAAAATAATTTCAAAGTATCAAATTGTATCAAAGTATCAAAAAAATATGTAATTAATCTATAGTTATGGAAATTATAGTTTTGTTGCAACTTTAATGATATATTTTCGTAACTATAATGAAGAAAACATCCTGCTGCTGGCAGTAGGCAGTGCGCCACTCTTGTTATCCCAGGTTCGAATCCTGGAGATAAGTCAAATTTTTTTATAAGTTATAACTTTTCAAATATATTAAATAATGTTGAATTAATTAGATCAATTACATAACTTGGAATTAAAATTTCATTAATGATGGCATGTATGTATTTAGTGTGTATCTAAATAATATTTGAGATTGTTGTGGCTGCAGCGGTAAGCGCGCTATCTACCACGCGATGAGTTACAAGTTCAACTCTTGGCTGGGGAAGCCAATTATCATGCAAACGTTTTTCCGATGCCTGTGCCAATATACACACGTAAGTTGAATATTTATTAAGATACAATTATAATTAAATAAATGAATCAGACATTACAATAATGACTTATTTTGTTAACACTATGGTATGATATCATCAAAAAATGATATGTTACGTCTCAGTAATGAAATATTGTCATGATTTACATGACAAATGTTGTTTATTCATTGAAATAGTTCGTAAAAAAAAAATAAAACTAATGTCACTTCATTGTATAAACTAATAAGTTTCATCGCAATGATTACATTTTTCATTTAAAATATGAAAATGTACGTTGCTTATGAATGAAAATATTTCGTTGTATATATGACATTTTTCCAGTTAATGACACAATTTTCGTAATGCGAATGAAGCGTTGCATTGGTTGAAAAACAATGACAAAATCATAAATATGATGTGAAAAATCATTGCATTTACGAAGGTTTTTCTTTCAGTGTTGTTATTTATTTCATTACAGGACAGTCATTATTATATATATAAAATATTTAGATAAATGTGTACAACTCATTACTTTGTAAGCCATTAAAAGAGTACTACTACCCATTACAAAATCTTGAAAATTTCTTGCTGGGCAGTCCTAGGCATGCCGAATGCATATCCATATGTATGTATGTACAAACAAATATCAACAGAGATACATATGTATATTCATACAACACAATTTTTGCAAACAGCAATAATTTTTATGAAAAAGTTTGCTTACTTAACAAGCCATGTCGTGAGTGCAGTTTGGCACAAGTTTCATGCTAAATTTACTATACAATTATATTAAACTCGTGAATGTAAACAATTTACTTCTTAATACCGAAATCAGCTTAATGAATTTACATTTTAAATTTATATAAACAAAGTCGTTTTGAATTAAATAAGCCGCACAAAGAATAACTATCGACTTAATGCTCTTTTAACTAAAAGTAATTTGCTTTATGTGTAGATGAGGAAATATATCGTCGCTATTTTAACCAATCGACATAACTTACATTATTTTGAAAAATTTGTTAAATCCATTATGAGACTTCATAAATCATAATATACCTCGTCATAAATTTCTATAACTGTAAGCATTACTGATGTGTCTATAAAAGTAACCATAGGAATGCATGTATAAAATAACCATAAAAGCTGCTCTCCTACAAAGTTTTAAAAATGTTGGTTAGGTCAGTTAATTAAAACGATATATATAATACCGCTTTTTACAAAAAATAAAAACATTTTTGATTTCCTTACTGTTTTATACAATTATTACAAATCACTTACTTGGATTAAAAGAACATAAGACAAATTTTATTATAAAAACTACATTTCACGAAGGCCCTTAAAGTATTATTTAAAAAATTGTGCAAGAAATTGTTGTTGTTAATTTGTTTTTAGCAAAAAAAACTGGATAAGACTCATATTCTATGACTAACTGAAATATTGAGCATATGATAGAAGATTGTATACTAGAGATGAAAGATTTTTTCATTTAAAATGCACAAATTGATAGAGGATTTTATGAAGTTTCTTGTAATCTTGAGAAAATAAATTTTCTTTGCGGAAAACAGTTCTTTGCAGAGAAAAGAAGTAAGAGTGATATATTCAGCTGTGCCGAATCTTATATATCCTTCACTGACCTACGTACATGAAGTACATGAAGTACAAACACAAGGAAATATATACCTACATATTTGTGTTGTTAAAAAGTTTATAATTTTTTGCTGTATCGCAATTTTTAATAACTGACCTTTGGACAATAATAGTTGACTTGGTTTTAATAAAAGTCTAAAACCAACTGTTAAAACCTGGTTTTACCATAGAAAATGAGATTGTTGAAACCAAATTAAAATCATTTTTGATTAGCCAATAATGGTGTTACGGTATCCAGTTATGGGGCACTGCTTCTGCCTCCAATGTAGAGAGAATTCAACGAAGACAAAACAAAATTTTAAGGTTAATAACATCTGCTCCATGGTACATTAAGAATTCAAATATACATCGTGATTTAAATATGCCACTAGTGATTGAAGAAATTGCAAAATACGCAGGCAAATATCTAACGAAACTCGAGTCACATCCTAATCCGCTTGCTCGTAATATTTTGAACTTTACTGGACACATCCGCTTAAAAAAGAGAGATACAAGGGCTCTAATACTAAACACTCCGAATGAAGTTGCTTGAAATTTTTTATTTTTTTTTTGCTTATCACTACTTATGTATTATTTACAACTATCACTTAGTTAGGTCTGGCATTGGTCGGGCCTATTAATTATATGTTAGATTTAAGATTTGAATACTTATTGTTAGTTCATATATGAAGATACAATAAATAAAAAACATGCATAAAAAAAAAAAAAAAAAAAAAATTTTGATTAGTTTTAAATTAGTGCTAAATTCAGTGCTGCCAAGTTAAAATGATGGGAAGGAACTGATAATGTTTATTCCAGTGAATAAGAACAGATACCGATTGAGAGATTTACCGCTTGAAAATGGATGCAGCTGAAACAATAATAAAAAAAATATAGAAAAAATAAATCTGTTGGATAAAAAACAACGAAAATATTTTCACTGACCTCAATCTCAATGTAGATTTTCTATTAAATTGAAAATTATTGAATTAAGGTGACGCGTTCATATATTTAGGTTGCACCTGAGTTTCCCTGAGTGTACATAATATCATTTTTAACGAATTCAGCATATATATTTTTAGCAAATATTCGAGGGCTGATTGAGCGACTGTAGCACCAGTTTCATTCTCAATGATAGGGATACCTATCAATTTTGCAACGTTCTCCGACGTTTGAACAATATCCAATCCACCAATTTTATCTCTTCCAGCAATTGTGGGAAATAGCTTTCCATTTTAATGCAAAAAAAAAATGTTTCAGTGATCTGAAAAACTTATAACATGGCTAAAATAAAAATATTTGCCATGGAGTTTTCAATAATTTGTTCAGGCAGACTTGCCTGATGCTCAATACTGTCACCTAACGCTTTGGAAGTTGCAGTGATGAAGTGTATAGCTAATGGAGATGATGTATTTTGCCAACACCTATATAAGCTAGCATTCTGTCGTCTATAAAATTCTTTTTTCCACAGTTTCAAATCGGCTTTTTGGATCAACTTGGAATCTTACCACTTTGTTTCACATCATTCACATCATCTGCACATCAATTCCCGATTCATCATTCTCAAACTCAACATGTTCCAAAGTCTAGTCTGTACATCAAATTAAGCGCAAGAAAATATCCACAGTGCGTCCAAATACAAACATATAATTACCTGAAATGCCTTTTTTCTCATAGTAATTTTCTCTTCGACGTTTTTCATCTTCCAATCCTTTTGCCTTAAATTTTTTTATTTAACACATCTTTATGGATGCAAGTTATGCTACAAACATGCCCATATAATTGTTGCTTTGTAAAGAAGTCTCTATCTTTCTGTAAACTTATCAGCTAGAGAGCGTTAACGTGGGTAATGTCAAATTAATTTATTAACTTTTCCTTAAAGTCATTTTTTTGCGATGGCTCGCGAACGGAGATTTACATATTTTTGGTCTGTTCTTTACTCTACATAAAGTGTAATGACTTTTGCGTCACATATTCTTTGATCTGGCATTAGCATTCTTGCTTTTTCTCAAAAAAAAGGAATATTTAAGCCAACACCAATCTTACACTTTCATTAACTTTTTTATTTTCACAACGTACATTATACAAAAACACTGAAGCACATGCTGTTTTGATGGCAAATATAAATGATGTTACAATTTATGGTATTTCTAATTAAACAAATTTATAAAATGCAAAAATAAATATTTCGGTAATTTGGCAAAATCCAATCAGCCTGAAAATTGTCTACATCAATTTTAAATTAAATATTTTCATCGCTACACACACTCAAAATTCCAAAAAATAAAAAACCCAAATAAGCTGCACCAGGTCTAATGTATATATTTATGTATGTATGTGTGCATATACACATATGTGTATGTGTATACTCGTATGTTTAAAAAAACTTAAATCTCTACTAAATAACGTTTAACGTTAAACTACTAGAGTTTAGTCAATGAAGTTATTATGTACCACTGTTACTGTAATTCAAAAAGCAGAAACAAAATTTGAATGAAATATAAATCCCTTAAGCTTTTTTGCCAGGATTTATGTCCACTATGTAAACAAGTGTTCGACATAAAGAGCAAGAGTTGGACATAAACTTATAGTTTCAAAGGTATTAATATTTCAAAATTCACTCAGTAACATGCATACATTTCTATATATATTTGTTTACAACTATTTGTGTTCTTATATACATATGTATGTATGTAGATAAAGACCACATGCATTAATACTTTTCAATATTGGAGCAGAAAAGGGAAAAAACAACAAATCTCCGTAACAAAATGAATTTAAACTTTTTGAGTACAAAAAAGCATTAGGACACGTTTCATTTAAAACTAAATTGTTCACTAAAACTTTTTTACACAAAAACATGCAGAAATCTTTCCACACACTGAGTATACGCATAAATATATGTACACGTATACATACATATGTATTTCATATACACAGATACGTAAATTTGGGTAGTTCCGTTTTTTGTTCGGTGTTAGTTTAAAAAAAAAAAATTTCAACCTTTTATAAGGCCATTTCATAATCAAAATTTAAATCATCCTAAACTACAAACGCCCTAACATACATACATACATACATATGCAAGTCACGTGCACAACTACATCCAGAAAATAACTAAAAGAAATTTTAAAACTCAAACAATTGCATACAAATATGAAATGTCTTTTAGGGAGCTGTTTGATGTGTGAATAGAAGAAGTGTTGCAACAAAAGATAAAACATAAAACTAATAAAAACCAGTGATCAACAAAATATGTACCATTGTGGGTTGTCTAAAAATTTAATATATTCTATGTGACTATAGAAAATTCCGAGAAAAGATTTAACCTAAATTTATTGCCAAAAACTAAAATTTTGCCAAACAAATACGATGTTATATCTATTCATGATTGCAATTAATTTTTCAGTCATACGAATTCCATATATCTGAATATCCAAAATAAAATAAATACGAGAATTGTTTGCTACCGCCCTACATATAAAATAAAATTTACATTAGCATCCACGTAAACAAGGTCAATTTAACATTTTTGGCAATGATTTTGCTCAATATGTGTTTTATGGTAATTCAACATGATTTCCAGTAATCTTCAAAGTAGGGATGTAACGAATACGAATACCGATTCCGATATATCGGCCATATTTCTGATTTGCCGCTATATCGATATCGGCGATATTTTACTGTCGATACGGCGATACTTCTTAAATTTTTTAGAGCTGTTTTGAACAAACAATTAAATTTTGAGCGATTTTTTTGCATAAAAACTAATAGAAATAACATATTAAAAGCAGAACTTAAAGCCTAAACAGAAAAACTAAACGTTTCTTGTATTTTGTATGTATGTATGTATTTATTAAAAAAATAATTTGTTTTTAGTTAAGAGTGAATTCAAATATCAATTTTAAATGTTAATAATCTCTTACACTATAATTTTGTATAATAAAAGGATTTGTAAATTTTAACTTTAATTTCTTTTTGAGTATCGGTATCGGATCAGCGTATCGTTACATCGCTACTTCAAAGACAGTTTTTCCTTTTGAAGTGACTGTTTTCATGTTCGTTTAGAACTCCAGTACTGTTAAATCAAAAAGAAAAATATTATATTGAATCAAAGTTATTTAAAGTTGGAACAATGTAAATTTGCTTTTTAATTAACATGAACAAGGATGGTGAATTAAAGTCATTTCCAGTTGAAACAACTGAATGAAATTGAATATAGTCATTGTATTTATAAATTTCCTAGAATTACAAAATAATAGTTTAAAAAACATAACTGAAGTGGAGGTTTAAAATTCTGTTCAAAATGTACCATAAGAAAATAAAATGAATTTCAAATCCATTTTTGCAAGACTTTGTATGAAAAATTTTAAATAAAATACTTATCAAATTCATTTTAAATTCTATGAATATGGGCGAAGTATACATTTTTTTTAATTTATTTAAAACTTTTTCAGCTCAATCTGAAATCGGGTAGTGGATCAAATACAATATGCAGGATTTGATTACATACATACAAGGGGACAGTTGAATTTAAATAAAAGCTTGTAAAATACTAGTTTACATATGTTTTTGCATAGATTTGAAAAAATCGATGGAAATTTTTTTCATTCTTCAATAAATTTCAATTAAAAATATTAATCTTTTCGAGCAATGCTGGACGTAAGGTGCAAGTATATGTAAATCAATCCAAATTTTATTTAAATTGTTTATCTAATTTTTTGACCTTTTTTTTAAGCTTTAGGTCAGTAAATTTTATAAATTTCCTTATATTTTTATTTTTATATCGATATTTCGTTAACCTTTGGTTAACTTCCTGAAGAAGTTAACCAAAGGCTTAAAAAAATAAAAAAAAGCTTAAAAAAATAGTTTCATTGAACAAATTTTATTTATTTTATTTAGTTTCAACTGTACCCTTGTATGTCTGTAATCAAATCCTGCATATTGTATTTGATCCACTACCCGATTTCAGATTGAGCTGAAACTTTGCATGCAGCTATAAATGATGGCGCATGAACTTTTTCGATATTTATATTTTTAGTTCATTTTATTAACAAATAATAAAAGCTTGTCTAAAAAAGTTTTTTCTCTGAAGTCTTGTTTAAATCAGGAATAATGGCTTACTTAAATTTTAGTTCAGTGTTTTCAACTCTCATAAAAGAATTATTAAAGTTTAATTAAACTTTAATATGTATAGTATTTTTTATTTAATTAGTCAAAGTTAAATATTAATTTTGATAATTTCTTTGCTTTCTTTTTGTGTTAAACAATGTCTCTATTTATTTCACTTTAGCTTCAAAGAAATCGTTATTAGACTTTAATTTAAAAGATTTTGAAATCAGCTTAAAAATCTATGGTTGAAGAGGATTGTTATCCGTTCTCTTTTGCCGGATACTAGCCTCTTTTTGAGATATCTGTCCTCGGAAAAAATTAGCTTTGGGAAAAGTCCTATATTTTAAGGACATTTTTTCGTTTTAGCATTGCTTGACAATTGGTAGAAAAACTAAAGTAAAAAGGGAAATAATTGGTGTTGGATGTCCATCCATTTTATCTTATAAAAACTACAAAAAAATACAACCCTGGTATGATGGAGCTTATGAAAATTTTCAAAAGAAAATAACAATTAATCACACCAGGATTGTTTAGAAAGCTTATCACGGCCTTTAAGTCCTACTTTTTTAAGTAAATGTCGGGATTTTTTCACTCTGCTGTCCTATTTTTATAATTTAAGCGATTACAAATCTAGTAGAAGTCTAAATACACAGTCACAGGTTTTGTACGAATTTGATTTGAGTTCGTATTTCCAAATCGTAACGTTTTACTTTTGCTTCTTCAGCTCTCGTACGTTTTTATGAAAAACGGAAAAAATTTAAATGGTATTATTTATGTTAAAAATATGGTCACATTGAAAGCAAATCAGCTGGCTCAGCAACCGGCGCCAACAATATCGGTCCGGCTCCAGACAAATTAAAAGAAAGTAAACAAGCAAACTAAAATCAATTACGTTTTCAATTTGTGACCAATGTTTTATACGATTTACAAAAATATTCAATTTTTCATACTAGAAGTATTTAAATAAAAAATTTTTTAAGTGAAATTAATAAAGACAATATTAATAATTAATTTTGAGTACATTTTTTCACATTTTGCGAGTTTAAGTTATTAAAAATATAAATTTCACTTAAGATTTTAAGACCGTTTAAAAAAATAATTTTTTTGATCGTTTTACATTTTCTAGAGAAGCAAAATACGTTTTCGTTTTCAAAATCGTACAAAATTTCACTCTGTGGCACGGCTGACAATGCATTTATACATTGCTTTACAAAAACAAACAAGCAAAATTTTGAAAGTAAGTAAATATATTTCGGTATTTCTTATGTTAAATATTTGTGTAAGTTTGCTAAAAATATCATACCAAACATAGCTTTTTTCTGAAAAGTGTCTCATGGCTTTGTAAGTGCTACATTTCTAGACTTCAAAAGTTTTTTAGAGCAATTACAAAGTTTTTAAAAGTCATGACTATAAAATGACGTGATTGGACTAAAAATGGCGACACAGTGAGCAAAATACTAAAAAAAAATTTTAGACGTGGCAAAAAAAATAAAAAATAGATTTTTTGGAATTTTTCTTACATTATCTTAAGGGATGAAACGATACAAGTAAATACTCGATACTTTTTCTTAGAAACCAAGTATTTAAGCACCGATACTCTACTACCAAGTACCAAGTATTTATCGGTAAAAAGTACTCGTATCGGTCAAATATACTCATTTCTCATTAGCTACAAAAAAGTTGAACATGACCCCAGTTTAACACAATTTTATCTGTTCGTGTTAAATGTAGATTTATATCTAGAATATATACTAGAGTAAGTTCGTGAAAATATGACCCCCAATTTAAATATTTTTATAAAAAAAGACGATGAAATTGCGAGCTGCAAGAATTGTTTTAAAAGCGCGCGTTATTGCGGGAACAAAACGACTATATCTTCTGCTCCAGTCCAGCCCAAACGTGGCGATTTTTCCACGTTGTTTGGCGTCTAAATTTTTGATTTGGGGACATGAAGATTTTTCGGGCGATAAATTAATTTATTGGCGATTTTTATGGCTATGTTCTTAACAAAATTGAAATTCAAAATTGTTGTAATTCAGGAAAATTAGTTTTTTGAAGGAGTATTTTCATAAATAAATTCTACTAAAACTCGTCTGCAAGAAATTTAAACATTAGTTTTTTCTTATATTAATCGCTTCCGAAATCAGAAGATTTTGTCGACTGGTCGTTAAGAATTCTCTACGAATTAGAAGAATTTGGTTTGGTGGTATTTAATTTTGTTTTCACTACTTTAAATCATGTGAAATTCTTGACCTATGCAAGTAAGTGTCGATGCTTTTTATTCGATACTGAGTATGTATGGATACTTCTGAACCGATGCCGTATCAAGGTAAAGTATCGATACCTTAGTGGTATCGATTCACCCTAGTTATCTTATATCCTAGGCTGTGACTGTGACACAACTTTTCGAACGACTCTAAAGGTAGGATCACACGATTGCCGCAAATACACCAATCTGACCCAATTTTTATTGTGCTGAATTGATGCACAATAACTAAATTATCCCAATCAAGTAAGTTGCAGTCACATGATTGCCCCATTTTATAAAAATTTGATTGACGCAGATTGGTGAAGTTGGGAAGTTGGGACAATAATTGCCGCAGCCCACTCATACGATTGTGCTAACTTGCGCAATACAAACAAGCAGCTGTTGTGGTAGTTTATTTTGTTTTACGTGCAAATATTTTTGCTTAAAGAAATCATTTTTTTCTGTTTAATTTTGTACGTGAAAAGGGGTTTGTTCGCTTAAAAACCACATAAAGTTTTCTCTGTTTTCTATATTTTGTACTTATTAAATATACAAATCAGAAATATGATTTTCGTTCTTTTAAACGAATAAAAACTAATCATATGGATTAAAGTTTAGCTCACTGTTCCACGTTAACATTTCAAATAAGTTATAACTACATGCCTATAAATTAAGTTTAAGTTTACTGTACTTACGAACACCCTTGGCACACACGAAAAAATAAATTAATATAAGAAATTGACGCGTATTGACTACTTTGATTGCTGCTCGAGAACACAATAAATATTGGCGCATTTTTAACATTTTTATTCGGGCATGGTTGCCTATCAACCGCTCACACGATTGCCGTACCAAAGTTACATTTGATTGCGGCAAATCATCAGAATATTTTTTCGTGAAATTGAAATTGTGAAATCACACGATGGGCATATAAAATGGATCAATAATTGATGCATTGCGGCAATCGTGTGATCCTACCTTAATGCATACGCTATTTTTTATTCTATTGGAAAGAAATACGTATGAGTAATAATTTTTTTCAGTATTGCTCATACGCACTCATTTCAAAAAGGGTAGGTAATGAATGAATTTAACAATACAATATTAATTTTCCAGGAAAAAATAAATGAACGTGTTCAAAAGGAAAAATGTTTCATGCTTTCTTGAGCATTTGTTTCTCCGAATCCATTTTGAGTAGCATAGCAAGTCATACATAATGCTATAGTTTTTGAACTCATTAAAAACGAATGCGACATTACTGGGTAATATATTAAAATAAATACCCAGCGAAAAAGGCAAAAAAAAAACGGAATTAAATCATTAAATTGCTGCATTTTCATAAAACAATTTTTTTTTCAACAAACAGCAAGAGTACCTCAGTGGTAGAGAGTTTGCATTGAGACTGAAAACAGCTCGGTTCGTATCCTGCGACAAAATTTTTTATTTATTTAATTTTTTTGTATTTAAGTGCAATAATATCTTCGATTCAGGCATGGGTTTAAATTTATTCATTTGAAGGAATTTCAAAGTATTTAAATTCTTGTACAAACACATGATTTCTAATGACAAGCTTATGTTTCACAGATATCGCACCAATGCGTCATCACTTGAACCCATGATTCAACACAAGATTTGTCATGTTTTTTTTTTGGGTTATAACAAAAACAGAGTTTTTTTTGGGAATTTGGTAAATGTGTGAATTTGAAAGATTTCGTTGTGCTTTTTTCGAATATATAATTCCTTAATCATTTTTCCATAAAACAGAGTATGAAAAGTTTAACCTTTTTCTGAATATATACGTATAATATATTTTAAAAACTACAGCAAAACTATCCAAATTAAACTGCAAAATACTCTAAGAACTTTTCGTCCCTTTCCTGTGGTCTTATCTCAAATCCAAAGTAAACGTTCACACAAAAAAATAATATAATTGATTTTGTAATATTAATTAAAATATTTGTAGTATCAATTAAAAAATTAATTAAATTTTCACCTATAAACAATTTGATAATATAAATTAAGTTTTTTTACTCAAATTGATTAATACAATTAAAAATTTAATTAATACAATTAAATTCTTAATTGAAAATATTAATTGGTGAATACTTTTTTCTGTGTTAACAAAAAGACTTATTTTAACAATATTTTTTTCCAATAAAATGACTTCACTCATATGTATCTAAATAAGTATTATATTTTAATTGAAGCACTAAACATAAACTTCCTTGAGGAAAGGTAGCTCATTACTTTTTAAATTTTTATTCATGCGGAACAAACAAACTGCAGACGTCTTTCCTGTTGCTTAAAATTTCGAAAGACTTTTATCAGATATATAAAAACAATGAATTGATTTTAAATATTTGATGTAATTTCAATGTTACCTCTTTTCCTACCTTTTTCTACCACAATGAATCCCGTGCACTAGCAGATATGAGCAGTTCTGAATGTTCATATCTTTTTCTATTATACAACATAAGTGAAAGTTCTCTCTTTTGCAGATTTTTAAGAAGATCAGCATAAGAATAGTACATCCACTTAAGGTTTTTGCAAATCCTCTAAAATTGTAGTATTGAGTTTTTAACCTTTAACTAAGGATGTGAAGTTTTTGACCATACATACTTTGTGCAGTGCTGCTAAATTTGGCTCACTTTAATTTTTCAAAATATTCATACTAATACTTATTTTATCTAAAGCGACAGCATTTTTAATTCAGAAAATAGCCACACTTAACCAAAAAATTACATAAAACCATGAAAAAGTTTGTTGAGCCTTAATGTTTTTTAAAGCAAACGAATAAACTAATTTTAAGTTTATTTTTATTTTAACTTTAATTAACTAATAAATCAAGTTAACTAGTGAACTGGATTTAAAAAAACACTTTGAATTAATAGAAGCACACGTCTTGTTCGGTAGGTATATATTCACAAACTGGAACTATTTATTACGAAAGAATATATTCAAGGTATTAATTTTAATTAATGTAAGTAATTAAGTTCAAGTATCTGTTAAATAAGTTTGTTTTATATTAATTAAGTTTTGTAATTTAAAGCAGTTCAATTAAAAAATTAAATCTTTTAATAATTTATAACAATTATTAATATTATTAAATTAATATATTTAAATTATGTTAGATAAAAAAGATGGAAAAAAGTAAGTATAAAAAACCCAATATTGTGGAAAAACCTCAGTTGGCATAAAAACTCCACGCTCTAACATTCCGGCCCCATTGAAGGAAAGATACTGGGAGTGGGGCTAGTTTTTCAATTGGTCGTTTAAAGACGCCGTTTTTTGTCCTTACCTCCGTCACTCTGACCTTGCCGTCTTAGTCTTCGTATACGTAGACGTAGTATACCACTATTTGGCCGCATTACAGATTTGGCTCCTCCTTGAGCCATTTGCCTTTGTGTTGCAACCCCAGGAAGAAGTCTTTGGGCCAAGCTCACCAGAACCTCTGTTTGAGAGCGCATAGCATTCGCCATCGCTTCAAGCACAGCAGTTTGTTGTCGCTGACGTCTCTAACGGATTCTGGCGGCAGCGGACGCAGACCCTCCCCGATTAGAAGATGCGCCGGAGTTAGTGCATCCCCGTCGATTGGATCTGTTGATAGCGGTGCTATTGGTCTGCTGTTTAGCACCACCACTACTTCTACGATCATTGTCACCATTTCTTCTTGTGTGAGTAGTGCATTGCCCACAGTTCGTAGAAGTAGGTGCTTTACTTGTTTTATGACCGCTTCCCACAACCTCCGAAGGGCGGTGCTCTGGGAGGTATGAAGATGAAGTCGACCTTGTACGACGCTGCGAATGAAAGAGGACATTTTGGGTCTCAAATGCCTTCACGATGCCACGTGATGAAGCTCATTTTCATTTGAATGGCTTTGTTAATAAGCAAAACTGTAGGTTCTGGGGTTCTCAAAATCCAAGAGCCATTCATCAACGCCAATTGCACCCCATCAGGTGTACAGTATGGTGTGGGATCACATCTGAAAATGTCATTGGGGCCTACTTCTTCGAGAATGAAGATGGAAGTGCTGTAACCGTAAATGGAGAGCGGTATCGGTTTATGATAGAAAATTTTTTACGTCCTGCTATTGAAGACAGACCTGGTATGTGGTTTCAGCATGACGGAGCCACTGCCCATACTGCCCCAGACACAATGGCACTTTTAAGTCAAATTTTTGTAGAGCGAATAATTTCTCGAAATTCAGAAGTTATTTGGCCAGCGCGATCGCCAGATTTGACAGCACCTGACTATTTTCTTTAGGGTTTTTTGAAGGAGCGAGTGTATGTGAACAAGCCAGAGACAATCCTTGAACACAAGGCAAACATTGTTTCAGAAATTCGAACGCTACAGCCACAAGTTTCGAAAGATGTTATGGAAAATGCTCTAAAAAGAGCCCATCAGCGCGAAGCTGAAAACGGTGGTCATTTAAGAGACATCATTTTTCATACTTAGTGTAAAAAATTTCCATTTTCTATATTATATAATCTGAAAGAAAAAATAAAAAATGTTAATAAACAAAAAAATTATTAAACTTTTACACCCCTTGGTTTCTTTTGGCCCACCCTGTATATAAAAAAACAATATTGTGGAGAAAACCTCAATTGGCCTAAAAACTCTAAGCTCCAACAAAGTTTATTGTTTCAATGAACTTTTGCCCTCATTTTGATCTAAGACACAGGTGCATGGAATCAGTAACCTACCTTTTAAAAATTTACAGTTTTTAAAATCAATCTATAAATTCATTGGTATATGAAAATGTTCATTACTTCAATGAATTTCTGCATTGAGTTAAGTGAAGCTATAATTTGACGCAATGTAATAATACATTGTTTCAATGAACTTTTACATTGATTTTAATGAACCTATACGTAGACCCAATGAACTCAAATGTATGGATGTCTAATTGTATTAAGGTTTAGAGAAACAGACTATATTCACATCGAATATAAATTATTTGCTGGGTTTTGTATGGGTTTCTAAGCCCACAGTGCTTATTTTTCTTTTGTGAATTTCAAAAATATTATTATTTGTAAAATCTCAAATAGTTTTTTAAATTTTGTGCATAAGATGAGATGTTTGTGACTGTTCGGAATGTGTTTTGAAGTCTGGTACTGGTGATTTGTTACAGGAACAATGAAATGCAAATAGACAACACTGAACCACCAGCAAAAAAATTTGAAGTTTAAACAAACAAAAACTATAAAGCTTATTAATCTTGTCTAAAGAATTAAATCTAGTCCCTGCACAGTGTTCGATTTCAGAAATTAGGACAACAAAAATAAAGCGAAGACCTAGACTAACTTAAAACTATATAATTCTTCTATATATTGCACTTTGTATGCTTATAACGGGACTCTAAATGACTTGTTAAAAGAAAAAATAAAAACATAAAAATACTATGCGTATTTTATGCAAATTCAAAATTAAGTATTAACTTTTTTTTATTCAATTGTAACTTTTGACTTCTTGTTAAATAACACACTGAAACACATTTTTTTCTAATAAAGGTTAAGTTTCTTACTAAGTGTTAAGCTAGTGAGTTTTTTTACATTTATTACCGAACAAACTGACTTTGTCAGACAAAATCTTTTGGTATCCATCCGTTTTACCACATCCGTAAACGTTTATGTAATATTTCAACCCTGCTGTTATAGACTTTATATAAAATTCCTGACCCAAGTTGTCCCATTAATTTTTTTTAAATATAATATGAGCGTCAACTCAGAATAATTTATTATTGTTTTTTTATATTATTATTATTTTTGAAATTTCCTTTACTTTTTCTTATTGTAAAATATGTGTGAACATAATTTTAAAGTACATACTTTGTGAATACCCCAAATATATAAATAAATTATTTATATTATTGTTAATTTATGAAAATTCTTTTACTTTTATTGTTGTAAAATATGTGCAAACATTAGTTTATAGTACATACTTTTGAATACCCGAAATATATAAATAAATTGAATAAAAAAGATTTTAATACAAAAAAAAAAAACAAAAAATTAGGACTCTATTTTAATTATTTACAAATTTATAATTTTTGTCATCCTAAATTCTTAAATCGAACACTGTGCCCTGGTAGGATTTGAATCTGCAACATTATCGACTACTAGTGCACTTTCCACTTGCCAGCATACTGCTGCAGATATAAATTTTCGCTGTTAATGCGAATATTGTCGCCTATTTACATGTTACGAACATCAAAACAAATAATAACAACAAAACAAGAACTAGTCAGACAACTGAGCTCAAGAGTAAGTTTTCGCTTTGAAAAAAAAAAATAAAATATACACCAAAATACTTAACTATTTATTTTTTTCTATCTGTTAGTGCTCAACCGCTTAGTTTCTATAGTTCGACTGGATCTCCAACTAAAAATTACATAACCTGTATAAATAGATAGATAGTTTGAAAATGTTTCTTAAGAATATTCCTTAACAATTATTAAACATTTTCAATTACGCAAATAATATCGTATGGTAACTTTTACCTCCTACTATAAATATTTTGAATCCGACTTTGAAAATATCCACCAAAATGCAACTGAGTATGAACTACACTCAAAATCAATTGGAAAAAGTAGTTAAAATAAATTAAGTGACGTGCAACTTTGATCCCCGCACGAAGAGCTCCGTACGGGCAGTAGATATGTAACTCAATATGAATTTTTTTCGATTTCGTGTTTTTTTCGGTTTTGAACGTTTATTTTTAGTTGTGGCGTTTCTTGCGTTTTTTTCAGTTTTGGCACTTTTTTAGTCTCGGCACTTTTTTTCTCGGTTCGGCGTTTTTTTTTCGGATTCCAGAGTTTTTTTCATTTTGGCGATTTTTTTTATTTTGAGAACTTTTTTCTCATATAGACAATTTTTTCGGTTTGGCGATTTTATAATTTTGGGTTTTTTTAGTTTTACCGTTTTCGAAAATTTCAAGAGTTTGCCTCCTACGGCTTCCAAGATACACCAAGTTGTCAAAATTACATAGTCCAAATTGCATTAACTGATAGAATACCCTTTACTTTAAATTTTTTTTTAATTTTAGTGTTAATTGTTGTACTCTGTATAAAAATACACTAATTTTACAAATTTCAAGTGTCCAATGTACATACACTAGTGGCAAAAACTAAAGCAATTATCACAATTCCATAGCAGTATTGTAAAAAAAATATTTAAATGGGTTTAGCAGTTCTTATTACAAACTTTCAGCGCTGTATTGACCTTTTTACCACCAAATTGTCGCAAAAATTTTATTTAGTTAGAAAAAAAATAACACGAAAATAAAAATAATTCATATGTGCGTGGCAAAAACTAAAGCAACTCACATTAACTTACTAAAATTTTAAAATCTGTTTTAATAATTAAAGGCATATCCAGCAGCACATTTTTTGTGCATTGCGGTAATTATCTTATCAATTTCGCTTTTAGAAATACTTTACCGTAATTCTTTTCTTTCGAGGAAAAAATTTCGTTTCTTCGACGCTTGTTCCCATGTTATCTTTCAGTGAACTATATCCCACAAGTTCTCTTTAGGTTTTAAATCAAGTAAATTAATATTTTGATCTTGAATCCAGGACTTAACACGTTGCAAAGTATGCTTTGGATTGTTATCGTGCTGAAAGACCCATCCAGGAGGCATTTTATCTTTTGCAAACTTAAACAGGACAGTTTCTAAAAATTTTTGTATAGGTAGCTGTCCATAGTTTCACTAATATTATGCAGATACCCGATTCCATTAAGTGAAGACCAACTATACACCATAAATTTCTACTAATTTTCGCGTGCGAGCCAGGCCTTTGAAGGCAAGACCGCGCTCCAGAAAAACTGCAAAAACCATTTATTTCGCCGAAGACTGCCAGGCAAGAAACGAGTTTCCAAAGGAAAATGTTCACTTGATTGTTGAAGAATGTCAAGAAATATTGTTGTCTGATTAACTAAATTTAACCTTAAAGGATCCGTCTCAAAAATAAAAACATTTGACGACCCCCCAATAAGAGTGTATAGAATAAGTATTGCAAGTGAGCTGTTACACAGAAAGAATTATTGTCTAAGTTTTTCAATTAAGTGATTGGTTAGAAAAAATAATATTTTTGATTAAAATTTTAATTGAATATACAATGTTTGTTTTAATTGAGTTAACTTCTCTATCAACAGAGCTTAACTCAGAAAAATATGAAATAGCAAATAATTATTATATATTAATTGTATGTTTTTATGTGTGAAAATCGAGCATTTTTTTGTACATTTTGCCACATTATTTCAAAAAATTATTTTCAATTAAAATACCCAATTAACTATTAATTGCTTTTAATAGTTTCTAGACAAGCAAAAAATATACTTTGGTTAAAAAAAATATTTAGTCATTCTAGTTTTGAAGTGCGTTGAAAAAATAGAATATTAAAATATAAAAAATATACATATATATATATATATGAATATATTGATTTTTTTCCTTATTTATCAACAAGGAAATAATCATAAAAAATGCAAGCTCATGGATCAAATATGGATGTAAAGTTAGTAAATTGGTGGTATGCGGGGTTCTATGAAAATCGTCTTGCTAAAGTATATGTGTGTATGTATGTATGCAAAATATCGTATCCTTTATTTAAAATCCAATCAGTAAATACACATACACAACTAAAAGCAAAGTTACGATATTCGGCATTTACACTTACGCAAGACTTTCAAACTCCGAATACGGCCATTATACTGTTTTGCACCATTCGAACTTGAAGAACCATACGATGCATGAGTTTGGTTTTTTGTACAATAGACAAATGTTTCCCTTTTTTTAATTTTTTATAGATATGTAAATAATATAATTTTTTATATTTTTATTCTATTAAATTTTTTTCTATGTGTCAATTATCATTTCAATTGAATCCTTAAAAATTTTTAATTAGTTTTTTAATTGAATCGTTAGAAATATTTCAACTGATTTTTTAATTGAATCTTTAAAAATATTTCAATTAAATTTTAATTGGATCTTTAAAATAAATTCAGTGAAGTGCGACTTTGACCCGCGCACGAAGGGTTCCGTACGGGCACGAGATATGTAATTCAATACGAACAATATAAACTAAAGTTTTGGCATTTTTTTCGTTTTTGGGTTTTTCGGTTTTAAGTGTTTTTTTTTAGTTTCGGTGTATTTTGAATTTATTTGCGCTTTTTGAGTTTTGGCACTTTTTTTACGTTTTGGCGATTTTCTTTTTGGTTTTTTTTAATTTTGGCAATTTTTATTATTTTTTTTTGGCGTTTTTTTTATTTTGGCGATGTTTCTTTAATTTTGGCGTTTTTTTCATATAGGTGATTTTTTTGGTTTTGGCGATTTTTTTAGTTTTGGCCCTTTTTTTCGTTTTGAGGATTTTTTTTCGGTTTTTGGCGTTTATTTTAAATTTTTGGCGATTTTTTTCGTTTTGGCGATTTTTTTTAAATTTGGCGACTTTTTTTAATTTTGGCGATTTATTTTCATTTTGGCGATTTTTTTTCACATAAACAATTATTTTGGTTTGGGCGCATTTTTCGCGTTTTGGCGATTTTTTTCGGTTTTAGGCATTTTTTCATATTGGCGATTTTATTTCATTTAAACGATTTTTTCGAATTTGGCGATTTATTTTAGTGCTAGAATTTTTTTGTTTTAATTTTGTTGATTTTTTTGATTTGGCGATTTTTTTTAAATTTTTGGCGATTTTTTCAGGTTTTGGCGATTTTTTTCGGTTTGGCGATTTTATAATTTTCGGATTTTTTAGTTTTACCGTTTTTGAAAATTTCAAGACTTTACCTCCTACGGTTACCAAGATACAGCAAGTTGTCAAAATTACATTTACTGATGGAACACCCTGTAATTTTAATTCTTATAAATTTTAGTGTTAATTGTTGCAGTCTGTATAAAAATATAGTAATTTTACAAATTTCAAGTGTATATATACATGCATATGTACATACAATTGTATGCATATTACATGGGATTTAAAAATGTTTCGTTAATCGTTTTGGAACACCCTTTAATTTTTAACTCTCATGTATTCGTTCTTGTAGCGTCCAAAGTTCTACATACTCTGTCCAAATTTCAAGTCCGTATACGGTTCCTGAGAAAATAGCCTCTGACGGACAGACGGCCAGATGGATAGACGGACATCGTAGCGAAATCAATAGGGTTCCTTTTCACCTTTGCTGTACGGAACCCTAAAAATTCATGATAAGCATACCCTTTTTTGTAATATTGTTCCCTTGTATACTGTCCTCCATATGGGTAATTTTTGTCCATTGAAAATAGGCTTGAAATTAAACTTGATGAAAACTAAATTTTGTATTATATTGAACAAAAATTAACTCATCTCTTTGTTTTATGTCTGACCTCCCTGTACATGACTCTAAATCTGCTTTGTATTCAAAATGCGTTTTCAATTTTACAGATGAGTTTCGCAGCAAGGTGGCCTGCCACAATGATGTTGCACAATTGGAATGTAATCCATACTCCCGTATTGCTGTCTACAGTGCCAGTTTTGGACGAACCGAATACGAAAGCATACAATGTCCACAGCCCCAGGGTGTGCGTGAAGAAAGTAAGTGCATTCTGTTCTCTTTTTATGCACATATGTATATATATAGAAACATACGTAAATGTAAGTAAGATGAATGTAAGTATGAAATTGGCAATAACTTCGTGCTTACTTGGCAAACTTGCAAATTTATAAAAGCAAAAATATATTTCGGGCTTGCAGTTGTTGTGGTATTGGTCTTGCTAGAAACAGTTGGTGATTGTGCAAAGTGAATTTCTAAAAGAAGCCCAAAAAGCTTAATCACCAACTTTTCAATAGCTGCATCCGCACCCATACCAATACCATTATAGCAATGAAACTGCACCAGCAAATAAACATCAAACATGGAATCAATTTAATTAATTCAATCTTTTTGGCTTCTTTTTTCTCTTCCATTTCGTCTTTTGTACGTGCATATATGTTTTTGTTGTTGTTCCTCTTCTATTGTTTTGATATCATTGAATTGTTTAAAAATTTTTTGTTTTACATTTCATTTATATGGTGATTTTATTTTATTCTTATATTTATTTTTTTTATTATTATTTTATTTTGCACGACCATATTGCAATTTAATTTAAAAATTGAACCGTAAAGCTTGCTTGGCTTCGTATTCCACTGAAACTGTTATGCAAATCTGTCATGGACGACGACGCTGCAATCTGGCCGCAGATGCCAATACGTTTGGTTCACCATGTCAACCCAATTCACGGATGTATCTGAAGGTTGTTTACACTTGTGGTAAGTAAATCGTGACTTGTGCACAATATGAACAATTGTTATTGCAGAATTACACCCTTTTTATCACAGTTGTCTTTGATTTAGTTTAGTTTATTTAACATAAATACACGCACACCTACATAAAAGCACATACACATTTCATACAAACAAATATCCTAGAAAACATTTGCGTTGTATTATTTAATATTAATACTAATCTGAAACTTTGTCAAGCAGTCAAACAAAATTGATACTTTCAAAAGTGAGGCCGAATAATTTTTTATTCATTCCTGTGAATTTTAATTTTAAACCACTCTGAAAAAGGAGGAATTTATCAATTTGTTTGAATTTTTTATGAGAATTACTTTACAGCTACATCATTATTAGACCGATTTTGAAAAAGAATTTTTAGTCTAACTGTCAGACTGTATCAAGATCTTCATTTTGTCACAAGAGAGCTTTCAATGCACTTTTCTGAACTTCCTTAAAGCAGCTACGTCCAAGCCATATGCAACATGTGCAAACTATAACTTTATAAAATAGCTTTTATGCTTTCACACCGCCGAAGGCACAAGATAATACAACAGCGAATCAGATCTCGGCGACAACCACGTTTGCTCTTGCTTTGCAAAGAAACAAGAGCAAATAAAAAACGCTGTTTGCCTCAAATGCAAACAGAGTAAAATAAAGCTACAAAAAAATTCACATGTGGGATTATCACTCGTCTTGCATTTATTTCTTTACTTATATAATACCATATTTTTTATAACAAAGTTACTAAAAGTTGCATTCGATTTTTTTCGGATAACCCTTTGACAGTGCAAGGCAGAAGTCAAATTTCAACTGGTATGGAGGTAAACAAATGGAAAATAAAACAGCTCTATTTTACAAACAACTATTCTCAGATGAAAAAGGAACAGAAAATTTGTTCATATTTTTTTTTAGTTTCTCAAACATGTGAAACAGTTTTTTAAAGATTTACCCAGATACTTCCTAAGAATTCGTAAAAGTCATCGTTAAACAAGTAAGAGTGCTATATTCGGCCGAATCTTATATACCCTTTACAAAAGTGCGTTTATGTAGTATAGAGATACATACATAAGCAAAGAGATATGTAGGTACATATTAATTTTGTGAAAAAATTCATACTTTTTGTGCAATTTTTAGGTTTTAGGCATTATGTTTAATTTGGTGCTTTTTTTGCGATTTTTTTTATATACCCAGCTAAAAAAATATGTACGGAGCATATATGATATTCCATATATGGTTCGGATCTGAAAAATGAGGGTATATGGGCATATATGATTATATATATTCATACATTTTCATACATGTTTGTGTAAATTCCCTCCACAGTATGCAAAGTTCATATTCATACACTCTTGATTCGCAAAAGCGCACTGCTGTGAATCAATTATTTAAAAAACGCATAAATCATATTCGTACATAACATTTAGCTTAAGAAATCAGATTAAAAACTAATGCAATTAATTATAAAAGCAAAAATAATCCCTTTAACAATAGTTTTCAATACAGTAATATGAACTTTATTTCTTATCTAGAGAATTTTGTTATTTTCAATAAAATTAATGACTGGATTATCCTTTTGATTATTTGATATATTAAATGTTAAATATTATTTGATATATAAAATCACACAAGAATGGTTTTTTTAACAAAAAGATTTTCTTTTTTAAACGTTGAGGGTACGCATATAAACTTTGCATACCGTATGTATTTTCTAATGGATTTCCAATTCAGCAGTGATAAAATTCCAAGCTTTTTTGATTGCAACTCATCTTATGTGAGATATCATGTATGCATACATTCTGATATGGCTCCATATATCTAATCTTATATTTATATATGGATCCACATATGAAGAGCTTCATAATTAAATTTTCATATATGAGCTCATATGTTATTATACATTTCATATATTAGTCCATATATTAGTTCATATATAATAGTTTTGCCATGTATAATCCCATATATTTCCATACATGAATTCATACACATTCATATATAGTTATATACATTCATATATTAAAAATATATGGACCATATATAATTTTTTTAGCTGGGTAGGCAATTTTTTTGGTTTTGCCGATTTTTTCGGTTTTTGGGGTTTTTTTTAATTTTGGGGATTTTTCCGTTCTGGCGATTTTTTTGATTTTGACAATTTTTTTTCATTTAGGCGATTTTTTTATTTTTTATATATATTTAATTTTTTTATTTTTTTGTGGCAATTTTTTAGTTTTGACACTTTTTTTCTCGTTTTGGCGATTTTTTTCGATTTTTGGCGTTTTTTTTAATATTGGCGACTTTTTCCCTTCTGGAAATTTGTTTGATTTTGAAAATTTTTTTCATTTAGGCGATTTTTTTCATATAATAAATTTTTTTGTTTTGGTGATTTTTTCGGTTTTTGGCGTTTTTATTTCTTTTTGGGAATTTTTTTAGTTTTGACACTTTTTTTCGTTTTGGCGATTTTTTTCGGTTTTTGGCGTTTTTTTAATTTTGGCGATTTTTTCATATAGGCCATTTTTGTTTGTTTTGGCGAGTTTTTGGCGTTTTTATTTCTTTTTGGGAATTTTTTTAGTTTTGACACTTTTTTTTCGTTTTGGCGATTTTTTTCGGTTTTTTGCGTTTTTTTATTTTGGCGATTTCTTCATATAGGCAATTTTTGTTTGTTTTGGCGAGTTTTTTCGGTTTTTGGCGTTTTTATTTCTTTTTGGGAATTATTTTAGTTTTGACACTTTTTTTTCGTTTTGGCGATTTTTTTCGGTTTTTGGCGTTTTTTTAATTTTGGCGATTTTTTCATAAAGGCAATTTTTGTTTGTTTTGGCGAATTTTTTCAGTGTTTGGCGTTTTTTTAAATTTTGGCGATTTTTTTTTTCATATAGGCAATTTTTTTTGTTTTGGCGATTTTTTTGGTTTTTTGCGTTTTTTTTTTTTTAATTTTGGCGATTTATATTCGTTTTGGCGATTTTTTTGATTTTGGCGATTTTTTTCATTTAGGCGATTTTTTTTCATTATTGGCAATTTTTTTTTTGTTTTGGCGATTTTTGCGGATTTTTGTCATTGTGGGAATTTTTTTTGTTTTGACACTTTTTTCTTGTTTTGGCGATTTTTTTTTCGTTTTGGCGATTTTTTGATTTTGCCGTTTTTTTTCATGTAAGCGAGTTTTTTAATTTTTGGCGATTTTTTTCATATAGGCTATTTTTTTGTTTTGGCGACTTTTTAGTGTTTGGCGTTTTATTTTTTTTCGGCGATTTATTTTCGTTTGGCGATTTTTTTTATTTTGGCGATTTTTTTCATTTAGGCGATTTTTTTTAATTTTTGGCGATTTTTGTTCATATAACCTTTTTTTTGTTTTGGCGATTTTTGCGGTTTTTTGTCATTGTGGAAATTTATTTTTAGTTTTGACACTTTTTTCTCGTTTTGGCGATTTTTTTCGGTTTTTGGGTTTTTTTTAAATTTTAGCGTTATTTGTTTCCATTTGGCGATTTTTTTCGTTTCGGCGATTTTTTTTAAATTTTTGGCGATTTAATAATTTTTGGATTTTTTAGTTTTACCGTTTTTGAAAATTTCAAGAGTTTAACTCTTACCGTTTCCAAGATATAGCAATTTGTCAAAATTAAATAGTCAAAATTGCATTAACTAATGGACCACCCTTTAATTTAAATTTTTTTTTAATTTTAGTGTTAATTGTTGTAGCCTATATAAAAATACACTAATTTTACAAATTTCAAGTGTCAATATACATATGTACACACCTACATACAATTGTATGTATATTACATGGGATTTTAAAAGTTTTCGTCACTCATTTTGGAACACCCTTTAATTTTTAGTTTTTATATATTTGTTGTTGTAGCGACCAAAGTTCTACATACACTGTCCAAATTTCAGACCCGTAGCTTTTACCGTTCCTGAGAAAATAGCCTTCATCCTAAAACATGAAATATGTTTAATTATTAGGAAAAAAGTTAAAGTTTTCCAACCCTGAAAACGTTTTTTAATTTGTTAAGTTTTTAAATTTTTTTATTAATTATAAATACCAATTTTATTCATACCAAAGTATAAAATAAGTTAATTTAATAAAAAAATAATAAAAACTTGTTTTCTGTAGTTATTTTCTATTTGAATATTGAGTATGAGTTTTCCAGCTCTGAAACCGTCTGCTCGATTTTGCTGATTTTCAATAGCAAAATTTTTCGGAAAATTTCTGACACACCAGTCCAAGAACGAAGTCTCTAGCTCTTCTGGGAGCTTGGGAAAACCGATTTCACGTACAGACAGACGGACAGACGGACAGAAGGACAGACGGACAGACGGACAGACGGACATCGCTTGTTCGTCTTCCCTATGCATAAGGATCCAGAATATATATACTTTATGTGTCGCTTATTAATATTGTAGAAATTACAAACGGAATGACAAACCTATATATACCCTTTTGCCATTTTTTGGTAAAGGGTATAAAAATGTATAAGTGCACTTTAGTGTAAGCTAAAGGCCGCTTCTGCATATTTTCAGTATATAAGCATTGTTATAAAAGAATGTTCACTGGGACTTTACATAAATACAAAAGCATGATATATTGGGATACATTCACACACAATTGTACATACTTAAATGCTTTCTGAACCAAAATTCTATTTAACTGCAAATGTTTGTAGATTATGCTTTTCAAAACAATGTATTGCATACAAAATACCACTATGCAAATCACGACTTTCTTGAGACAGAAGGACCAAAATTTAATCAATTGTTTTCTAAAATATACCAAAAGAATATAAATTAAAAAATTATTTTAAATTGTTAAATAGCAATCAACGGCCCTTAAGTTATATATTCTAACTAAAGAAAAAAATAGGCAGTATGATTTTTCAAAATAGGACACCATATTCAGTTATTATTGAGTATGCAGTCACATGCATATGTATGTGCTCTTAATTTTGAATGTGGTTCTAGTCCTGTGGTGTCAAAAATATAACTATAGTTGCATGTGTGAGAAAAGTTGTCTCATTGGTCTATGCAGTGTAGTACAGCAGCTAAAAATAGAAAGGAAAAGCATTGGTGACCATAGAATATTTTTTACATACCACTTTTTCTTTCACTGTACCTATAAAGAATTAAATACATCCGCTACGCATGCCTTATCATCGCCTTATGACGTTGACGATTAAATAACAAAGAATAAAAATGTGTATAATTTTAGCTAGCACAATTCTGTCACTGAAACTGTCATCAATGTTTCAGTCATACACTGAAAAAAAAATTAACTAAACGTTAGGAAAATTTTCTAAATTTGAATAAAAAAAGTTGTCGTATGGCGCCAAAGCTGTTTTTACTCGAAACCAGTAAAATATTTACTAAATTTCTAGTTCATTAGTGAACTAGTTTATAGTAATTATATTTTCATATTTTAGTAAAATTTTCATAAAATTAAGTAAAATTTTCCAATAAAATTCGGAGCTTTGCAAAAAAATTTTTTCGTCTTTGATCTCAAATTTAGTAAATTTTCCCATTTTTTTGGCTTTAATTCTGGTACTTATTTTTATTTTTAATTAAATTCTATACCACACATGGTATGTTTTTTATATTTTCATGTTATATTCTTAATTATAATTCACCATACATACATATAAATTCCTTGAGAGGAGACAAGTGTATTGAACACCAGCAACCTTCTGATTGATAGGCAAGCACTCTAACCAATTGCCAACAAGGCAGCCTGAATAAGCATTTAAATTATTGAGTTTTAAAATTTTATTTTATTTACAAAAAAATAAATTTCAACTTCAAATATTCCTCGAAAATATGAAAAATTTACTTAGATTTTCTGCTAAATGTAAATCAATAATAAATTCCATAATTCAAAGAAAAAATACTTAAAACTGGGAAATATTTCCCTAAAATTTAGTATACATTTTTACATCTTTTAAGTTTGTCAAATTTCATGAACTAATCAGGAGTAATTCATTTCCTAAAGTTTATTTATTGATTTAAGACGAAATTGACTAGTTCTTAATATAAAATTTCCTTCAGTTTATAACCATTTTCCTATTCTTAGTAAATATTTCCTTTAAGTCAGTAAACATTTCCTGAAATTTGAGAAATTTATTGTGTATTTTTATGAACTATTTTTGAGGATATGAACTTTTTATTTTTTACTCATATTAAGTAATTTTTACTAGATTTTTGTAAAAATTTACTTAAACTTAGAAATTTTTTTTACTTGAATTAAGGGGAAAAAATGTCTTAATAATAGAACATGTCTTTTTTTTTGAGTGTAGAAATTTAGTAGAATAAATTTTAACAAATCTACAAATCGCTCATTTACTCAAAGAATCTCAAAAAAAACAGAAATGTTTACACAATATGAAAAATGATATGAGCATCATTAACTCAAAACAAATCAATTTTTTGAGTTATGACATCTTTTGAGTAAATGGGCATAACACAACATTTTATTTTAAATTGTATGTACTAGTCTCGATTAATATATATTTATTGTACTGAAGTTTTTTAAGATTTCGAAGGCAAAGTGCATGTGACTCTTTTTGTGACCACTTTCATAATTAAGATCAAGTATAAAGTTTCGTTATATAAAGAAGTATGTATATTAGAGTGGTTCGCAAAAAAAAGTTGTGAAAAAGTAATGTAAAAACAATTTCAAAAATAAATTTTTTATTTTTTGCACCAACACGCCAACAAATACAGCCCTTTTTTTGTAAAGAGAAGTAACACTCAGGCAATTAATGCCTAATAATATTACTAGGTCTTACCTTCTTTTAGGAAAGGGATAGTGATAGAGAAGACAGGTTGTGAAGGAAGAAATAGAGGCAAGCTTCATTATTTTACAACTCTGTTTTTTGCAAGTTTATAATAATGCAGTGTTGCAGCGCCTGTCGTGTTAAATGAGGCGTATTAATTTTTTTTTTTTGAAGCTGTGGTTAGTAATTATTTTATCGCTTATTTTACTTCGCCAATGAGTCTGCTACACAATGAAGGAGGGCACTTTGATGCTACATTAGGGTTAATATCTGCTGAAGTCGGTATAGTTCAGTGACCAGTGACTACGCCTTCATCACTTGAACTTTCCTACAACAACTGAAACAAAGGGACACTAATGCACACCAAAATGCGTGTTGTTATTTAATGACTGTTAGATACAGGGATTGAACCTAGTACCTTCGGTTTTGTACTCAACGTGCTAACTCCTTCAGCCGACGCTATATCGCCATTTTTAGTCCAATAGTAAAATTTTATATACTAGTGTTCATACTCGTAATAGTTTTTTACTACCACGTCATATTCTAGTCAATAGTTTTTAAATATGTGGTTAGAAATTTTAAGGTCTCACTTAAAAAAGTTTTTCTTTTTGAGATAAAAAAATTTTTAAAGTTTCAGGCCAATCGCAGCATTTTTATTGTGGTGCCCGCCAGCTTTTCAAAGTCATTAAATTTGGTAAAAACTAAACTTTTCGTCGAGTAACTCAAAATTATATATGGGCATTTCCCCTGAATGGTCTACCAGGATGGGAAAATAAAATGTTGATTATCATCGTCTTTTATTGTTTATAATTATAAAGAAGTCTGTGTTTATATAATGGAATGGTTTAATAGCATATTTCCGCTGTTTTACTTGAGGAAATTGTGCTGGAAGCTGGAAAATTTTATATTTTCTTTTTAAGCTACTTGCAAAGACTTTTTATATACATATGTATAATTATTTTATATGCAAAAATATGTTATGTTTGCACTCTTTCTTCAAAATCTCTCTATTACGAATAGTAAGCAAAGAAATGTGTAAGGAGACAAAAAAAGTTCGAAAATAAGAAGGAGGCATGGTGATAATAATAAAAAAAAACATGTGGAAAAATGCATCCGGCAATTAAGCCAATTAAACAAAAACCAGTATAGATATTTTAATGTGTAAATACTGATAGAGACCTACATTAATACATTTTTAAAATAAATTTATAATAATTTTTAATTTTCATTATTCTGTTCTATTTCGCAGATTTTTACATTTCACTACTGTCAGTCAAAGTTGACTTCTATTTTGCGTACGTTCGTAGAAATATGTTTATAACTATTAATATGAAAACTTAAACTCGATGAAATCCATCTTTTGCACTAAACATAGAGCTTCCAAAATGCTATCAAATGGCAAAAAAAAATGCTTGCAAAAGTTTTGCTTTCTATATTTTTTGTACATCAAAATCGTTTGAACGTACGTTCTTGACCCCAGGAAATGCCCATTTCTGATATACGACATTTATACCTTAAATAAATTGTGTGTTCTTTCCTACATGCCAAGGCGTTATCGCGACATTTAAACACGATTCGTGTACAAAAAGTCCTTCAGTGCCGGAATTCGTTTTCTGATTTTAAGAACGCGTGTCCATAGAGGCTAAAATTCTAACGCTGACACCAATTATTTTGACATAAACAAAAATAGTATATATTTCATTCAATAAGAATTCAAATTACAGAATTTAACCCCGAAAAAGAAATTTTTTCTTATTATAAAATTCACTACAGTTCAGTTAAATCTAATAATGTCTCATTTAAAACATCATAGGCACGTATTCCGAATCTTATATACATTTTCCTAATGTATTTTTCGATTAAATTTTTATTTTTTTTTATATTAGTAATAAGTTTAATATTGATGCCTTACTTTCTTAAAAAATACAAGTTTTCAGAAGAGCAAAAATTAAACGGTTCATCTCTTTATACTTCGTTTTTTATATAAACGTTCATATGCAATTTTTAAGGAATTGATTACATCTACATATATATGAGATGAACTAAATTATTGGCACAGTGAACACTTTAACCTCCACGATTGATTTAATGGTCTTATTGAAAATTTTTTTAATAAACAAAAATTTTTTCTTGATAGAATGAAACATTTTCTTTAAAATTTGGTTTTTTCTTTCAAAAAATTCGATTTTACGACTTATTAAAAATAAGAAAACAATAAAAATACCCACTTTCACTGAACAAAATTATTGGCACACTTAGTCGTTTTCTCTAAATATTACCGATCTAGTAATTTTTTTTTTGTCAATCGCTGTTATTTATATTCAATAATAATATTCAAAAATATCATACATATGTCAACGTGAAAAAGTCAACGTGTTTTAAATTAAAAAAAATATATTGCTTTTATTCAAAATGGGCAACAAACAGAAGGAAACCACAGAATCTCAGCGTAAAATTATTCTATATTTGCACAGTCAAGGCAAATCTTATGCTGAGATTGGAGAAATGATGGACAGAAGTCGCTACACCATTCAAAGCATCGTGCAGCGTTTCAAGGAATCCTCAACATTTGAAAGTGCTAAGCATTCACGTCGGCCCAAATGTTTAACCAGCCGAGAAAGCAGCCAGATAATCAGAAAAGTTAAAGTAAACCCAAAAATATCATCCACACAGATCGCTGCCGAGATTAAGCTAGAGTTTGGAAAAGATGTTCATCCATTACGGCCCGGAGAGCACTACATGAGGCGAACTACAACTGTCGCGTTTGCAGACGTAAACCTTTAATTTCTTTAGTTAACCAAAGGAAGCGTTTAGTATATGCCAAGGAGTATTTGCGTAAGCCAAATGGTTTTTGGGACCAAGTGCTATTCTCCGATGAAAGCAAATTTAATATATTTCGCTCTGATGGCCGCAAAACGATGTGGAGAAAGCCCAACATATAGTTAAAAAAACAAAATCTGGCTGCAACTGTAAAACATGGTGGTGGAGGAGTGATTGTGTGGGGCTGTATGTCCGCTGTAGGGGTAGGCGAGTTGGTATTTATTGAGGGAATTATGGATAAAGTAAAATATATGGATATTCTAAAGGAAAACCTGAAAAAAGTACCCAAAAATTGAACTTACCATCCTCGTTTACTTTTCAACATGATAATGGCCCGAAGCATTCAGCTCATGTTGTGGGTATGTGGCTTGCATATAATGTTCTACCACATCCGCCACAATCCCCAGACCTCAATCCGATTGAGCACTTATGGGAAGAGTTGGATAGGAGAGTGAAAAAGAGAGCAATAACGAATATGAATGAGTTGAAGCAGGCATTAGTCGAAGAATGGCAAAATATTGGGAAAGACGTCACGAAAAAGTTGGTGAATTCTATGCCACATCGATTGGAGGCCGTAATTAATCAGAAAGGACTAGCAACTAAATACTAATATTCGCAAGTAACCACTATTTTATAGTTTTTAATGAAATGTGCCAATAATTTTGTTCAATGAAATGAAGTATTTTTTGTTTGTTTTTTATTATTAATCAATAATCGCATAAAAATACTGAAATGAAGTAAATTGCATTTTGTGGAGAAGTTATCATTCTATCCCACAAAAAATTTTTTCATAAAAAATTAATTTATCAATGCCCTTAAATTAATAGGTAAGTTAAAAATGTTTACTGTGCCAATAATTTAGTTCGTCACTGTACATATATTAGTAGTAATAATACACTTATCTTTTTTTGTTTAATTATTAAGCGCATTTATTGAGATACGAGTTTGCGGCATTAAGAGTAATTTGAATTATTGATACTTGATGATTAAGTTACTCGTTTGTTGCACTTATAGCTAAACAAACAAATAATGTCGTTATATCAAAACTATCCAATAAAATATCTCACTTGACCTGAGATTCGATAAAAACAAATGCTCACTAAAGTAAAGAAATTTAGAAACAAAATTGTTCAATATTTAGTAGCAAAATTTAAAAAAAAGTCTAATGTTCGCTTAAGCTTCGAACTTCGAAAATAGTTTTGGTATTGTACTTTCATACCAAGTAAACTAACTCGTTATATTTAATAATCTTTGATTTTGCAAAATTGTTAAGTGTCTCAATTTAAACATCCCATTGGAAAAGATATATATCGCAGTATTATGTAAACGTTTATTTGTTAAGAATTTTTTCGAATTTGCTCAGTACAAAATAACGGTTTCAGGGAAATGAATCGGAAAATTTCTTTTAATTTATTTTATAGTTAGTAGTGTACTTTAGCGATAAATTTTACTTCCATCTCCATTTACTAAAAATAAATTCAGTACAGTGTGACTTTGACTTACGCACGAAGGGTACCGTACGGACATTAGATATGTAATAAGCCTATATAAAATATAATTTTGTATTTTTTTTAGTTTTTGGTGTTTTTGCGGTTTTAAGCGTTTTTTAATAAGATTTTTTAATTTTACCGTTTTTTGTGTTTTTTTTTTAATTTGTGCTTTTTTTACTTTTGGTGCTTTATTCGTTTTAGCGATTTTACTTAGTTCCTTGGCATTTTTTTAATTTGGTGTTTTTTAATTTTTGGTGCTTATTTTAGTTTAAGCGATTTCTTTCGTTTAAGCGATTTTATTAGGTTTTATGCGTTTTTGCTTTTTTTTGGCGATTTTTTTTCGTTTTGATAATTTTTTTCGTGTTATGGAGTTTTTTAATTGATGCTTTTTTAGTGTTAGTGTTTTTTTCTCGTTTTAGCAATTTCTTTTAAGTCTTTGGCGTTTTTCTTTTAATTGGTGCTCCTTTTTTAGTTTTGGTGCTTTTTTCTCGTTTAAGCGATTTTTTTAGGTTTTATGCGCTTTATTTTATTTTGGCAATTTTTCATTTTGGCAATTTGTTTCATTTTAGCGATTTTTTTATTATTTGCAGTATATTTTAGCTCTAGAATTTTGTTTAATTTTGTGCTTTTATTTCGTTTTAGCGATTTTTTTTAAGTCCTTGGCGTTTTGTTTTTAATTTGGTGCTTTTCTTAGTTTCGGTCCTTTTTTCTCGTTTAAGCGATTTCTTTAGGTATTGTGCATTTTTTATTTTGGGGATTTTTCTCATTTTGGCGATTTTTTCATTTTTGCAATATATTTTAGTGATTGATTTTTTTTTAAATTTGGTGATTTTTCTCGTTTTAGCTATTTTTTTTTTGAGTTTTGGCTACTTTTTCGGTTTGGCAAGTTGTCAGAATTACATAGTCAAAATTACATAAACTGATAGAACACACTTTCATTTAATTTTGTTAAATTTTAGTGTTAGTTTTTGTAGTCTGTATAAAAATACACTAATATTAAATATTTGACATATGTACATACAATTGTATATATGTATATATTTCATTGGATTTTAATATTTTTCGTTACTCGTTTTGGAACACCCTTTAATTTTTAAGTTTAATCAATTTGGTGTTGTAAAGACCTAAGACCTACATAGTCAGGCCAAATTGTAGATCCGTTGCTCTTGCGGTTCCTGAGAAAATAACCTTCTACCTAACACATGAAATATGTTTAATTATAACAAAAAAAGTTAAAGTTTTCCAACCCTGGAAACGTCTCTTTAAATTGTTTAATTTTTTTTTTATAATTAAAAATACCAATTTTATTCATACTGAAGTATAAAATAAGTTTATTAATTTAATAAAAAAGTAGTATAAACTTGTTTTCGGTAGTTATTTTGTATGGGAAAATAGAGTTTGAGTTTTCAAGCTCTGAAACCGTCTGCTCGATTTTGCTGATTTGCAGTACCCAGTTTATTCGGAAAATTTCTGATACACCAGTCTCAGAACAAAGTCTCTAGCTGATCTGGGAGCTTCGGAAAACCGATTTCATGTACAGACAGACGGACAGAAGGACAGATGGACAGACAAACGGACGGACATCGCTTGTTCGTCTTCCCTATGCATAAGGATCCAGAATATATATACTTTATGTGTGGATTATTATTATTGTGGAAATTACACACGGAACGACAAACCTATATGACTTATTCCATATAAAACCAAACAAAAAATTAAGATTTTGGGACCGACCCCTTCCAAGTCGAACCAAGCTCGATATGGTAGTTAAGTTTTGCACAACAAGCATTTCACCAAAAAAAATTTTAAATAAAACTTTTAGCAAAGTAGGAAAAATAATTAAATTTTATATACATATGTACATATATTGAAAATATATTTTGATTAAAAAAACTGATTTAGCAGGTTGACGTTATTATTTATTTTGGTTTATTAATGTAAGCAAATTTCGGTATTGGCTAACATTTTAAGATAAAACTCGTTGAAAAAATGTCATAAATTGTTAATTGCTGCAATCCATAAAAAAATTTCAATAAAAATCTCGATGTTGAAGCTTGTACATGATAAAAATATTTCGACTTATTATGGAATTTGTACTTCGTGCAGGATTGACCTATCAAAACTTAAAAATTTCAGGAATAAATATTTATGACAATTTGGACACAAAGGATATTATTGAAAATACATTAAGTGGTGATGAAGATGGCGCTTCTATTAAAATTGTTGCAAAAACTAAAAACATTTCAACATCAATTAAAACCAAAATGTTTCCTGATGTTGTTCTTGAGCTATCCATTTCTTTATTGTCTGCTGATTCTGAAATATTGACAAAGTTTAAGGAAAACTTCAATACAACTGCAAAGAAAATTTAAAAATTTCAAATACTAACATCATTGCCACAAAGTTGGATGATGCAGCAAATCGAGGGCACGTTTAATGTTTCAAATTTTATCGTTCGAAGGGTAAAATCCTTAGTTAAAGAAAATGGAAAGCTTAATCATAAAAATTTTATAATTATATCTGAATGCCTAACGCATATCACAGTAGCATTTCATTTATTTCACTGTCACATGATTTTGTTTTTATAAAACAATTTTCAAAGCGCCCTACAATTTATTACATATTTTCCCCACGACTCAGCTGCTCAATTCAAAACCAAAAAGAATTTTGTAAATCTATGCCATCATGAAGAAAATTTTGGTTGTATTTCTGAGTGTCATTTTTTTCCACCAGCCATGGGAAAGGCCCCAGCGATGCCCTTGGCGACACAGTGAAAAGAGATGTCAGATGTTCTATACTCAAAAAAAAATTAACTAAAACTTTGGAAAATTTTCTAAATTTGAGTAAAAAAAGTTGTCGTATGGCGCCAAAGCAGTTTTTACTTGAAACCAGTTAAATATTTACTAAATTTCTAGTTCATTAATGAACTATTTTATAGTAATTATATTTTCATATTTAAGTAAAATTTTCCTAAAATTAAGTAAAATTTTCCCATAAAACTCGGAGCTTTGCAAAAAAATCAGAAAGGGTCGGAATAATTCATATATAGGGTATTTTTTGGTAAATGGTATAAAAATAATTAATGTGATAATCGTAAAAGAGAAGCAAGAATAGTTAAACATACTTAGGTAGAGTAATATTACTTCGTGCTAACCTAAATAAATAAATGAAATAATGGAAAAACAGAAAATGAATAGTGATACTTATAAATGTGTTTACCAGAGAAAAATCAATTGTATACACAACAATCATTTCTCATATTCCGTTTCATAAAAATTTACCTTAAATAGCTGATGTTAATAACAAACTCTACAAAAGCAGATAGACTAGGGTGCTGATGAAGTGCGTGACTGCACAGAAAGATATCAGTATTTCCCCCCATCTACTTTAATTTGTCTTCTCTGCTTTAGAAACTTGCATTAATTAGTAAAAATATTTCATTCAATAAGAATTGAAATTACTGAACTAAGGCCCTAATAAGAATATATTTTTGATTAAAATAGCCAAAAATTTTAAAAGGATTCAAATCTTTTCAATTCCATTTCTACCTCTCTCTCTCCCTCTCACTCTAAAGGCTTCATTAGTCTTTACTTTCTGTTGCACAGAACCGTTCTTTTCCGTATATAATATTTTGCAATTACTTTTTCTGTGAAAAAAAAATCACTTTGCAACCTATAGAATTGATTACACTTGTACAAAAAGTATCACAACACACTAATACATACACACTTTTAGCTGTCACTTAACGTTGAATTCTATTTTCTACAGATCTGTCCGCAACAGAACAGAACGAAAAAGGAAAAACTAACCACACATACTGATTTTCAACTAAACAGAAACAAAACAGCTGATTCAGAACAGAAAAGCACGTACAAACTAATTCTGCCTTAAGAAATCATGAATTTTTTTTCAAGCACCGTTTATATCTTATTTTTCTTCAAAGCACGTAAAAGTAGTACCATTACAAATAATTTTTTAGGTTGATTATATTTCTTACATGCATATACGTATATAGTATGAAAACCAATTAAAAGATTAATTGAGTATTTTAATGGGAAATATTTTTTCAAACATACTTTGAAAAACTATTTCAATTTCAGATATATAAAAAGTTATATCATTTACATACAATTCATATGTAATAATTATTAACCATTTCATAGTATTCCGAGTAAAGCTTTCTTGATAACAAAGGTATTCAATTAAAATATTAATTATAAAATATTAAGGGGTTTCATGAGACTGTTCAAAAGTCTCGCAAACTGTGCAATTGTGCATTTTTACACTCTAGTAAATAGAATGAGAAAAAAATTTTATAGAAATTTATTTACACAAACCTGTTAAGTTTGCCCAACATTTCCAACTCGTATACTTAAGCTGTGCAAATGTGCATTTTGTAAACATCAACTTCTTGCTTTTTTGGACTTCTTTAGGCACTTTTAGACACACAAACACACACTTTTTTATTTTTAGAAATATGTTTTTTAATAAAAAAATTGCTCTAAATTTTATTATTTTATTTTTATTTAATTAATTTTTTGACGTTTGTTTCAAATTTACATTAGTTGTTTGCACAAAAGGTTAAACGGGGCGTCATGAGACAAGTCTCGCAAGTTTGCCCAATTGCACAAATGGCAATTTTAAGAGTTCATGTTCTCATGAAAATCCTTATTATGTTTTCTGAGCAATCACTTATTTGAAAAAAATGCAACAATAATTTTTTGTTTGCATGAGACAGAATAAAAATGTGAATGTGTTTGTGTAGAGCAAAAATTAAAACCAAATCCTAGCGTACCATACATAAATCATTTTGTTAAACTGATACACGCAAAGATTATTACAATTTTTCTTCCTACACCAGTTATTCAGTCAACCAAGTGATTATTAAGAACATTTCTGCTTTATTTGATTTTAGTGCCCAAGCAAGTACTTATGGAGCGCTACGAAACAGAAGTTGAAGCTGATGAACCAGAAGACTTTCAGGGCGACGTTAATGATCTGTACGATGATGAATTATTCTACAAGGAATCTGAAGCAATACCAAAGTTGTACAGTAATACAACAGTGCCGGCTGCTCGCAATAATGCGAACTCAACAACAGCTCTTAATACAACATATAACACTGCCACAAGTGCTAATAGAGCTAATAATGGTTCTTTAGGTTTTGAGGGTGATATTGGTAGCGTAAATCCTGTCATGACACACAGCGCCGATATGAGCTTAGAAGGTAATTACGCTAAATGAAGGAAAAAGCATGTATGTACATACATATGTACCTACAACGTAGTATTTATTTATGTACATATGTATGTATGCACATCCTCTTATACTTATTTAACAATATTTATCCACTTAAACACAAATCGTTGCAATCGTTGTTTCTGAAAGAAAACGAAAAAATATGTTTGTTCACATCCAACCTCAAAATGGATTAAATAATGAACAACAACTGACTCAAACTAGAAATGGAAAAACTTAACAAATGACATTGCAATTAAATAATGAATTTATTGCCATGTACTTTTATATATACATGCTTACATATGTGTATATATGTATATATGTACAGCAGTGTTGCCAGCTTAGAGTCTAAAAATTTTACAAAAGCTAAGAAATAGTACAAAAATATTGTTTAGTGTTTTGTTAGTGATTGTTTAGCATTTTTGAACGCACTAATAGAAATTAGGAAATAGGAAATGTCACTAGTGAATCAGTACTGATTCACTATCGACCTTGTCGCCAGTACTACTGACTAATTATACCCCACTCAACGCTTTTTGCTATACACATTTAACATGTGCGTGTCATTGAAAAGCACCTACTGACATTGGAACTACTGATTAAATAGTTCTTTAGGGAGCATATGAGGAGATTGGAAACAGATAGTCACTAGCACATTTTAGTTATTCTAGTATACTCCTTTGATAATGAAATTACGTATTTTGTTCACATTTTGGTATTTTATTAAACAAATATATACAAAATGGAACTTATAATTAAAAAACATGCAATAGCTGGGATTAATTCATTTATTCGTTCAGCATATCACCAGCAACTAGGGATTTTGTTTGCCATCTCTTTTAAATAAATACACATATGTTAATCAAAAATTTTATGTTTCGCTGAATTAGTAAAATCAAACACTTACGAATGAATCTGCAAGTATGACAAATCTTTAACTGATGGCACAGTCTTCCACAGGGTAAATCAATTTCCATAATTGGCACTTTCGCTTAAATTTTTTTAATTTTAACATTTTCTATTTTTTACAATATGGATTGTTATTTTATATCTTTTTTGTAAATTATTTTTGTGTATTTTTTTAGATTATTGTTTAATACAATGAAATTCACCTTTTAATTAGATTTCTTAAACTAATTTTTATAAACACTTAAATTTTGCTTTACGTCACTTTTGTTTTCAACAAACCAATAAAAGAAGAAGAAACATAGTTGTGTGTATGTGAAAAATGTTTTCTACGCATTAAGAAGAATATTAATAGACGCTCTGTTGACAATGTCACCAAAATAGTCGACAAAAGTGGTGACTTGGGGACACTTAACCCCGAGTTTCCTTCAGGGATCACACCGCGTTATCAAATCGGTGTGAGCTATGTATGTATTAGTGTAATCATACTTACAAGAAGCAGCGTTACCGTTGGTGCAACTAAAGTAGCAATTTGCCACATCTTTGCTACTCTAACAAAATGCACCCAAATTTGATACTTTTTCTAATTTTAGCCTCTTTTTTATACTTTTTGCTGTATGAAGATGTATTATTTTCTACTATCGGTTTTATTAATACATATATGTTATGCTGTTTTTAATATATTGGCTTGTAAGCAACCTTATAAGACATTGTTTTTCTTGTGATGCGTGTTTAGCTTATGCATATCTTTCGAATAATTAATATGCCCAGTCTTGATTATGTTCGTATGAGTATGTAAATATAATTACATACATATTTACATATGTATGTCGGTATATACATACAATGTACATGTATTAAACAAATTTCATTGAACTATAGTAAATTTTAATCAGGAATAATTTCTTAATCGGGAAAATAGAAAATTAATAGTGATAGTTACAAATGTATTTAACAAAGGTAAATCAATAATTGTATACACTATCCTTTCTCATATTCTATTTCATTAAAAATACAATCTAAATAGCTGATATTAATAACAATCTCTGCCCAAGTAGATAAACATGTGTGCTTCATGAAACTACTGGCCAAAGAAAATCTTGAGATTGAAAAAATGGGCAGTATCACGCCCATTAGAAAAAAGAATTAAAATTTGCGCTATTAAGCTGAGATTAGATAAAAAGATATATTCGAATAGATAGAATTAAAAATGCAAATCCAATGCGTTTAACTCAAGCGATTTTATTGTAATTTGGTTATAAAGGTTATAAATATTCTTTAAACAAAATGGGCGTTAAAACACACAAAATTTGCCTTCCTATTTCATGTATGTACTTCGGATCAGCACATTTAAATATACTATTTACGTATTTATTAGTAAAGGTTTCCAGCGAAACTCAACAGGAGAAATTAACACACGCCAAAGAAAGTCTTGAGTTGGAAAAAGTGGGCTTAATCACGCGAATAAGAATAAAAAATATATATTTTCGCTAATGAGGTGAAATTTGATAGACAAGTAGGTCTAAGCTAGAAACTAACTAGAAAAATTTTAAAGCCAGGAAAATTTAGTCATAGGGGCGAAGCTACGCTCATTAAGCGTATAACTAAAACATTAAATTTAAATCGTTAAAAAAACATTAAATTTAAACTGCTTATGTTTTATTGAAATTTGGCATATATGTTTTAATAATGAAAGGCTATAAATTTTCCTTTAAAAAAGTGGGCGTTAACATGACAATAACATTTAAGTATCTTCTTTCATGTACTTTGGATCAGCAGATTTATACTACTAATGTAGATATTATTATCCGTTTCCATCGTAACTTGACCCGTATGATTGGCACTGACTAATAAATTTTTTCTTTTAGAAAGAGAAGAGGGTAGGAATACGCCATAAAAATAAAATAATTAAATTTGCGCTAAAGAGCTGAAATTTGATACGCCAGTAGTTCAAGATGAGAAACTAACTAGACAAATTTAAAAAGGCAAATATTTAAACCAGGAGTGGCAGGGGGACCACGCTAATATTGTACTAAAGCTTTTAACTGAAACTTTAACTTAAAACTATCATCTTAAAAAGAGGACGATGATAACTGAGCGCTGCTCATAACAAAATCTTGAGTTTAAGAAAGTGTTAAGAAAGTGTAACAGCCATAACTAGAGTGAACTAGAGTGTTTAAATTCTATACCCTTTAAATTACGGGGTGAGTTGCGTACAGGAAAAACCCGAAAGGAGTGGTTGTTACATTAGGGATGTGATGCCATGTTTATAAAAACTTAGCGCAATGTTATACGACAGTAAACTGAAATTTGGAAAAAAATTTACTTAGCTAAGTTACCAACTAGAAAAATTTAAAACACAAGTCACTCTATTGAAACTTTACATGCACATTTTGCTTATGCCAGCCTTTAATTTTGCATTTTTAAAAGTACGTTGTCTAATCAGACTTTAGAAAAATAGTCGAGGTCACTTCCCCTAAAATGTAAACTATATTTCACATATTTCTACTCTAAAGATTCTTAAAAATTAAACATATGTAGAATGGTTTAGAAAACAATATTATGTTCTCAGAAACAAATTTGTGGTCGTTAAAAACAAGTTATTGTTATTTTAAACATTAATTTTGCTACGACAAGCAAAGTAATGTTTGAATTTAATAATTGCACTATTATACATAAAAAATGAGTTAGAGTTAGAGGTTAGAGTTTAACAATATAGTTTTGTTAAAAAGTTATGACTGCAAACTAATTTTTTTATTATTTAAAAATAATATAATCTGTTATTTAGATTAATTATTAGATTATAATGTTATCCAAAACCATATTATGTTAAGTTTAAAAAAAAAAATTTTCAGGAACATCTTTTGTCAGTTCAGTGTTTCGTTTGCATGTGTCGAGTAAAATAAATAAATAAAGTACAAACAAACAAAAAGGTAGATAAATAAAAACATATACGTACAATTGTTTATCTCTTTATACAGACGTGCCTGTATTTCGAGTATACACACATATGTAAACATATATTTCTATACATACATTTTATTACAACAATATTAATTTATTTTTATTTCGAATTTAACGCACAGCTGTTTTAAACAAGAGATCTACCAATAAATATATGATTAAAAATCAAAATATTATTATTATATTAAATAATACTGTTGTCGTATTTAACAATATTATTATAATATAAGAACATGGTATGGTGAGTTTCAATTATTTTTTAGTCACATCTAACAATAGTGTTGTCATATTTACAATAATAAGATTAGGTGTAACAAAATTCATTGTTTTTGTTGATAATATTATTATTAACTCAGATAATAATATTATTAAAAGTTTGCTTTTCTATTGACAATAATATGATTAAACTACAACCATATAATTCAATCATAGTATGTTGCTGTTTACCTCAACCATATTTTTTCTTTGCGTGTGTATGTAGGTCTGCATTTTTAAACTAACGCAGTCATTATGAATGGAACTATAATAGACTAGAAATTTAAAGTTTAATAAGCTTTATTAAGAAAACCTTTTTAAAAGTAGTCAGATCCTTACAAAAAGATAAACACTAAAAGTAGTGAGATAAAAATTTTGATCAAGTTTTTGTTTGGCACCATACCTATCACTGTAATATGCTATGCATTATATAAATTTGTAACCGTAAGAGTGTCATATAATTTATAGATTATTTTGCAAACTTGACAATATTAATATTATTGCTAATTCAACTAAATTTTTATTTTTAAATCAAATTAATTGATAAAAAGAAAATTTAAATATAGTGATTATTATAATTGAAATTTATTTGCTGGTGGTTAAGCATGTCTATATACGCCTTTCATTGGCGCTTGAACCAAATCATCAGTAGAGTTCAACCACATATTTTGAACAGTCACAAAACTTTTACATGCTAAACCACCAGCAAATACATTTCAATTATTGTATTTACACTTCTGACAATATGTCAAGTAAATAAATGTCATTATAGTGATTATTTTAATCTCACCTTCATTAAGTAGGCAATCCATTTGGAAAGTTCTTTTACCAAAAATGCTTAATTCCAAAATGGTTTACCTCTTTTAAAATTTTTTGCTACGATGCTGTTATTTTGTTTTTCATTAATTTCAACTTAAGCACAAGAAAATTTGTAAAACCATTCGGAAGCAAGAGCCATATACGAATGCATTTGTAATTCAAAGTAATTCTTTTCAAATGGATTTTTTTAGATATTTTTATGAATTGAAGATTCATCTATCGAAATATGCCAAAAAAAACTCGATTTAAAGGAAATAATAAGTTGGGGGGGTTTCTATATTAAGGTAATGATTTCCACATTTACGTGCATACTTACATACATACCTATTATATAGTTTAGGTTAGGTTAGTTTGAAAAGAGGTGCAATAAATATTCACCGAATCCTTTTTGAATTGCACTTATGGTTTTATGACATACTTTCTAAAGCCCCGTTCAGACTATTATACAAGTATTAATACTTTTGTGGAAAATGCAGCTCTGACATGTTGAGTTGTTATTGTTTTTTGAAATTTTTGGAACAAATATAAGACCAGCGATGCATTTTCGTCAAAAGTATTAATACTTGTATTATAGTCTGAGTGACCCTTAAGTACGTACATATTTATATTTAAATTTTTTAACTCAAAATTTGGGCTTTTTCAAATCAAATTCAGGTTCTTTAAAAAAACCAATGACGCTATTTAAAAAATCAAAAATTAGCCTCTTCTTTTAATTAATTGTTCTGTAACTAGTAAAATGGTACAAAAATAATAAAAAAAATAATAAAAAATTTGAATAGTACAGTTTTTGCACTATAGTACAAAAGGTGGCAACGCTGATGTATATATATGTACATATATAAACTTTCGTACATCCATTCATTTGAAAGTTCATTTGGGAGTTTTGAAAAAAATACAACAACAACAAATTTGTGTTGGTCATATTTCAGCCTTTGTATTTGTCTCTCTCTGAATATTATTCTTGTTTCTTATTCCACTTCTTTTTACAAAATACATATCACAGGCGACCAAGAACGTTTGTTTGTCTATCTTCTGACAACTGGTTCAGTTGGTGTAATACTCTGTATAGTTGCTGTTGCGGTCAGAGTGGTTTTGCTGAAACGTCACGAGAGCGTAACTGATACCCATTCAACTTCGTCCGGCAAAGGAGGCATTGGTGTTGCTATAGGAAGTGGAGTGGGAGGTGCTGGAAGTGTGGAAGGAGTCATTGAAACTACAATACCAAATGGCTTCAACGACACAATTTCTGAAGTAGATGCTGACATCGACTTACAAACGCCAATTCCCGTGCCAAGTGTGTCAAAGAACGAGGTAAGCGAATAAACTCAAATGACCAAAGCGTTGCATTCCTAAAAAAAAATAACTACATAAAAACATTTAATTTTTGGTTTGTTCTTATATAAATACATACATACGTGTGTATTTATGACTTAGGTTTTCAATTTACATATGCACATTCTTTTTCTGCTTTTGGCTCCGAAAAGTTATGCTTTTGGTAAAAATGTAAACTTAATAAATTGTAGAATGAAATTGTGTCCATTGACTGCGCGATGGCCATAAATTAATAAACTGGTTATGAAAATATAGCTTTTTAAAATTTTCTCTTATTTCAATTATTTGCAAATATTATTTTATGGCATAGAATTATATCAGCTATACACCAACTGCTAATCTCTACGGTACTATGGGTCCTTCAAATACACTAATGCCCCAAAGTAGTACGGTGGGAGCGGCATCATCTGGTTTAATGAGCAATACAACGATAATCTGTGGGCCTAGACAATCACCCGATATTCTGGGGATTTCGCCCCAGATATATGGGACTACGAAAGCTTCCAACACAGGCTCATCTGCAATTGGAGGAATACTGGCGCCAGCGATTGTGCTTGGGAGTGCTGGTAGTCCTATTGTTAGTTCAGGAAGTAGTGTGATCGGTAAGTATTATTATCTAAAATCCTAAATATATAAGACATAAGATGGGATGTGGTAGTTTTCGAAGTCTTCTTTCAGCCCCCTTTCACTAGTTCAGGTATTTCTTAACAAATTTGAAAGCCATGATTTTTTGTTTACAAACATAGATTTTAAGATTAAAATTTTAATTTATCAGAAATAATTCATAGTTAGGCTCAAGTTCAGTAATTTCAATTCTTATTGAATGAAATATTTTTATTATTTAATGTGTGTTTCTAAAGAAGAGAAGAAAAATTAAACTTAGACTTTAAGCTGGGGGAAATACCGATACTTTTCTGTGCAGCCACGCACTTCATCAGCACCCTAGTCTATCTACTTGGGTAGAGATTCTTATTAACATCAGCTATTTAACTTAAATTTACAATGAAACGGAATATGAGAAACGATTGTTGTGTATACAATTGATTTACCTTTGGTAAACACATTTATAAGTACACACTATTAATTTTCTGTTTTTCCATTTTTCATTTTTCTATTTAGGTTAGCACGAAATTATTTTACTCTACCTCAGTATGTTTAACTATTCTTACTTATCTTTTTACGATCATCACATTAATTATTTTTACTTATTCGATGTACCATCGGTACATGCATGTAAGTATTATTGTAGTGGTCTTATGTTACTTCTTGTTGCATTCTACAGTTTTATTTTAGTTATTCCAGCCTTCTGAAACTGTGATAACCAAGTGAACGAACTGTGATTGCCAAGTGAACATATTTTGTCACGTGCCCATGATGTAATATTTCATTCAATAAGAATTGAAATTACTGAACTTGAACCTAACTATGAATTATTTCTGATTAAAATTCACTACAGTTCAATTAAAACAATTTCTCAATTTTAATTTATGTAATATTAATAGCTGCATATAGCTTTATTAATATTTCTGCTTTATATGAGTAAACGTTATATGATATCCTGCACTTTTATTAGACTTTAATAAAAACACGCTTTTTCATATGTAATACTTCCGAGGTTTACAAAGTTTAATTGCAGTCAAAAATGAAACCGCTTTTACACATTAAAGTACTTTAGGCCTACTTAAATCGTATTAAGATAAGTACCCTGCCAAAACTTTGGTGACAAATGACCCAGACGTAATGGGTGTTTTTTATTGAGGTATAGAACTTTAAGTTGGCATCACTTTTTTAACTGGCGGCCATTTTGTCAGTTGTCAAGTGATTAATATTTAGTTTGGTTTAACATTTCATCATGAACAGGTTGACAAAAGAACAACGCTTGCAAATCGTGCAAATTTATTTCGAAAATAATGGTTCAGTTCGCGAAGTTTACCGCAAGCTCCGTCCATTTTATGGTCGACATAATCGTCCATCAGAGAAATTAATTCGGTTAACCATGGATCGCTTTCGCACTACGTTTACTCTACGTGATAATACGCATCCGCAGAGACGTCGAACAGTGCGCACCGAAGAAACAATTGCCGCTGTAGAGCAAAGTGTTGAAAAGGACCCGAATTAATCGATTCGCCACCGTGCACAGCAATTGGAGCTTTGTCCATCAACTTTATGGAAGATTTTGCGCAAAGATCTTGGCTTGCGACCTTACAAGATCCAGCTTGTGCAAGAATTAAAGCCACGAGACCATGCAATGCGTCGTGATTTTGGTGTATGGGCCGAAAATGAGATTGATCTCGATGCTGATTTTCATCGCAAAATTTTGTTCAGTTATGAGGCTCATTTTTGGTTGAATGGCTACGTCAACAAGCAAAATTGCCGCATTTGGAGTGAAGAGAATCCATATGAGACCCTTGAGACGCCATTACATCCACAAAAACTGACTGTTTGGTGTGCTCTATGGGCTGGTGGAGTCATTGGGCCATACTTCTTCCGAAATAATACTGGAGAGTCAGTTACCGTTAATGGAGATCGGTATAGAGCCATGATAACCGACTATTTTATTCCCGAATTGGATGGCATGAATGTGGATGAGTTGTGGTTCCAACAAGACGGCGCTACATGCCACACAGCGCACGTCACAATCGATTTATTGAAGGAAACATTCGATGAGCGCATAATTTCGCGGAATGGACCTGTCAATTGGCCACCAAGATCGTGTGGTTTGACACCATTGGATTATTTTCTTTGGGGATATGTGAAGTCGCTCGTCTACGCCAACAAACCAGAAACGTTAGGGGACTTGGAAGCCAACATTCGTGGCGTTATTGCCAACATACGGCCCCATATGCTCGAAAAAGTGGTTAAAAATTGGACCTGTAGAATTGGCTTTATTCGAGCCAGCCGCGGCGGCCACATGCCCGAAATCATATTTAAACATTAATGGCATAAAATTATCCTTCCAATAAAGCCAAATTGATGGACACTAAAACGATTTTCTTGTGTTTTATTTCAATTCGAAGTTCTATACCTCTAAAAAAACACCCTGTACTTGTCCTAAGACTTGATATTATTGGAGTGTTACAAAAAGTCAGGAGTAGTGCATTCAGAAAAAAAGTTTTTTTCATAAAATAAAAAGTTAAGCTACCAATACAAAAATTTTCTGGACTGGTTCATACGACATTTTGTTTTTGCGTAATAATTGCACTAATAACTTGTAAATGGACAAATGTAGCTAATATAAATAATAAATTCAGTGAAGTGCGACTTTGACCCACGCACGAAGGGTTCCGTACGGACACGAGATATGTAATTCAATACGAACTTTAGCCAATATAAACTATAGTTTTGGCATTTTTTGTTTATGGGCTTTTTTCGGTTTTAAGCGTTTTTTTTAGTTTTGGGGTTTTTTGAATTTATTGGCGCTTTCTGAGTTTTGGCACTTTTTGTCACGTTTTGGATATTTTTTTTTGGTATTTGAAGTTTTTAATTTTGGCGATTTTTATTATTTTGTGGTTTTTTTATTTTGGCGATTTTTTTATTTTGGTGATTTTTTTATTTTGGCGTTTTTTTCATATAGGTTATTTTATTTTTGGTTTTGGCGATTTTTTTCGTTTTGGCGATTTTTTTTAATTTTGGCGACTTATTTTTCATTTTGGCGATTTTTTTTCACAAACAATTATTTTGGTTTTGGCGCATTTTTCGCGTTTTGGCGATTTTTTTCGGTTTTTGACGTTTTTTTAATTTTGGCGATTTTTTTCATATGGGCTATTTTTTTGAATTTGGCGATTTATTTTAGTGCTAGAATTTTTTTTAATTTCGTCGATTATTTTCGATTTGGCGATTTTTTTCGGTTTATCGATTTTATAATTTTCGGATTTTTTAGTTTTACCGTTTTTGAAAATTTCAAGAGTTTACCTCTTACGGTTTTTAAGATATAGCAATTTGTCAAAATTACATAGTCAAAATTGCATTAACTGATATACCACCCTTTAATTTGAATTTTTTTAATATTTTAATGTTAATTGTTGTAGTCTATATAAAAATACACTAATTTTACAAATTTCAAGTGTCAATATACATATTTACATACAATTGTATGTATATTATGTAAATTGTTCGTCGCTCGCTTTGGAACACCCTTTAATTTTTAATTCTCATGTATTTGTTGCTTTAGCTGCCAAGGTTCTACATGCTCTGTCCAAATTTCAGGTCCGTAGATCTTACGGTTCCTGAGAAAATACCATGTGAAGGACAGACGGACAGCGTAGCGAAAACAATAGGGTTTTTTCACCTTTGGTGTACGGAACTCTAAAAACAATTTTTTTATGGCTTTAGAAAAGAAAATTTCAAGATTTTTTTAATGTAAGAAGAAAATCTCTGAATTTAGAGAGACTAGAAAAGAAATAAACCTATTTTTGTAATAAGCGAACAAAAATACTTAAGAATTAATTTTATTTGGTAAAAAAAAATTATTATCAAAAATTTTCAAGGACTAAACTAAAAACACACGATTTTTTACATCCTTGCAATAATAGTCAGATACCCTGATATACTCATCAATGTGAATCTATTTAAATGAATCGAATTTTTGTGTAGATTAATAATCCAGAAAGTATTTCTAAGTTTGGAGTACCATTCGTGATATATTAACGGAATATTTCAAAAAGAGGTGCAATTTATGCAAATCCTAAATGACACTTTATCTTCAAAACTAGAGCTGATAGAGAAAATCGTAATCAGGAGGCAAAAATACATAAGAATCAGACACTTTTATTTAGACATCCAAATCAGTGTTGTGCAGTGTTATTAAAGAAAAAAAAAAGTTAATTGCTTAAACAAACAATGGCATTAATTAAATATTGTATTTGCTTAAAATCAATGGTATTCAAAGTAAAACTCAACTAATTCAATAATTTTAAATTACAATTATTTTCTATGTGGACAAAAGGAAGGTGATGGTTCCGCTTTACTAGTGTTGTAATATTGCCTAAGTGCTTTTTGCACTTTAAGGATTTTCCACAAAAAAACATTTATATTTATGCCATTCCATCTTATTCGCCTATTCAAATATTATTGTTCTCCCACTTGTTAAGTTATTTTATTCTATATCCTCCTTCCTGTGTAATTAAGGTACTATGGTTCCCATTTCATCACTGGCACAATACACGACAGCGCCAACTTTTCGTTCCGGTTATATACTGAACAGTGAAAATATACTGCAAAGACCGCCAAACATGGGCACGCCACCAACGTCCATGCCAAGCAATAATGAAACATACCTGTGCCAACAATACCAACAAAAAACCCAACAGCAACCAGCGATAGCAATTCAAACATCTAGTAATAATGGTTTAACGTCAACGACTGCCACACTCAGGCGTATGAAACAAGCGAATATTGCGACCACTTTAACTGCATCTCCGCCACCATCCTCATCAGCTGCTGTCCATCACCTGCAACAGCAACAACCACAGCAGCACCTGCAATCAATGGCAAAAGGTGCAACGTCAACATACGATGGTTTGGCACCGCGTACTTTATCAACAGGGGTGGCTGCAAACTCGCAGTTCTATTACGGATGACAAAATTTACCAGAAAATCCAGGTGAGCACAATACAATCTACACTGCGACTGGCGTAGCCAAGACATCAGCATCTTCCCAACATCAACAAAAGCTATAGCAACAGCAAACTAATAATTATTCTCGTACTAAAACTTCACAGCCACTTTAAAAATTGGCGTAAACATTGAAGACTATAACATGCCAATTCAATTGAAAATTAAAATAGAAGCAAAATACAAGAGAAATAACGCATATAATCAAACTAAAGGACTGAAAAGACAGACAAACAAACAAACAAGTAAACAAGCAAACAATAAAACTAAATTAATATGGGCTGAAATAGGGAGCCATTGTTCTTGAATACTCGTTACATGAATAAAAATAAATAAAAGTCAAATGTTGTGCACTGACTTTTAAGAGAAAAAAAGAAAAGAAAAGAAAAGAAAAGACAATATTATGTTTTTGTATGAAGAAAGTATGTACCTTTGTACTATAAATATATATTTAATCTATTTCGGGAAAGATGCTCTAGATTTTTTGTTTTATTTGTTTTTTCTAAGAAAAAAGCAAACATATAAAACCTTATCTGGCAATGACAATATCTTCTATTCATTGTTATACAAAATAAGCAAATAAACCATATTTATTCTTTTGAAATGCCAACATTATGCAAATCAACAATAAATTGACAAAGCTGGCTTTAAATAGCCAACCATCCTTTCAACAAATTTTCAACAATACAAAAATTCATACCTACACCTTCTGAATAGTCGTATTGTGTGTGCATTCTACGTGCTTGGCTTGGTATTTATCGACGTTCAATAAAAAAAATAAGCAAAAAACAAAAAATACCAATACACAACAAATTGTGCAACAAACAAACATCCTAACCACCTAAACGACCATCAACCAAACAACATTAGAGTGAACATTTTGCTTTCTAAAAATGGACGAGCTTCCGGTAATGTAAATAGTATAATATATACATAAAATTTATATAATAATATATTTATATATAAGAAAAAAAATAAGGTAAAATATACATATATGCATACATACACAAACTGTTTTTACTATAAAAATACACTTTTTAATACTATATTCGAGCACATTGAATTTTAGTAAAATGCATACCCAGCTGTAAATAGAAGGAGTAAATAGGCCTTATTTAGCAGACACAATGCCTACTAGACACATTAGGTACTCGTTTCTTTTTTACACTCGATGTCATTGGCGACCAAGGCCTTCCACACTTTCTTACTAAAGAGGCCTGCTTCAAAGCTTACTTAAGAAGGCTTACTTTAAGGCTTTTTTTAGCAGGCTGCTAGAAGACCTATTTCTGTAGACTTGACGAAAGGCCTACCTATTCAGATCAGAAAAAAGGCCAAGCAAAGTAAACCTAATGGAAGGCCAAATGCAGCAGGCCTAATGGAAAGCCACATTTACTTCCTTTTATTTAATTTTGCTAGAACTTTTTACTTTTCTAACTTTAATAACACTGTAAGTACGTCCACATTACACATAAAACGCCTTAATAACTCAACTTAATTATGGGAAATAAAACACAGAGTTATACTCCATTTTAAAAGATTATATCAAAGTCAAGAGATATTCCATTTTTTTAAGTTAGTATTGTCTCGTAAGCTATTTCTATACTATATATGGAAATAACGTAATTTATTGTTTATTTGTTGATACTTAGCTCTAGCATTGACATCCGTTTATTTTAAGGTGGATACAGTTCAATTATTTTTTGTATGTAGCACTATTTATTATAATTTTATTAATTACTCTAGTTTACAGAATTAAATTTTTTCATGTACATTTGATGAGAGCTGATTTTCCTTATGTATTTTCTTCCGCTGAATTCGAAAATCAAGGTTAAATTTTTTATGGAACAGTTTTTAAGATAAAGTAATTTTTTAATATTTTTTTAATTTTTCTCACTTGAAAGATCATATCTCGAGTTAGAATGTCCAATTGGGTCGTTCTTAGTATTCAAATGCAAGGTATTGATATAACAAATAAATATGTATCATTGGGTTTTTAATTGTTAAAGCGGTTCAAAATATATCTATGAAGCACATTTTCGATAGGGCACATTTTCAAAAAATTATATATTACAGTAATTCTATGCCGACAGAAAAGTACAAATCATTAAAATAAACGTCTGGTTTTTGTTTATGTACGTAAAAATGATACTTTTACGTAGGAACAAAGACCAACCAGAAAAAAATCGACCGAAAAATAACAAAGTTATAAGCAATTGAGTGAATAAATCTAATGCCATCATATTCTCCGAATATTTGATTATTTTTCGAAAATTTATGAGTTCAGTTGCTCACACGCAAATATATTGGAATTATTAGTTTGTATTTTGTATGTATTTTGACTTACTTATTACTATTATTTACACCAACAAATCATATGAGAGACAATACAAAATTAAAAATGGAATATCTTTTGAACTAATCTTTTAAAACGGGGTATACCATTGTACTCTACGCCCCAAATCAAATTGTAATGTTTCCATGTTTTTCTGTGTCACTTCATATTAAAAAATAAAAGAAATAACTTCTGTGACCCTTCAAAAGAAGGAAAGCAGTGAATAATGAGTACCGAATCTTAAAGAAGGTCTAAGAAGGCCTTCAAAAACACCCGTTTGATGCAAGTTTCGTGAATCTTACCGCTGGGTTAAAAGTTACTCACTTACTTAAGTTACTTAGTCCGGGCGTTGCCAATATTAGGGTCACTATTCTAAAAAATGCAACACAACTCAGGCTTGTTTTAAATGTTTATAACTTCATAAGCTTGGTAAATGCAAAATTATAAAGAGACAAATAAATTTCTTTTGTGTAAATTGTGGAGAAGACGGATATCCAGGAAATTAGCGTGGATGTCCTTATTTCAGGATATCTTGTAATGCAAAAAAAATAAAAAGTTCAGGTAAAATTTCAATAAAAAAACTAATTTAGATTATTATAATTCCATTAGAGCTACAAATAATTACAATTTATTCTCGCGAATTTTTTGCAATGTTCGCGATGAAAGCGAATTTTTGCAAGTATTCTTCTTAATGCATTAAACATTCGCCGCAGCCGGCTACACGAACATAAATTTTTATTAATACATATATTTATTTATTGTATCTACAAATATGAACTAACAAAAATTAATAAAATCTTAAAGGTAAAATATAATTATTAAGCCCGACCAGCGTCGGACATAAGCTTAGTGATAGTTATAAATAATACATTAGTAGTGATAATCAAAAAATAGAAATAAATGTATTTTCAAGAAATCCCACCTCTACAGTGTTGATTATTAGAGCCCTTGTGTCCCTCTTTTGTAGGCGGATGTGTCCAGTAAAGTTTAAAATATTACGAGCAAGCGGTTTAGGATGTGACTCGAGTTTTGTTAAGTATTTGCCGTCGTATCTTGCAATTTCTTCAGTCACTAGTGGCATATTTAAATCACGATGTATATTTGAATTCCAAATGTACCATGGAGCAGATGTTATTAACCTTAAAATTTTGTTTTGTCTTCGTTGAATGAAAATAAGGCCTTCATGCCACACTTTATCAAATGCCTGAGAAACGTCAATAAACAGGGCAGAACAATACATTTTTTCTTCAAAAGCTCTTCTTATAAATTGCACCAATCTATGAGTTTGTTCAATGGTGCTATGCTGACTTCTAAAATGAAATTGATGGTCTGGGATGCATCCACTACCTCTTAGAATAGGAGACAATTTTGTCATGAGCAGTTTTTCAAAAAGCTTTGACATTGTTGATAGCAGACTTATTGGACTGTATGACTCAGCCTTGGTAAGGTCTTTGCCCGGCTTTGGAATCATTTTGACCTTCGCAAGCTTCCAGCTGTGTGGATAATACTCCAGTCGTAAAAAGGCGTTAAAAATAAATAACAGGATTCTAATTGCAATATGAGGCAAATATATCAGCATATTGTTACTAATTCCATCAATACCTGGAGCTTTCTTCGGGTTGAGTTCAGCAATTAGTTTATTTCTAGCAGCGCGCCACAAAGAGTAATTAGATGCTGGTGTGACATCAAGATCTTCCAGATAATTTTTAAGAAATGCAGGTTTTTCATGTGCACGCAGCTCTTGGAGTCGTTTAGTGCACTCTTTAAATCTTATTTTATTTTGGGGTGATCTGTGCTGTTGCCATTACCTTCTGGCTATCCTTTTTCACGTAAAAGACGTTCAATGTCTGTAGAATAAAATTTATTAAACCTAGTCTGTTGATGGGAATTAGTGACATGTTCAGCAGCCTGTTTAATATTGTCTTTAAGTGTTTCACTGTTAGATTCAATATCACCTGGTATTCTTAGCTTAATATTTTCAGTACAATGACTACTGAGGTATTTTTTGAACCCCAGCCAATTAACACGGTTGATCATCTTTACATATGGGACAGGGAAGTCACTTCTTAGTGGGCTACAAATTGTAACAATCGTGGGAGAGTGATCGGAGGAGAGATCTACAGAAGCTTCAACATGAATTAATTCCCTAGCGATATTTTTCACGATTCCAAAATCTATAACATCCGGAATGTAGGCCAGTAAGTGGGCTCCCCACTTGAAATAACGTCCAAGCCTGTTTTTGAAATTGTGTGGAACAATGCCCGACTTCTAGGTGTAAAAACATGAACCCCAGATCTTATGTTTTGCATTGTAGTCCCCAGCTGCTAAAAAACAAGGGCCAAGAGATTTATCGAATTCCTCGAATTGATCCTCAGTAATTGCGAATCTGGGAGGGGAGTAAATTGATGATATCACGAAATTTGTCACAAAATTTTCAACACAAATATTTGTTGCTTGTAGATATTCTTCACAAATGTTATCAAGGACATAAAGTTTGAGTCTTCATTTAATTAGAATTGTTGACCCAGCGCATGCGCTCCCCCTCGGGTCCTTTGAATCATATAGAGTGTAACCATTTATTTTAAATAAGATCCTTGAAGTCAAATGAGTCTCGGAGACCAACATTATATCAATACTTTTTTCCATGAGGAAGTGCTCAAGTTAATTTTTATGCTGGCGAATGCCGTTTGCGTTCCAGAAACATATTTTTAACATGTTCATGGTTTGTTAATTAATGCTTGAAGCAGAGTATTCTGCATTCTCAGCATTTTTCGCATCATTCTGGTCATATTTGTTGTAAAGTTTTTATAGTTAACACCAGATTCTCAATAGTAGCTTCAAGGCGACTAAAGTTAAAGCTTCAGGTTTGCATTCGTTGAATTATTTGGCGGTGAAACATTTTGTATGGTAATAGAACTAGCCTTAGCAGCATCGGTATACGATACACGTGAAGTAACTGGTTGGCTCACTTGAGCAAAAGAGGCGGAGTACGCGTTTAAATGTTGAGCTGTAGCTAATTTAGGTTTTTGACTCGTAGTCTGTTTAACGAGAGAATATATAGGGCATCGCCTATAGTTAGCGGTGTGATTACCTCCACAATTACTAAATTTTTTTCTGCTTGATCTTTTGGCTTAGAGCAGCTAGCAGTACCATGTAATTCATCGCAGATAACACAAACTGTGTGAAAAGGCCAATTTCCTTTCAAAAATTTCGGCCATCAAAAGTAGTGATATAAAAATTTTGACCAAGTTCTTGTTTGGCATAATACCCATCACTAAAATATGCTATGCATTTTATAAATTTGTTCTCGTAAGGGTGTCATCTCTAGATAATCTGCTTAATGAATATAAAAATCATGCATGTTGCACATAAATCGAATCAGTTAATTATAATTTTTATATGTTTTGAAAAATCTTAGAAATATAACTACTACTAAGTATTCGTCGATTTTCAGTTTTATGAAGCCCATGATTTTGATGTTATAACAAATTGGGTGATTCAAATAACTACCCTGCAGAAAATTTGGTGACAATTGATCCAAACGTACTCGTCCTATGACTTGAGAAAATGCGAGAGTTATCAAAAGTACGGTGAAAAAATGCATATCGTGTAAATGGTTACATATTCACAATTTTGGTGATGTATCTTCTTGATCTTAAGCCAATTTAATTTAGACTCGGTCTAGTATTGTAGTAAACGGCACCGAACATGTTCGATGTGGTTGAATACATGTACCTATCAAATAGTGCAAATATAATGTTAATTGCTCCCTCCAATGTGATTCTTGAACCAGTCCAGTAACCTCTGTTAACCTCAGCTTAACAGGTATTTATACCTCTGAAATATGAGTGCCTTTGTGGTTGAGTGGATAGTGTGCAAGCCTGTCATGCACGAGGTTCAAATCTTAAAAAATTTTTTGCTTAAAAATAAATTATAATTGCACTTGTAACAATAAAAAATTATAAGTTTTCATTGTTACAGTTAAATGTCAGAATTTTATTTATATAAAATTTGTATTATTCTACACTGAATATGTCCCTGTGGGATAGTTCAGTGACAAGTCAGAAGGTGCATACAAAGCAGCGTTGTCAACTCGGTGCTTTTCGCACCGTTTTTAGTGCTTTTTGAAATTTTCGACGTGTAAAATTTTGTAGTTAGTGCTCAGTGCTTTTTTAAATTCATTTTCGGTGCGTTTTGTTTCGAGGCGGTTAGTGCCACCGCCAAAAATTCAAAGAGAAATTTCCTAACCTATCATTTAAAAAGCATAAGCGCTGAAGTTAAATGGAGTATTTGAAAAAATTCTACTAAGATTGCACAAGGCTTGGTTGAAAAAATACGTGACATATAACCCTCAAATTTTTTATCATTTAAACGCAGAAGTTTATCGCGTTTTGCTTTACATAAAAAATTTTCCAGAAAATTGTGTTGTGAACATAGCTGCCGTTTTTGGTTATTTGAAACCAAAACTGATTCTTATGTATGTGTAAACATAATTAAAATGTGTATCGCATGCCTCAAATTTTAAATCTTAGGAATGGAATGCAAGATCAACAGTTTCGTATATTTTTTATATAGATACATATATATTTATGAATAACAATTTTATTAATGTAATTATTTTTTTTATTTAGTGCTTTTTTACTTAAATTACGCACTTTTTTCCTGGTTTCAGTGCTTTTGGAAATTTAAAAGTTGACAACGCTGATACAAAGTATCAATTAACCCCGTCCTAGGCCATCCCCATGTAAAAGTGACTAGTCCGCTTCATAGGAAGTGTTGGAAGTCGGACTAGTCCCTATCACTTGGGGACCAATCACCTTACTAGTGTTGTGTCAGTTCGATTTTCTGCTTGGTATGTACGAGTGTATGTATGTATGTACATATGTATAATATAAAAACCAAATGAGAAAATTAGTATTTAAGTTTAACAAATAATTATTAGATAATAACATATATACTCTAACAAAAATAAAATATATACTTGTGTGAATGGGAGTGTATATGCCAGTAAACATAATTTCCTGAATTTATTTAGAAATACAAATATTCTGAGCGATGTCTGTGAAAAAAAATTAGTCCATTTTTGCTCTTCTTACGCTGGGGTATGACCACAAGCTTTAGATTAAAAATATAGAACTTTTATTTATAACTTCTACACACAAGTAAATTTCTTTAAATTATTTTGCTGCTAAGTCCTAATTTGCACTATGCAAGTCTTATTGCTAAGCTTAGTTTGTGGGAAAGAGAGACGAGGGGAACAGAGCCATTTCTCTACCCCTCGTCACTCTCTCCTATCAAACTAATCAGCTTAGCAACAATACTTGCATAGTGCAAATTAGGACTAATAGTCTGTTTTGTGTAGAAATTCTTTCAGACAGTTTTAGATTTATTGCTCTACTAGATATCTAATCACACAAAATATGGGCAATAGTGAAATAAATCAGGCACCCTTATTGCACTTGTCGACATCGACGTCACGTCAATACAATACCAAAATAGGGTGATTGTTTACTCGTTCTCGAGAACAATTTTGTACTACTGACAATAAATATTTGTTCCCTAACTAGCCGTCCACACGAGCAATAACCTAAGCAATTATTGCTTTGGCAATTGTCAAATTCGATTGCTCTTAAATTTGTTCAATGGAAAAGACAAAACTATAAGTTTTAACTAAATAAAATAAACAAATGTCTAATTTATAGTTTGCCAAACCTCTAATTATTGCTAATTTAAGTATGTATATGCATAAAAAAATATATATTTTGCTGTACGTACGCCACCTCTAGATATATTGTTGAACACAAGCAATTTGACGTCAACATTCTGGCGACGTTATTGCTTGTGTTAAGACACAACAAATTGTTGGTGTGGTCGTAGTGTAAGGTCTAAAAAATACCTTTTAATTTGTCAACAGGAGCAAGTTATTTTCGACAACGGGTATTCGGATTGTATTGAAGTGACGTTGACTGGAGTAAGGGCGAGTAGTATCTCACGACACTTTATAAACAATTTGATGAATGTGGATTCTGTTTTTTTTAATGTTTGAAAGATGAAATGATTAGTGGAATATATTCATGTGTGTATGTGTTCTATCTAATGGTGTGGCATGTTTGTATGTATATATATATATATATATATATATATATATATTTAAAGTCGATATATAAGAAAATAAGTGTACATAAATAAACTCAAATACTAAAAGTTTAAAAAATAAATTATTAAACTTTTATTTGATTTGTTGACAAGACAATGTAACTATTTTTTTATTTACTAGAAAAAGAGAAAAAAAAACGCTGCATAAAATCTTGAAAGTGGAGCGTTTGAAGTTTTGTTTATAAAGTCACACTTGTTAAAAGTGAAACATATAATAATGTTTTTCTTTTATAATGTACTATATAACAATAAACAAAAATTAGAAGCGTTTTTGAATTTTTTACCAGTTTCATGGATATATATTTAAGCTGACGATATGTATAAATAGAATAAGAAAAATAATTACGAAGGCGTACAATAATTGTGCGAATATTATTGGAAAACTCTAAAAATATTTAATAAAAAAAATAAATTTGAAAATATATTTTCTGATTTGGTTGATATCTGTTGTTACGTTTAAATTGAATTGAGAAAAAATATTACAGAAAGGAAAATAAAAGTTATGAAAGCAAAATTATTTCATTCATTTGTATTAGTTTAGACTTTAAATTTTTGAAAATAATGTACCTTTTGTAAATTAAATTCTTTAGTAAATAAATGAATCAATAAATAAAAAAAAAATGGTGAACATTATTATTACAATTTTAATGAGAATCATTAAACTTACATTTTATATTTAAGGAACACAAGAAAACATGCAAAATAAAGAAAGGTAAGTGTTGTAGGAAATCATAGAAGAAACATATTTAAATATTTCTTAAATATCAAATCAATCAGGCAGGTTTGGCTGCAAACCACTGATGCCGAAATCAATTTGATTGGAAATCCAAAAAAAAAATGGGAAATAAGTTTTCGCATCTCTTTAATTATGATTTTTTTTTGTACTAGTGCAATTTTAATGAGTGACATATGGGCATTTTTCGGCAAAAGAATTTGGTTCATAGATTTCAATTTCGATATTGGCAGTAGTTTAATATTTTATACTGCACTCTATATTTAAGAATTTTTCAACATTATTAATAGTTACTCCTTTTTTAATTAATGAGGAGAAAGTATTTATAGAGGACTTTAACAGAGAGCACTTTCTTATGGCAATTTATTCACCCACATCTGCACATTTAATATTCATACTCATAAGTTACAGATTTTGCTAGCCTTAACGATATTGATACCGATACCGGAAACTGAATTAAGTATACATAATGGCACTAAAACAAATATATCTTTTAAAATATTTGCAGGCAACATAAACTGCAGCCGTATTCTGTAATGCGATTGTAATTCTGTAATGTTAGTTGCTAAATTTAACAATGCTATAAAAATTTAATGCCAACGCCAAAATATTTAAATTTTGTATTCTCTAACGCCAAATAAGTAGTTGTTGCTCTTTAAAACACTATGGTGCTAAAAAAAATTACTAAAATACAACGATTTTTAATTTAATGTTTATTGTAATTTTAACAGTACAACAAAGAATTTGCTCCTCTGAGCAACTGAATTAATATTAATATTTTTGTTCCCTTTATTTTTGTGTAACATAGTTTTAAATAAAACGACTGAAAAGACAAATAATGGGGCACTTTCTGGTTTAGAACATCTTTTAATTAAAAAATACATATATATAAGATTTCGAGCATATTGCTAATATTACTGCAAATTAAATACCCTAAATTTTAAAATTTTAAATTTTTTTGTGAAAGTAAACCAACATAATTAAACAAAGTGATGCCATGTTCGGAAAATTCTCCCATAATTTCCGCATATAGTGTTGTCGTAAAAAACTATACTATATACATACGTGTAAATTATCCACTTAAGCATTACTAAAAAACACATTTTGCAAAAACTAAATAATAATAATGAAATTAAGATTTTTAAAAATATTTTAAGAACTCGTTAAAAAAAAGTGTTAAGAATTTTTCAGGAAAACAAACTATAAGTAAGGTAACACTATATTGAATTATTAAATAGGAATAATACATTATATTTGTCCCTTTTTCGTAGCAGTTCATCAAAGCAAAAAGAAACAAATAGTATAGATATAGCAAATTAGCTGCGGCGAAAGTAATAAATTTTAGCTAAGCAATTAGACTTACAAATATAGATTAAGCGTCAGTGCTAAAATATTTGCCATTCTTTTTTTTAGCATTTTACCGATCAAGATTTAGCTTTAGCTAAGCGATTTACAGAATACGGCTGCTGATTACACACTTTAATCTATATGTCCCTGATGAGGCACTTCCGCTGTACACAGAAAAAAATATCATCAAAATGCAACCAGCAAAACAAATTGTTAATAGTTAATTTAAATTGAAATATATATTTAGTTAATATAAAAAATTAAGTTGTTGATATGACAAACACAGAAATTTTTTTCAATAAACTGAACTAACCAAATTTTATGTTATACATGGCGCAAAAACTCAAAAAATTCATGGTTGATATAACAAATTAAAATTTTTCTAGTCAATTAAATTACTCAACAAAATTATTTGTTAAATTATATCATAACGGAATACGCACATGTAGAAGAAACAGAAGAACTCACATTTTGTGTGTATTCACTATTTGCTTTTTAGCTGAGTGGTAAGTGCATTAGTCTATTAATCAAGAGATTGCCGGTTCGACTCATCCAAACATCTTTAAAATTCAACAAAAAACAAAATTCTAAAAAAATAAAAAATTAAATACAAACAAAGAAACAACACATTAGAATTTGACAAACAAATTCATTAAAAAAAATTTTTTTCTGTTAACAACTTAATTGTTAATATCACAATAATTTTAATTGGAAATAATTGAGTTGATTTTATTTTCTTATGTTACAAATGTGTGTTTACAAAAATCGTAGTAGGTGCCTTTTTAAATAATATTTTAATTGTATTCACAAATAAATTATTTGTATTTACAAAGCAGACTAGTTGAGAAAACGAATTTGTTGCCAATCGAGTTTTGGCGGTTGCGCCAACTACATAGAATTCTGGTATAACGAATGCAATTTTCTTGTGGTACCACCATATTTTAATTATAACCCTTAACCAAATAGTTGCAGCAACAGAAAAAATTGGTTAGCAGTATTGAATGTGAAATAAAAGTTATTCATGCTACCGAAAATATGGTAAAACAATATCAAAGTTGGTTCCTGTGAAAGAAATATTGGCCTTCCTTACTGAAATAAAAATTAACAATAGACGAAAATAAAAATACATAATTTGAGAAATTGATTATTTGACATATTGTCATAAGTTTATTTTAATTGAAATTTATTTTCTGGTGGTGAACCATGTTTATATGCATTTCTTAAACCACATATTTTGAACAGCCACAAACCTGTTATCTTATGCACAGACTTTTAAAAACCATTTGAGAATTCATAAATCATAATACCTTTGAAAATTACAAAAGTTAATTTTTAATTTCCTAATATAAACTATGATAGTAAACTCAACCTCGAAGTCAGATGCAGCAACTGAAAGAAATTGTTTATTTTTACCTTAATATAGAACCACAATTTTTTTGTTGCCAATACCAACAGTTGGTCGTAAAATCCATTTCATAACATTTTATTCATAAGCATAAGCTCGGTTGATGCAATCAATTTAAGAATTGTCAGAATCATATGTTTATTACAATTTTGCCCTTATGGCCATGAACATGGATTGTTTTTTGGATTAAAAGAAAATGTATAGCCTGAACTGAAATATAGTTAACGCAAATGATATTTTATTGGACTAACCATTTTTCAACCAATCTTTTTTCTGGGTGCAGAAAGCTGAAAATCGGTACAAAAGTAGACCTAGGTGAGTAACCACCCAGATAAATCTGAAAACCCGAATATTTTAACCAAGGGGGCAGGGCTACGTGCATAAAACTCACAATTAGGAACACATATCTAAGACGTTTAACTCAAGCGATTTTATTCAAATTTGGCCCAAATGTTGCAATAGTACAAGGCTATATGTTTTTGTTAAAAAAAGTGGGCCCATAAAGTTTAAGCCTTCTATTTCATGTACTTCCGGACAGTGCATTTAAAGGTACTATTTATGTATTTAGCATTATCTGTTCCAACAAAACTAAACAGGAAAGATAAGCACTGGTCAAAGAAAATCTTGAGTTTAAAAAAGGTGGGCGGGATCGTTAGTGACCTAAAATTTGATACGCAAATAGGTCAAGGTTAGCAACTGGCTAGAAAAATCTGAAAACCCGTAAATTAAATACAGGGGGGTGGGGCTACATCCATAAACATAAAATTAACAAAATAAATGCAAGGTGTTCAACTCAAGCGATTTTATTAATAATTAATAATTAACACGCCCATAAAGTTTAAACCACCTAGTTCATGAACTTCTACTCAGCACATTTAAATACTATATTAATATATTGATTATTATATATGTATATATTTCGTTTCCAACGAAACTTGACACGAATGCTATGCACCGGCCAAAAATTTTGTTGTTTTAAAAAAGTGGGAGGGAATACGCCCATAAAAATTAAAAATTAAATTTGCGCCATAGAGCTGAAATTTGATACACAAATAGGCAAAGGTGAGAAACCAACTAGAAACATCTAAAAACCCAAACATTTTAATCAGGAGTGGCAGGGCATGCTAATAATTTTTTTCTAGCACCGAAAAATAATCGTGTTAGCTTTTGTGTAGAATTATGTATGTTTGCATACACACAAACTCATTTACTTTTAGTTTACAAAGAAAAAAGAAAAATTTTGAGAATTCCGAGACCTAAAAATTGTATGAACAATAATTATTGTTTCAATTGACGAAAAAAAGTCTTCAGTTATAGTTGTATTATACCTGTTTCTTTAAGAAACCTTGACTAGCAAATTTCTCTGAGAAATTCACCAACTTGCATTTCCGTAAGTTTTTTAAGTAACCGTGATTTCTGCACAACTCCGTACCAGACTTAATTTGTAAAAAAAAATTAAATATTAACAGCTTGACAAAAGTTTAGGGAATCCAGTACCAGACTTAATTCGTAAAAAAAATTTAAAATTAACAGCTTCACAAAAGTTTAGGGAATTCTGTGACTTGACAATTATTTTAATTCATTCCCGTTTCACACACTCCAACTTTTGTTTATCAATTCGTAATTTATATGCAAGAAATGCGGGGAAAGAAACACAAATATCTCTTTCTTTTCTACAGCTGAGTTACGACTTGATCAACAAAAGTTGAAGCGTGTGAACCAGGAGTTACTTAATTTTTTGAGTTGTCTGAAAAAATTAATTATTATTCTTATTTTGGTTATAACATCCCCGTACTAGACAATAAATGTCGAAAGCTCTCAGTACTTTACTTTCTTCAATTGGTTGGCACACAGAAATTTTATGCTAACATGAAATTCAGACGAAAAAAGATTAACCTTAAAAAAACTCTAAATTGGATTTTTAATTCGAATTGCGGTAAAATGTATTTAAATTTATGTTGAAGACTGGGTAATTGGTCTGACACTAGCGATCATAGATCTATCGGTTTCTTTTTCATACAGCAGAAATTATAATAAACGATTAATAAATAAACCATAATTTTAAATACAATTTATATTTTGAAAAGCATACCATGTGTTCATAAGCAATTTTATACAAAAATTTTATACAATTTTAATCCCGACGATGTATTACAAACGGTATATCATTCATATGTTTCAAAACAACTTGCCAAGAGAAATCTATGTCCTCAGATTTAGCAGAAGTGGAAAAACGGTAATTCCGTACCAATCCGGCCAACACAACTTTCATAGCAAACATGGCATAGCGCCAACCTGTTGAATAAAATTTTATATTAGTCAGTAATATATAAAGCAATTATTATTGCATATTAACTTACCGACGCAGTTTCGAGCTCCTTTCGAAAATGCTACGAATGCGTAGGGATGTTTTTCTGTGATATTTTGTGGTAGAAAATTGTCAGGATCGAAAACGTGTGCATTTGGACCCCAGATATCTTTTCGTCGATGAAGATCGATAATTGAAATTATAATCTCCATGCCCTTTGGAAGCACCACATCCTTAGATATTACAGTATCTTTTACAACTTGACGCGTTATTATAGGAATAGATGGTGCCAATCGTAATGTTTCATTTATAACCATGCTTAGATACGGTACTTGTTCCAAATGTTCTAACCCCATTTCAAAGTCCTTTTCTGGGAATAAGTCAACAATTTCTTCAAAAAGGCGTTCTTGTATATTGGGATTCAATGCCAAAAACATAAGGGCAGAATACACGGCATTGGCTGTTGTTTCAAAGGACTAAAATTATAATTTTTTTAAATTACGCTTTTTTAAGTATTTCTTTAATTTCCAATTTTTAATAATGAAAACTAATGGTACGCTCACACTTGGCAAATATTTGCAAAATTAATAGAAAGTACTAAACAGTAATGAAAAATCTTTTCTAGATATTTTTTAGGAAGGAGCTGGTGAACAAAACTGCAAGATCGGAAAGTTTGTTATAATAAAACGATTGTATGAAGTGAGCAAAGAAATAACAACAAAAGTCCCAGTAAGTATATTATAAAATCCATATTCGAGCCATGTTTTTTTCATATACGGAATTAAAGACCTGGGAGAATGACAATAAAATAAAAAATTGTGCATTCATTCTCAAAATGAATTTCGTCTTCCCAGACCATTCATAATGTTGAGGGTACAAAGTTATGAAATCCCTTTTAGTTTTTACTTCGCGTGGTATTATTTGAACATAATTACATTTTATACTTTGTGGTTTCATTCGCTGCGTAATTTTTGTAAATAAATAGTAGAAATTAATATTTGTGTGTAATCATTTGAAAATAAGTTTTTATAATTTTTTTTAATACTAATAATCTTCACAACGTTGTGTTTCTTAATTCAAAACAACAAAATGATACATTTAATTTTGAGCAAATCCTCACGCTCATTTTATACTTTTAAGAAGTTAATAGCGTATTGCTCCTTCTAGACCATCAGTAATACGCTGTAGGCAAATCAGCAAGATCACTACTATGGTATTATTTTTGATGCTAAATAAAAATTTGCACTTTATGAGAGTCACCACGCCTAATTTTCTTATTTCACATTTGTAATAATGTTTTAAAGCCCTGTTTCTACAAAAATAATAAATAAATTTAAAAAAAATTATAATTTATACTTACTGCTAAGACTATGTTGTTGGCCTCCACAACAATATCGTTAAGTGATATTTCTTTTCTCTGATAGCTTTCTATTGCCTGATCTATAAATATATTAGGGGTTTTTTCAATCGAATCTATAGAATTCTTTTTAATAGGTTTCTTCTCAAGCGTTGTCTGGTTGTTACGTAATTTAAGGTTTTCTTCTACCAACTAAAAAATAAAAATAAAATAAATTATTTGTCATTTAATTATCTACATATGTATATTAAAATGGGTGAAATACCTTTAACACAAATTTATAAATATTATCCATATGTCTCTTGAATCGGAAGTGCAGCATAGCCAATGGACCAACATTTAAACACGTCAACATTATGTGAAGAACTAAGCTTTTCATTGTACTGTAATTAAGAGCGAATACGGTATTAGTATGAGTTTGTATCGGAAAAGCAATATTATTTTCTTTCTTGATTTGCATCAAATGACACCACACATAGCGGACCAAATACATGATGAAGGTATGGTGTTGCTTGTTTCTTAAAAATTATCACATGTTATTTAGCTTACAGAGCGATGAGAACGGTAGCCTAATAAAATCATATACACAAACTAATTTTATTTAAATTTTGCGGCATTTGTGGCAGAAGCAAACACTGAAATACATTAATTATTTAAATCGATTAAAAATTGGTAGCTACAAAATCTTTAGAGAAAATTTCAGATTAAAATGGCACAAGCAAAGAACAATTGCTCACCAAAGCGAAGAAATTTCGCAACAAAATTGTTCAATATTTGTTCGGAAATCTAAAAAAATCGAATGTTCGCTTAAGCTTCGAACTTCCAGCTTCTCTCTTATTTCTTAATAACCCTATTTAATCGGTTTAGTATTGTACCTACATACCAAGTAAACTAACTTATTTTATTCAATACTCTTTGATTTTACAAAATAGTTAAGTGTCTCAATTTAAACATCTCATTGAAAAATGTATTTATCGTGGTATAATGTAAACGTTTATTCCTAAAGAATTTTTTCGAACTTGTTCAGCACAAATGAACGGTTTCAGGGAAATGAACCGGAACATGTTCTTTAATTAATTTTGTAGATAGGACTGTACTTTAGCGATAAATTTTATTTCCATCTCCATTTACTAAAAATAAATTCAGTAAAGTGCGACTCTGACTTCCGCACGAAGGGTTCGGTACGGACACTAGATATGTAATACTATATGAACGTCGTCAGTCTATATAAAATATAATTTTGTAATTTTTTTCGTTTTTGGGGTCTTTTTCGATTTAAGCGTTTTATAATAGGGTTTTTTTTAGTGTTGTCGTCCTTTGCGTTTTTTTTTTAACTTGGGGTATTTTTTAGTTTTGTTCTATTTTTTTGTTTTTGTGATTTTTTCTCATTGTAGCGATTTTTTTAAGTTTTTTTTTTATTTTGACAATTTTTTTCATTTTGCGATTTTTTTTTTGTTATATCAATTTATTTAAGTACTAGAATTTTTTTAAATTGGTGCTTTTTTATTTTGGCGATTTTTTTTTGAGTTTTGGCGATTTTTTTTGGTTTGGCGATTTTATAATTTTGGAATTTTTTTGCTTTACCGTTTTTGAAAATTTTAAGATTTTTCCCCTTACGCTTTCCAAGATACAGCAACTTGTCAAAATTGCATAGTCTAATTACATAAACTTTGGGTTTTGCTATTACACTGTCAAACGATGACAGTGGCATACTTCATACTTTGTGTACGAGAAACATTAGAAAATCAAAAAATTTTGAAAACCAACATACAAGTCTAACGTACTCGTATTAGTGTCCTGAACAAGAACATTTGTAAGAAATTTCAAGACATGAGAGATTTTTCAAATGCTTTACTACAGCGAAATATTCTAAAACAAACGCTAAACAACACTGTTGGCAAGACAAACACCTGAAAAAAATGACTTGCTAGTGATATGCTGAACGAATAAATGAATTAATCCCGGTTATTTTATGTTTTTTAATTATAAGTTCCATTTTTTACATATATATTTGTATAATAATTGCTTAATTCACAAAACCTCTTGTATCGATTGTATTATCATATTAAATACAAGAGTGTAACATTTGTTGTATGAAATGTTCATATAAAAATTAAATATACTATTACACTTTTATTTCATATGTTTTTAAAATGTTTATATTCAGAGAGAGGCTCTCTGAGAGAATTTCTATGTAGCTTGTTCTTCTTTTTTAATTTAAAATTATTTTGTATTTAATACACTACACAGGGGGTGGTCACAATTAAAATACAAAAAGTGTATTTGATACACAAATACACGATAAAGATTGTTGTGAATTAAGCATATATACCAAAATGTGAACAAAATACGCAATTTCATTATCAAAGGAGTATACAAGGATAACTAAAATGTGCTAGTGACTATCTGTTTTCAACGTCTTCATATGGTCCCTAAAAACTATCTAATCAGAAGTTCCAATGTCAGTACTTGCTTTTCAATGACACGCACATGTTAAATTTCTTTAGCAAAAAGCATTGAGTGGGGTATAATTAGTCAGTAGTACTGCCGACAAAGTCAATAGTGAATCAGTACTGATTCACTAGTGACATTTCCTGCAGAGTAATTAAGGGCACACATCCATATGTGTGTATGTATATACATATATACCTATTTATGTTGATATCTATTTACATACATACATACCTACTACCTATACTCATTTCTACAATAACAAAATACAAAACAAAAACATATCACTTTTCAAACATCCATCCAAATATGCATTCATTTCTACTATGTGTACATTAATTTCTGCATACATAAATATGTGTGTAGGTTTGTATGTACGTCGTACATATGTATATGTATACACAGATACACATCACCTCATACAAAAAGAATTTTATTAGTATCCCCATTAACTCCTCGTTTCACAAAAACTAAATTTTCAAACAATCAACCTTGTAGTAAATAAAATAGTCGATTGACAAAAAACACTAGCTATAAATTAATTATTTTGCAAGTGACTACAAATTGGTTTAAATCTCATGCAGATATCAACCAAAAATATTGAATAGAAGCACACGTAAGAAATAAATAAAAGCAAAATAAGTAAATGAAAAGAAAATAAAACAAGTAAGAGTGATATATTCGGCTGTGCCGAATCTTATATCCCCTTTACCAAAGTGCGTTTACGTAGTATAGAGATACATACATAAGCACAGAGATATGTAGGTACATATTAATTTTGTGAAAAAATTCATATTTTTTGTGCAATTTTTAGGTTTTAGGCATTATGTTTAATTTGGTGCTTTTTTGCGATTTTTTTTCATATAGGCAATTTTTTTGGTTTCGGCGATTTTTTTGGATTTTAGCGTTTTTTTAATTTTAGCGACTTTTTCGTTCTGGCGATTTTTTTGATTTTGACGATTTTTTTTCATATAGGCGATTTTTTATTTTTTATATATTTTATTTTTTTTTTTGTGGCAAGTTTTTTAGTTTTCACACTTTTTTTCTCGTTTTGGCTATTTTTTCGGTTTTTGGCGATTTTTTTTCATATAGGCAATTTTTTTTGGCTATTTTTTCGGTTTTTGGAGTTTTTTTTAATTTGGGCGATTTATTTTCGTTTTGGCGATTTTTTTTGATTTTGGCAATTTTTTTTCATTTAGGCGATTTTTTTTCATTTTTGGCGATTTTTGTTGATTTTTTTTGTTTCGGCGATTTTTTGTCATTGTGGGATTTTTTTTTTGTTAAGACACTTTTTTCTCGTTTTGGCGATTTTTTTCGGTTTTTGGCGTTTTTTTAATTTTGGCGATTTTTTTCGTTTTGGTGAATTTTTTGATTTTGCCGATTCATATATGCGATTTTTTTAATTTTTGGCGATTATTTTTCATATAGGCATTTTTTTGTTTTTGGTGATTTTTTTCGGTTTTTGGCGTTTTTTTTAATTTTGGCGATTTATTTTCGTTTTGGCGATTTTTTTGATTTTGGCAATTTTTTTTAATTTAGGCAATTTTTTCATTTTTGGCGATTTTTGTTCATGTAAGCATTTTTTTTGTTTTGGCGATTATTGCGGTTTTTGGCGTTTTTTGTCATTGTGGAAATTTATTTTTAGTTTTGACACGTTTTTCTCGTTTTGGCGATTTTTTTCGGTTTTTGGCGTTTTTTTAAATTTTAGCGTTTTTTTTTCATTTTGGCAATTTTTTTCGTTTTGGCGATTTTTTTAAATTTTTTGTCGGTTTTTTAGTTTTACCGTTTTTGAAAATTTCAAGAGTTTAGCTCTTACGGTTTCCAAGATATAGCAATTTGTTAAAATTACATAGTCAAAATTGCATTAACTGATGGACCACCCTTTAAATTAAATATTTTTAATTTTAGTGTTAATTGTTGTAGCACATATAAAAATACACTAATTTTACAAATTTCAATTATACAATTGTATGTATATTACATGGAGGAAAAAAGTTAAAGTTTTCCAACCCTGGAAACGTTTTTTTAATTTGTTAAATTTTTAAAATTTTTTTTAATTATAAATACCAATTTTATTCATACCGAAGTATAAAATAAGTTAATTTAATAAAAAATTAATAAAAACTTGTTTTCGGTAGTTATTTTCTATGGGAAAATAGAGTTTCAGTTTTCCAGCTCTGAAACCGTCTGCTCGATTTTGCTGATTTTCAATAGCAAAATTCGGAAAATTTCTGACACACCAGTCCAAGAACGAAGTCTCTAGCTCTTCTGGAAGCTTGGGAAAACCGATTTCACGTACAGACGGACAGACGGACATCGCTTGTTCGTCTTCCCTATGCATAAGGATCCAGAATATAAATAAAATTTATCGCTAAATTACAGTCCTAACTATAAAATTAATTAAAGAACATGTTCCTTTGTGCTCAAGAAATTCAAAAAAATTTTTTAAAAATAAACGTTTACATAATACCACTATATATAACTTTTCCAATGGGATGTTTGAGTTGAGGAAATTGACAATGTTGCAAAATCAAAGATTATTAAACAAAAAAAGTTAAAGAGTTTATTTGATATGGAGGGACAATACTAAAACTATTTTCGAAGTTCGAAGCTTAAGCGAACATTAGATCGAATCTCATGTCATCTGGGATATTAAATATTGTTTTCATTTGATAGTGTTGATATAACCGCATTATTTGTTTGTTTAGCTAAAAGTGCAACAAACGAGTAGCTTATTGATCAAGTATCAAGAATTAAAATTACTCTTAATGCACCAAAGTCGTATCTCAATAAATGCGCTTCATAATTGAACTTACTACTAATATATATAGATGTAATCAATTCCTTAATAATTGCATATAGACTTTTATCCAAACACCGAAGTATAAAGAGATGAAATGTTTCTTTTTTGCTCTCCTGAAAACTTGTATTTTTTTTAGAAAGTTAAGCTCCAAACACTTAGACGACAGCAGACTTCACAACTTCACGACTTCAAATGAAGTTGGCTTCAAATGCTGCCGTGTAGTCAGCTACATAATTATTTTGAAGGCAGCAGCAACGCTATATATAATCAGCTGATAAATAAATTTAAAATTTCGATAAATATTACAAAGTTGTGTTTAAAAAAACTAATATCACGTAAAAATGTAAAAACACATCAATTTATTTCATAATTTTAATTTTGTAATGTTATTTTCTTTTAAATATTACGAAAAATTTTAAGCTCTTATTTCTTCCAATTTATATTTATAGTGGCAGCACTGCATTTGCTCTTTGCTGCTCACGAAAATAGAAATTAGTCTAAGTTGGCAGCAGCAGCAAATGCTGTTGTGTAGTCGTGCTGCTGTGATGTCGTCAAAATAATCGTTTTCATTTAAACACATGTATTTTATTTTTGACACTTTGCTGTCTGCTGCCTGCTGTCGTCTAAGTGTTTAGAGCTTAAGGCATCGATATTCAACTTATTGCTAATATCAAGAAAAAAACATATTTTATCGAAAAATACTGAGAATCACTTATTAAAAATTGAACTAGAGCCAAAATTATGAATTTTATAAAAAAATTAATATGTACCTACATATCTCTGTTCTTATGTATATTTAAATCTATACTACATAAACGCGCTTTGGTAAAGGGTATATAAGATTCGGTACAGCCGAATATAGCACTCTTACTTGTTTTGTATAAAACTTTCGGAATATCTCCGAAACTATAAGACTGTTGAAAAGTTAATACGGACGTAATTTAAAGGTCAATTCGTTTCCTAGACTTTTATGTATTTTTTTTTATTTAATCAAAGAACTGGTTCCCAAGTATATGCAAATTATGGGATGCATCATCCTCTTCTTAATAACGGAAAATTGCGAGATACAGAGTCAATTTAAAAAAACTGATATAGATGGATTGATACACAGTACTTAGTGTATACAAATTGACTACGAAACCTTTGACCTTACACAATAAATTTCATTTTATTGACCTGTGTAATTGAATACCATTGAACACCTGGAAATCAACATTCGAAGAGTTATCGGCAAAATACGGTTGCAAAAGCTGCGAAAAATTTTTGAAAATTGGTGTTCCAGATTGCGCCTCAAACGCGCCAGCCGTAGTGGCCACATTGAAGAAATCATATTTAAGCATTAATTTCATAAAATTTTAAGTCAAACATTTATTAATGCCCTAACAATCCCTAATTATTATTTTACTTATTTAGTAAAATATTTTTTATTAAAAGTAGATTGATGCTCATAAAATGTTCTTACCAATACATTATTGATATTAAAAATATATTTCCTTGTTTTATTATTTAATTAAACTATTAAAAAACAAAAAACAATATACATATATCCTGAAGAAGTTAAGCGAAGCTTAACGAAATATTGATCAAATAAAATACAAATAAAATCAGGCCTAAAGTTATAAAAATAGTTTAATTAAATATATAAAAAAGGTCGAAAAATTATATAAAAGAACTTAGTTTTATTATGATTTTAATTTGTGTCAATCTATAAAAAAACACACTTTATAATTAAATTTTTTAAAAGACAGGTTTGTAAAGGTTACCCTATATTTTTTAAAGTTGCTGCACCTTCACATCAGCGTTGTTTGTGTTTGGTCTACTGTGTGTGGTATCAGATGATGTATGTATGTTTATGTAAGTACGTATTTATATGTTTGCTTTATATACTCCGCTTTTCAGTGCAAATGGAATATGTGAATTGTTTTGATCCATGATATTACAATTTGTGGAAATTCAGTTTTAACATCTCTAAATTTACAACAGTCTTGCCATTGTCATTTGTTTTTTACTAATTATAGCGCGTTCAGCGTGCCATGAAATTAAGTAATATCAAGATGAAATTACGAGCGATTTTCAAAGTGTTTATGCTGGTACTAAATAACATTTGAGTTAATTTCGTCAACATCTGTTTCGCTGCGGCATTCATTGGATCATTATTTTCAGTTGAATAAAGGCTATTATCATTTAAATAAGCTTTTCAATATAATGTTTTTTCATATTAATTTCGTTGAAATTAAGCAAAATTAGTTAATTTGCGGTATGTCAAAATGTAAGGGACATTATTTAATTTCAACTTGGTTTAGGCCGAAATCATAAAATAACTTGATTTCGTGGCACGCTGAATAGGTTATAATACACATCTTAGCTAATTTGCTTGCATGCGTGAGTCCACAAGAATGCATATATAAAACAATCATAAAAAAGTTAATCTGCTAATTAGGTCAGTTTGTTAAAACAGCGACGATATCTGCAGATGTACTATGTACTTAAAGTTTTTATATATATTTTTTTGTTGGAATTAAGTCATAGCAGGGTTTTTTATTTACTTACTATCTTATATCCATTATCAGTTTAGAAATAGCCGCATCTCCTGGTCCCGATTTTAAGCCCATTGCTGTTTCTGGAATAAAAATTTTAATTTGTTTAATATGCATGCTGAATAAAGGAAAAGTGTGTTAGAATATTATTCATGCGATTCAGATCTTTAAGTTTTGTCATGGATTAGTATATCTGTTTATATGTCAATTTAATTTGAAATTCTCTCAATTTCAAATTGAAATTCTTATAGCGATTTCTTTTCTGACAAATATGTTGCATATTATATGTTACATGTTTTACATATCTGTGTTCGTTTGTACAAAAAATACAACTATGGGAAAAATCTCCAATTTCTTTTTTGAATATGTTCCATGAAAAACATGTAAATATGTTACATATTTTACACTCGCTTTATTCAAGGTGTATATACTGCCATTTTTTCCAACTGTGTTAACGAAGGTTTTATTTTGCATATCATGCTTATAATTATTTCGAGAGAATGTTTCTAAAATAGAAAATATAAAAATTATTACTACAAAAATTAATATAAATAAATATTTATTTGAATATTGTGACTGTTTTGGTTTATTTAGATGCAATTAGTGATGTCAATGTGTGTTTACAAATCACAATAGTGTATGGAAAACCTCTCAAATAGCCTTTAAAATCGCTAATGATGGACATTAATGAGAATGTAATGTAACCGTTGTAAATAAAAGCAGCTTATTTTGTTCGATTGTAGTAACAGAATATGTAGCACTTTGAGGGATTCTAGGTAACATTTAAATATGTTACACATATATAGTGTAAAAAATTTTCTTCAGAAAAGAAATCGCCATTAGTTTCATTTGAAAATGTCAAATTTAAACACTCAATTTCATTTGGAATTTTCTCAATGTTAAATTAAAATTTAAATGAAAAATGGCTACACCATACACTTAGTGCTTTTTGATCCATAACGGTGCTCAGTTTTTTTACTTGTTTTAAAAATGAAATAGTCTGGTACCTTAATAAAAAAAACACGTATACGTTTTTCCCATTTCGGAACTCTAAATTGAAACACATACTACTCGTACACTACATGTACACTTCAGACAGATATAACAAGGTGACTGCATTTTTAGGCTGTATCTGCTGCAGTTTCCTTTCTAGATTTAAAACTTCATATCAAAACAGAGAAAACTAGAATGGCAATAATCTGTTTGTTTTTGATATATCGAGGGTTTATATTCAAAAAATGCTATCTGCAAGGCTTGAAAATTTTAGAAGAAAAAAACTGTTATTTTCTCAAAGTGCAAGGGCTAATAACTAAATTTTGATGAATAGTACCATTTACAGAAGACATCTTAATCTACTAATGTTAATCAAATACAGTTATTGATCTTGAACTTAGAGAAAATAACAATTTTATTTTGTCTACTAAAATATTCCAGAATTGTAGATAGCACTTTTTGAATATAAGCCCTCGATATAAAAATTTGACATTTCGATGTAAATTTTCGGTCGTATGTCTTGATTTTAAAATTGTTAACAATATTATCAATCGAACTTTTTGTGCAAAATTCGTAATGCTGCTCTGTATGATACTATTAAGGACATGCCGATAAAATTTAGAATATCATAAGTGAGAGCCTATTTCACCAGTTCCATTTAAAGATCAATTTAGTTATGTATATTTAAAATTTGTTATTCATATAAATTTTATTTGTTATCAATGAAAAGTGAATTTTAATATGAATTGATATTTATATAGAATTGAAAAACAGGCTCTGGGGATTGTGAATAAAAAAGAAATTAAAAACAATTGAACTTTATTTTGTTTTTGTTATAACTGTGAAGCACAAATTTTGTTTATTTTAAAAATAGCTGTTAAAATTATTAATCGTACTAATTTGATTACTTTTTTTTGAAAGGTGAAGTAATGATTAAATTATGATTATATTCAGTTTCATACGATAACTATTTGATTACGATCACTAATAATGGAAAAGTTATCTGTATTACTTTAAATTACAACAAATAATCAAAAAGAATCAAAAGTAATTAAAAAATAATCCTATTACTTTCAAAAATTACTTTTCATATTTTTTGATTATTTATTAATAATCAAAAGTAATCTTTAAAAGCAGTCGGACTATTTTTTTATTTCTTTCGATTCTTTTTGATTACTTTTTTGCAATTTCAAGTAACTCAGATTACTTTTTGATTATTAGTAATCGTAATCAATTCAAATCAATTTTAAAGGGAATTATATAATTAGTACAATTCTTATTAAAATGTAATCTAATTGATTAGTATTCGTAATCGAAATTTAACAACATTGATTTTAAATAAATAAACACTTTGGGTTTGTTTAAATTTAAGTTTCCTATTCCTTTGAACTGCACTAAGCAATAAAAAATCAAATAGAATCTCCTCTTGTACACAATAAAATTAATTGTTATGTTATCCTATCCGTTTCGCACATTTTCACAGAATGCCCAATATCCAGGATTGGTGAACACTTGGATGCAATAATAGACTTTAGAACGATAGCAAATTTATCATCTATTCGCCAGAGCCTGCTGAGTCATGGTATTCGGGATGCATAGATTAAGTTCAAAATTCTGTTTTACACACATATGAGCATATGTATGCATGTAATTAATTTCATTAATATTTACTTTAAAATTAGTAAATTCAATATTTTTAACTTTTTTAATATTTTTAATTAAATTTAATTCTGTCACTCACTCATTTGAAGAAATTTATTATTTTTTTTATCTGAACAATTATATTATTTTTTGAGCGCACATGGTCTAGTTGCCCGACGCCTTTTGTATATTTTAAAATTTAATTTTTAAGGTATATTATTATAAAAAAATAAATAAATATTATTTTCTAAACTTCTTCAGAAAAATTCCTTCACAGTAGATACTTATATACATTTGTATGTATATGAAGGAAATATTTTTAATATATAAAAAAAATTAAAAAAAATGTCAGCTGGGAATACGAACTCACATTCTTCTGTTTTAAGAAAAAACATTTTACTCACATTGCAATACAAATAGGTACATAAGTATGTAAATTTGTTTAATATTATTATCTAAAATTCTTCAGAAAAATTCCTTAACAGTATATATATGTATACATACATATGTATGTATATGAAGGAAATATTTTTATATATATAAAAAAAAAAATTTTAGTTAATTTTAATTATTATTTTTCGAACTTAATTTGTTTCTATATTTATGATTTGAACAGCCTAAAGATCGTATCGCTTTTTAAGCCAAATTACATGTGATAATTATTAATGAACAAATAACATCAAAGTTAGTTGTAAATATTCTGACAACCACACATAGTCGAACGGAACAGCCAGCCGTTTTCGAAGGCCACTAAACCTGCATCATCAATCATAAATATAGAAACAAATTAATTTCGAAAAAAAAATAATAAAAATTAACTAAAATTAATAGCCTGTGGCAAAAATTAAATAAATATACTTAATAGTAACAAACCAAAAAAGATTGTCTTAAGTAGAACAAAAATAAGCAAATTAAATGACAAATGGTAAGACTGTTGTAAATTAGAGATGGAAAATTTAAGTTTTCAATACAAAACAATTTTCAGCAAATTTAAATACGATGAATCAAAACAATTCACATATTCCATTTGCAAAAAAGTTTGAATATAAGGCAGAAATTTACATCAACTGATACCACACACAGTGGACCAAACACAGAAGAACGCCGCTGATGAAGGTTTAGTGGTCTTCGAAAACAGCTGGCTGTTCCGTTCAACTATGTCTTTTTGTCAGAATATTTACAACTAACTTTGATGTTATTTATATTTTATTCACAGTTCGGCATTAGTAATTAGTGGTAACGCTTGTTTTTTGGCTCATGGCACAAATGAAATGTTTGATGTAAACTCAGCCTTATTTTAATACACATATGTGCCCTTAATTGTGAAAATGGTGAAAATCATATGAATTTTTGCTTCGAAATATCAAATAAATCTTAAGAAAACTTCAATATATATTTAACAACCCAGTAAAAAAAGACATCTAAAAGAAATAGTTAATGAATTGGTTCTACTGCAAATGAATTGGTTTAGAACGCATGATTTTAACAAGGGGTGCCATTGACAAGCATGGGTTAACATTTAACAAAACTGCTCATCATTTAAATGAGTGCTTAGAAACCATGCAAGTTCCCTGATTCAAAGATTCAAAGTTTTTTCACGTAAATACAAAACATAAAAAAAATTTTGTCGCTGCCAGGATACGAACCTTGCCCAACAGATCGTCAAGGAACACTTTGCCACACTAAGCTATTGTAGAAATATGTCAATGCGATGATTTAATTCCGTTTTTTGCATGCAATTTTTGCTGGATATTTATTTCCCATGCGTTTTTACTGAGTTCAAATATTTATTTATTTATTTATTTATTTATTTACAATTTGCGATGGCACTCAGAATGTATTCGAAGAAACAAAAGCTCAAGAAATCATGAAACATTATTTCATTTTGAACGTGTTTAATTATATTTTGCTGGAAAATATTAAATTAATTTATATTAATCGGACCTACTGCAACTCCTAATTAAAATTATGCATAATATAAAAATATTTTTGGATTTGCAAAAATGTAATCTATGAAAGATCTCGACAAGAGAAATGTGCGACTTAGAGCACTTTCATAATTAATGGCCCAGTTGGGTCCATTGTGATATGTATGTAATATACATAAATTTTGTAAAAGTTGTCAAATTTTGATACTAGCAAATACGAAAACGAATATTTGAAACGATATTCGCAAACACGATTACGAATGCGAATATTTTATGTGAAATTAATAGATATTTAACTGGGGTCCTATCTATGTCTACAAAATTAAGTATGAAAATTTTTTATGAAACTAAACTTCATACTCTTGTTCACGTACATTAAAGTAAAGTTATTAAATATATATCCTATATTTTAAAGGCCATTAAAAAAAATTTACAAATTATAACATACAAAAATTTTTATAATAAATTAAATGGATTCTTAATTTTTTATACAACCAAATTTAACAAAATATTTTTATAAAACAGTAGTGAAATGCACATAGGATCGTGTGCCTATCAAATTTTTATGTATTTTTAAGGAATATTTTATTATAGTTTAATATGGAATAATTGTTTTAGAGCAAATACTAAAATTTATTCTTTTAAAAAAAGGTAAAAAATTAAGAAAATGGAAATCATATACGTAGTTTAACTACCTTTTCTTCTATATTAATGGGCCTGTGTAGCTTTAGAGTGTAATTTTTTCGGACAGTTGAAGAAGTGGTCGAACTTAATACAATAAATTTGAAAAAAAATACATCAATAAATCATATTTCTTATAATTTTGAGTTATTTGATATCCGAAAATACTCCAACAATGTGTATGTTTAAGCCCCTGAAAAACATTTCACTATTAGAAAATTAAAAATTGCTTACCGTGTTAACCTTTATTGAACAAAAATGTACAATTAAATTTTTTAAAATCAAGACTTTGCCTCCTACGGTTACCAAGATACAGAAAGTTGTCAAAATTACTTAGTCAAAATTACATAAACTGATAGAACACCCTGTAATTTAAATTTTTATAAAGTTTAGTATTATATGTTTTAGTCTGCAGAAAAATACAGTAATTTTACAAATTTCAAGTGTCTATATACGTACATATTTACATACAATTGTGTATATGTATATTACATGGGATTTTACTATTTTTCGATGCTCGTTTTAAAACACCCTTTAATTTTTAACTTTCATATTTTTGCTGTTGTAGCAAAGTTCTGCATAGTCTGTCCAAATTTCACATCAGTAGCTCTTACGGTTCCTGAGAAAATAGCCTTGTTCTTAAAACATAAAATATGTTTAATTATAAGAAAAAAATTAAAGCTTTCCAGCCCTGGAAACGTCTTTTAAATTTTTTTTATTTATTTTTAATTTTTTTTTTTAAATTAGAAACACCAATTTTATTCATGCTGCAGTGTAAAATAAGTTAATTTAATAAAAAAGTACTAAAAACTAGTTTTCGGTAGTTATTTTGTATGGGAAAATAGTGTTTGAGTTTTCCAGCTCTGAAACCGTCTGCTCGATTTTGCTGATTTTCGATAGCAAAATTTTTCGGAAAATTTCGAACACACCAGTCTAAGAACGAAATCCATAGCTGTTCTGGGAGCTTCGGAAAACCGATTTCACGTACAGAGGGACAGACGGACATCGCTTGTCTGCCTTCCCTTTGCATAAGGATCCAGAATATATATACTTTATGTATCGCTTATAATTTATTGTGGAAATTACACACGAAACGACAAACCTATATATACCCTTTTACCATTTTTTGGTAAAGAGTATAAAAATTTATTGTTATTGAAATTACTCGTACCAACGATTCATTACGACCTAAGACTTCGAAGTTAGGTTGTGAATTGAGCGAATTAAATTTTTCTTTGTCTAATAACTTTGATATACAAATTTTGTTTTTTTTTCAAAGGGTTACTAGAAAAATTATTTTTCAATGGAAATTTGACTGGAATAACTTTTATATTAAATATATATAGTTTTAAATAAGGCCTCAACTAATCCATTTTAAACAATTTAAATTTTTTTTTTTAATTTTGTTATCACATTTATTAACTTTAAAAAAAATTTGGTTGTACAACACAAAAACAAAACTACTGTTGTGGCACTGGTTAAGACAAAACAATCAATATATGCATGAAGTTCAAAAGTTCTGAGTATGTGATTACTTTATAGTTTGAGGCACAACAAAAATTTTTTTGGTAGGTCCTTTTAGGGTTCCGTACACCAAAAGTGAAAAGGAACCCTATTGTTTTCACTACGCTTTCCTCTTTTCCGTTTGTCGATCTGTCCGTCTGGCCGTCTGTACGTCACAGGCTATTTTCTCAGGAACCGTAAGAGCTACGGACCTGCAATTTTGACAGAGTATGTAGATCCTTGACCGCTACAACAACAATAATATGAGAATAAAAAATTAAAGGGTGTTCCAAAACGAGGAACGAAAAATTTTAAAATCCTATGTAATATACAAACAATTGTATGTACATATATATGTTGACACTTGAAATTTGTAAAATTACACAGAAAAAATAATTGTTGAATTTTTTTTAATTAAGTGATTGCTTAGAAAAAATAATACTTCTGATTAAAATTTTAATTGAATATATGTTTATTTTAATTGATTTTGCTGCTCTAACAAAAAAGTGCTATCAACAGAGCTTAACTCAGTATACTCTGAAATGGGTAACAATTTTTACATATTAATTGTATGTAAATAATGTAACGTTTGTTTTTATGTATGAAAATCGAGCTGTTTTTTGTAGTATGCCACATTGTTTTGAAAAAATGTTTTCAATTAAAGTACTCAATTAATCTTTTAATTGGTTTTGATATTTTATATGGGAAAAAAACTACTCAGCTTAGTTTTTTTTTTTGATTCGTAGTAATTTTGACATAAGTTGAATAAAAATTAAATATGAAAATAAAAAAACAGAAATTCATTTTGTTCCCTTTTGTTGAGTAATAACAAGACAATGGTCGCATTCATAAGACGTAACAGTTGCGCAACCGTTGAGTGAGTGTTTGTCTTAGAAACGCATAGTTGAGTATCTCCGCTCCACTCAACAGTTGAGTAATTTTCCATCATAAAATTTTTTCGCTACCTCTAATCACACGTTGTGCTCAGCCTGAACAGCTGGTCAAATAGAGCTATTTCTTTTATATGATTTGTTAGGTGGCAGCAACAAATATTTGTTAAGTTTTACATTGCAAATGCGATGAAGTAACGAAATAAAGATATAAAATTACATTATATACATCAAACCGTTTCTAAAAAGTAGCTGTTGGGGCAACAGTTGCCAGCAGTTTCACAACTGTTGAGCGAAACAGCTACTTCTTATGAATGCGCCCAATAATGATAAAAAATGCAAGCTTATAGACCAAATGTGGATGGTAAAGTTAGTACATTGGCGGTATTAGGGGTTCGATGCAAAAGGTGTTGCGTAAGTACATATGGAAAACATCGAAGCCTTTCTTTAAAATCCAATTATAAAATACACACAATTCAAAGAAAGGCTACGACGATATTCTGCATTTACACTTACGCAAGACTATTTAACACCGGAAGCGGCCATTCTACGATTTTCCTCCATTCAAACTTCAAAAGCCATGCGATGCATCAGTTAGGTTTTTGGTACAATACACAAATGTTTCCATTTGTTAAATTTTTTATATGAAGATACATACATATGTACATAAAGTTTTTTATATTTTTACAATTTTTATATTATTATTCTCTTAGATATTTTATATTTCAATTACTATTTGAACTGAATCTATAAAAAATTGTAATTAGTTATTTAATTGAATCCTAAAAAATATTTCAATTAATTTTTTAATTGAATCTTCAAAAATATTTCAATTAAATTTTATTTGAATCTGTAGAAAACCATCAATTAAATTTTTAGTTAATGTCATATATTTTTAATTGAAAAAACCAAAAAAATTTTCAATTAAAATGGATGAGTTAATACTACAATTTTCGTGATTGGTTGAAAAGTAATTAATTTTTTAACTGAATCTTTGTTTTTTTTAATGGAATCTTGTTTTTACTTTTTTCTGTGTAGTGTATTTTTATATAGACTAACGCCCCTTTTCACAATGTATGATTAAGAGTTAACGCGCACTTTAACTAACAGTTCTTCATAAAAAACTTGCCGTTAAAGTCCCTGTTAGCTTTCAATTGTTCATTCTGAAAAGGCTTGTATAGCAATTAACACTAAAATTTAAAAATTTTAAATTTAATGGTGGTCAAAAACTGAAGGCGCTGTATTTTCGCAATCTTTGGAGGCCCATAAAAATATTGGTCACCAAAATCGCCAAACTGGTTATAGTGTCTTACGACACTTTAGTAGTATTATCGAACCAATACTGTCCAGCGTGTGGGTTTTCCCAAAAGTCTAAATTAGTTGCTTAAGCCTGAAGTACACGGCACGTAAAAAGCCACATACATATGTCGGTATGACGTCACGAGAATTTTCATGTTGGTTGCATTTTTTTAATTATTTGTAGTTGCTACATGTCCTAAAATATTGATAGTATTTTTGTTCCAAAATCTGAACATGAAAAATTTAGCCGAGTCGGACACATTTTCAGAGAAAGCACATGAGTAGTGATGTAAATTTCTCAATTTACGTGTATTTCTAGTGCACGGCATGTAGCCAATGTAGCGTCGTGGTGACGTCAAAATTAATTCAGAGCCACATGTGCATTTTTTTTTACATGTCGTGTACTGTAGGCTTTATTGTTATTAGGCACATTTAGAAAATTGAACACTTAATCAATACAATGAATAATTTAGTTTGACTTGAGTTTAATCTTAAGTTTTTTTTCATAGCACAAATTTTTAAAACTTATACATAATTCTCTATTAAAACACTTTAAACATTTTAAATTATTTATGCTAAAAAAATTTCTTTTGAAAGAGTCCAACCAGCTATACATAAGATCAAATTATGAGAATCATAATTTAAATTTATTTTTAACACTCGAAATAGTCCATTATCACTCAATAGAATAATGTATAGTTTCCACAATGCAAGCAAGCGACTTGTGTAGAAAATTTGTATAGGAATCACTCAAATATTTGAGTGCTTTTCATATACTTTTTCTAGACAAGTCGCTTGCTTGCATTGTAGAAACTACACGTAAATCAATAATTTAAAATTGTCTTACCGACAGTAATTCCGAGTGACCAGCCGCTGATCATATCACAGAGCTTGTGTTCTCCATTGTCTACCATTTTGTCCAATTGGGATAGTAAATTATTTTTCCCTTTATGGAAAATTGGTAAAAAACTTGTTAAAACTTTGTGCTTAAAAACAGGGTTGATTAATTTGCGACTATGACGCCAAGCAGGCTCTGAATTATTAAAAAAATAAAAACCAAAACAAAAAATAAGATAATTGAGAAGTAAACTAATGAATTTCCTTTTACCTGGACTAGCAACAATACCTCCTTTAAACCCATTTAAAACCGGCTTATAGGTTAATTCACCTTTGTTTAAAAGTTCACTAGATGACAGCACTTTTTCAATGAAATCTGGTTCTGCCGTAACAATTGATGGACGAAGTGCTATCCATATGCATATGGTTTTGTACTTGTAACGTTCAAGTAGGTAGCCAATTCCGTGGAGAATCTCTATCATTTAAAAATGTATTTATAATAAAAAAAATTTGTTTTGTTGAGAATCACCTGGAAAATCTTTAAGGAGATATAATGTTCCAATAATTGGCAAACCAAAATTGCCGGGAAAATTTAAAGCAAATCGATACAAAGCGCGACGAGACCACAGCCAATACAACCATAAGCTTATCAACGAAGTAAGAAGTATAGTTTTTATTAAATTTTCTGGCATTTGCTGTTCCATGTTGCTCGTTTCAAACTTTTTAATTTACTGATTACAATCCAACAATTAAACTATTATATAAAGTATCTAAGTATATGCATATATATCTTAATGCATATATATGTCTCTTATTTGCTCAATTCGTTTAAAGTTGCAATTGAAGAGACAGTTGAATCGTTTATTTCAAAAACCAGGCAAGCGAACAATTTTTAAATTGAGTATATTAAAGAAAATGTTAAAATGTTAAATGTTAATGTTTGCAATGTTTATTAAACATAAATTTTTTTTATTTGCACTGACGTACTAACTACTCGTATATTTAAAAAATTATATATTCCGTACGAAATATTCTAATTTTATTACGAGCTTCAAGAGTATTATAGAAACTTATCCCCATATGCATAAAAATGAAACTGTGCTTGAAGTGAACGATAAGACAAAATTTTCATACAAAACCCAGTTTAGCGTACACTTGAAGTATGCGTTAATTTTTTTGGCATATAGGAGTTAATTCTTAAAAAGGTAATATTATGGTCATAGATAAATATTTATTCCTTTCACAATACAATCTACTTGGAAAGTATTCTTTTAAAATTCTTCAGTAGGATTATAGTTCTTAAAAATCGTTTACATTTTCACACTTCACCTACAATATTCACGTAAAATATAAGATTATCTTCTAGTATTACGTAGTGAAAAAGAAAACTATCCCATATTTTTTGCTCACCTCTCCTGAATATGTACCATTTTCTCAGGTTGTGCAGGAGGAGAGTGTGTTTTAGAAAAGAGAACTTTGATGGTACAAATCCATTTATAAATCGTTTCACAATTAGCTTAATATCGCCGTTTTGAGCAAAAACCAGTCAAACACTAAACCAGGAATCCTCGAATTGCTTCACCATAACATGAAGACAGTATTTAATTGCTAGCCTTAAACGATTTATATATATTTAGGAAGGTACTCGTACTTACCTTTAAAAAACTGCAACCGCATAATAACTCAAATTTTGTAGTTTTTGTTGTTTGGCAGGTTTTTGAAATAAAAGATTTAATTTCAAATAAAATTTCTCAAAATAAAAACAATTTAGAAACGCGTACATAATTTATTTTTGCATACACAGAAAAAAATGATTTTGTTATTTTAAAACGATAATCAGCAAACCAATAAAAAAAGTTTTATGTCTATTTTTTCATATATGAAAATATATATTATTTCAGTCAATACATAAATTTAAAGAATCAGAGAAAAGAAAGTTTTATACGCAACAATACATTTGTCTAATCATCGCTTTTGACATCGATCTAATTCGATCACTTTTTCTGTTTGAGATTATGGCATTGAATTTCCAACCATATTTTTATTAGATTGTCCGATAGCTAATGCTATTATCTCAAATTTTAAAACGTGATATAATCAGCTCGTTAACGAAAGCGATAATGTTATTTAAAATAAACCAAGTAACGGCCCTTTTCACAATGTACAATTAAAAGCTAATAGGGACTTTAACGGCAAGTTTTGTATAAAGAACTGTCAGTTAAAGTTAACGTTAACTCTTGATCATACATTGTGAAAATGAACGTAAGAGTGCTTTATTCGACTGTGCTGAATCTTATATATGTAGTATACAGATACATACATTAATATTTGTCTTGTTAAAAAGTTAATAACTTTTTGCTCTAGTGGAATATTTTGTAAGTGACCTCTCGGTATTTTTCAACTCAAGAATTAAGTTCAAAGTTAATAGTTGAATATTTTATTATACTCTCTGTATTTAAGAAATATTTTACATTCACCCTTATTCCAGTTGTCAATATCGACTTCACTTCATATAAAACTAAAAAATTTGGCCTTGTTTACTCGCTCTCGAGATGTAAAAAAGCGTGCTAATATTTAATAATCCTAGGCTTAGTCTTAGTATTGTATTACCATACAAAGTAAACTAACTTGTTTTTATACCCTTTACCAAAAAATGGTAAAAGGGTATATATAGGTTTGTCATTCCGTTTGTAATTTCTACAATATTAATAAGCGACGCATAAAGTATATATATTCTGGATCCTTATGCATAGGGAAGACGAACAAGCGATGTCCGTCTGTCCGTCTGTCTTTACGTGAAACGGTTTTCCCAAGCTCCCAGAAGAGCTAGAGAAATTTTCCGAAAAATTTTGCTATTGAAAATCAGCAAAATCGAGTAGACGGTTTCAGAGCTGGAAAACTCATACTCAATATTCCCATAGAAAATAACTACCGAAAACTAGTTTTCATTAATTTTTTATTAAATTAACTTATTTTATACTTCGGTATGAACAAAATTGGTATTTATAATTAAAAAAAAATTTAAAAATTTAACAAATTAAAAAAACGTTTCCAGGGTTGGAAAACTTTCCCTTTTTTTTCTAATAATTAAACATATTTTATGTTTTAGGAAGAAGGCTATTTTCTCAGGAACGGTAAAAGCTACGGGTCTGAAATTTGGACAGTGTATGTAGAACATTGGTCGCTACAAGAACAAATATATAACAGCTAAAAATTAAAGGGTGTTCCAAAATGAGTGATGAAAACTTTTAAAATCCCATGTAATATACATACAATTGTATGTATGTATGTACATATGCATATTGACACTTGAAATTTGTAAAATAAGTGTATTTTTATATATGCTACAACAATTAACACTAAAATTAAAAAAATTTAAATTAAAGGGTGGTCCATCAGTTAATGCAATGTTGACTAAGTAATTGTAACAAATTGCTATATCTTGGAAACCGTAAGAGCTAAACTGTTCAAATTTTCAAAAACGGTAAAACTGAAAAATCCAAAAATTATAAAATCGCCAAAAATTTAAAAAAAATCGCCAAAACGAAAAAAACGCCAAAATGAAAAAAACGCTAAAATTAAAAAAAAACGCCAAAAACCGAAAAAAATCGCCAAAACGAGAAAAAAGTGTCAAAACTAAATAAATTGCCAAAAAGAAATAAAAACGTTAACACCGAAAAAATTGCCATAACAAAAAAAAAATCCCTATATGAAAAAAATCGCCAAAAAATAAACAAATCGCCTAAATGAAAAAAATTGTCAAAATCAAACAAATTTCCAGAAGAAAAAAAGTCGCCAAAATTAAAAAAACGCCAAAAACCGAAAAAAATCGTCAAAACGAGAAAAAAAGTGTCAAAACTAAAAAAATTGCCACAAAAAAATAAAAAATAAAAAAATCGCCTAAATGAAAAAAAATCGTCAAAATCAAAAAAATCGCCAGAACGAAAAAATCGCCAAAATTAAAAAAAAACGCCAAAAACCGAAAAAATCGCCAAAAAAAAAGCACCAAATTAAACATAATGCCTAAAACCTAAAAATTGCACAAAAAGTATGAATTTTTTCACAAAATTAATATGGACCTACATATCTCTTTGCTTATGTATGTATCTCTATACTACATAAACGCACTTTGGTAAAGGGTATATAAGATTCGGCACAGCCGAATATAGCACTCTTACTTGTTTATTTTCCCATGCTTATTAATCTTTGATGTTGAAAAATTTTTTATTGTCTAAATTTGAAGATCTCATTACAAGTAGTATATATCGCGGTGTTATCTAAACCGTTTATGCCTAAAGAATTTTTTAGATTTTGTTCAGCAGAAAGAAACAGTTTCAGGGAATTTAAACGAAAAATGTCATTTAATTTATTTTATAGTTAAGCTAAAAGTCCTTACCATCCGTTCTATACATATGTGTTGTATGCATTTCTCTACATTCTATGCAATTTAAAATTCAAGTTACACGCAATGCGTTTTCATGCGCCACGTATTTTTGTTTTTATCAGCTGTAGTGTAAATATTTTTATCAAATAAACAATTTTGGGAAAAATTAAAAGTGAAATTCTGACTTTAAAAAGTTAATGTGTTAATGTGTTGAGTTAATGCGTGTATGAACAGGGTGTCTGGTGGCAGATTTATATTTTCAAACTGAAATAAAAAACGTAATAATTGACTTAAAGTTCTATTAAGAGCATTGAACGACAGAATGGAAATGCGGATTTTAATTTTTAAAGAGTATGTCATCCAGAAGTCGTTACAAGCTGTCAACGAAAGACAATCGATTTGAAACATAAATGTGCTGAGAGCATAATAAAAGTGTCCTTACAATGGGTGATATGAATAAAACAGCATTTGCTTTTTACTTAAAAATTTGTTTTAAAACCAAAAATTTTTATGTGCTTTTTATGTTTTTATAAACAAATTTTTAAGTAAAAAGCAAATACTTTTTTTATTCATACTACCGAATGTAATGCAAAGTGTTACAACTTTGTAGAATCAAAATATTATGAAATTCTCTCCGTGTCAAAAAAAAAAAGAAAAAAATTTTAAAAATATTTCATGATACCATAAGTAAAATGCAAGCAAAAGATGTTGAGTTAATAAAAAAAATTTGGAAAATTGCAAAAAAAAGTATACCCAGCTAAAAAAATTATATATGGTCCATATATTTTTAATATATGAATGTATATAAATATATATGAATATGTATGAATTCATGTATGGAAATATATGGGATTATACATGGCAAAACTATTATATATGAACTAATATATGGACTAATAGGTATATGAAATGTATTTTAACATATGAGCTCATATATGAAAATTTAATTATGAAGCTCTTCATATGTGGATTCATATATAAATATAAGATTTTACATATGGAGCCATATAAGAATGTATGCACACATGATATCTCACATAAGATCGCTTTTGCAATCAAAAAAGTTTGGAACTTTATCACTGCTGAATTGGAAATCCATTAGAAAATACATACGGTATACAAAGTTTATATGCGTAAGCTCAAAGTTTGAAACAGAAAAACTTTTGTTACAAGAAAACCATTCTAGTATGATTTTATACATTGTGGCCCCATTTAATACATCAAATAATCAAAAGGATAATCCAATCATTAATTTTATAGAAAATAACAAAATTATCTAGATAAGAAACAGAGTTCATATTACTGTATTGAAAACTATTGTTAGAAGGATTATTTTTTCTTTTATAATTAATTGCATTAGTTTTTAATCTGATTTCTTAAGCTAAATGTTATGTACGAATATTATTTATGTGTTTTTTAAATAACTGATTCACCTTTTGATGAATGAAATGACTTTTAGTTCGTTTTGAAATATTTGTCCAAGCAAATGTTTCATTAAATACAACCTCTCTCTCAAGTCTAAAAAAATTTAATTTTAATAATTTAATTTATTGCACAGCAGTGCCTTTTGTGAATCAAGAGTGTATGAATATGAATTTTGCACATACATGTATGAAAATGTATGAATACATATAATCATATATGCCCATATACCCTCATTTTTCGGATCCGAACCATATATGGGATATCATATATGCTCCATACATATTTTTTTAGCTGGGTATACTAATAAAACTAAACATTGGAAAAAACATTTTATTATTTCAATCTAATTTTACTACAAAATATAATTTGTTTTATAGGTTCGTTTATTGTTTGTTTGGTTTTGCTGAATAGTTGAAGTAGCTGATGGTCGCAGTTGTACAATATTTACAAAAACCACAAGAAAATTTCCTAGGAAAATTTCTAGGATAACCTAATAAAAACTACAAGATTTCTTCTTGATTTTTTCAAAAAGCTTAGCTCCATGAAATTAATAAGATTTTCTTATTGAAAAAAAACCATAGAGATATCTTTGTAATTTTGTTCTATTTTATGAGGTATTTGTTAGGCACTGTTTTCTCCGTGCTGAGTAGATTCTTGGTGTTTTTGTAAAACAATAAATACCACTAATGCTAAAAATATTTACTTTGATATACACTTCTGCTGCGATGAGAATACATAAGTTTCTAACATGGTTTAGAAAATAAACATAAAATGCGTAGCAAATTTGGTATCCGTATCCTCTTCTATTCGATTCATTTTTATTTTACATGATAAGATTTTGTGCGTTATACTGCATTTTTTGACGTGTCGTAATACATTGTATTACCATGTGAAGATACCTTAAGCAATATTGCACAAACCTTTGTTTATACTTAAATTAGATATCCATATATTGGGTGCCTTGGTAGGCAAGTGAGTAGTGTGCTATACTATCAGTGTGGAGGTTGTGGGTTCGATTCCCACCATAGACCCTGGTCTTTTTCACTACAACGTGTGAAGGTCTATATTACTATCTCGTTTAAATTAACTTCCCTGAAGGAAATGTCGATGGTGAAAATGTACCGATTCGCTTTTGACTTTGCCACCAGTACTACTCTACAATTATCCCCCATACAATACTTTCTGCTATAGACATTTAGCCTGTGCTTGTCATTGAAAATCTACTAGTAACACTAAAATAATTGACTAGGTAGTGACTAAATAGTTCTTATGGGAACATGCAGACATACCAACCAGACATTTACTGGTAAATTTCTATACCTTACGTATATACAAATCTATGTATGTTGACAAGTTGTTGCAAAATCCACCAGAAATACACCACATATATTTTCCTTTTTTCTTTTATACTGACATATAGAAGAGAAATTGTAGACAGTGTAACTACTACTAGAATTTTAGTGTTGACATAGAGACATTTGGCCCCAGTCTGACTGCAGGGTTATGATATAATTTGTAATTGTATTTGTAACACCTATGCTTAATTCAAAACAAATCGTGTATTGGTGTATCAAATACACTTTTTGTTTTTTAATTGTGAACACCCTCCGTGTAGTGTTTTAATGTATTTTGTATTTTTAATGAAAAAAGAAGAACAAGCTCCACACAAATTCTCTCAGAGAGCCTCTCTCTGAATGCAACATTTTAAAAACATATGAAATAAAAGTGTAATTGTGTATTTAATTTTTATATGAAAATTTCATACAACAAATGTTACACTCTTGTATTTAATATGATAATACAATCTATACAGAGATACAAGAGGTTTTGTGAATTAAGAAATTATAAATAAATAAGTAAATAGATATCCATATAAAAATTTAACATATATATGAAAATCTTCAGAAAAGATATTCCTAAAACATGAAATATGTTTAACTGAAATATATTATTTTTGGTTAAAATTTTATCCACAAACCTTTTTCAACTTGCAACCCTGGAACCATAATTTAGATTTGCCTTATTTTGAATAGAACTTTAATTTTTACTAAAATAGAGAATATATTTAATAAGCAAAGAAATAATTAGTTAGGTTAGTTAGTTAGGGTGACCCTGTGGCTGAATGGTAGCGATGCTAGTCTCTCAGTCCAGAGGTCGTGGGTTCGATTCCCACCATAGACTCTGGGTGTTTTCTGCAGACAAGCTAATCGCTCTGCGGGTTGTGGTTGTTTAAAAAAAAAAGTCTTATATAGCAGAAAAAGTTTAAGTTTCCCAGGTCTGGAGCTTTGTCTTTTATTTTTCTAATTTTTGTGCCAAAATTTTTCTTTATAAAATATAAAATATATTTAATTTGTAAACAAAATGAAAAATTAATTTGACCTATGTATACATACAAAAAAAAATAGAAAATTTCCAACCCTGGAATCATACTTATATATTTTTCTGATTCTTTATATCAAATCTCGCAGTTCTTAACAAAAATACATAACGTATATTGAGGGTATTCATTTCAGTTTTTTCCTCGTTGGAAAAATGGAAAAATTTAATTTTTTACAACAAACACAGGGAAAAAAAATTTGAAAAAAATTTTTGAATTTATTTTCCTTGTGTTTGTTGTCAAAAATTACATTTTTCCATTTTTCCAACGAGGAAAAAACTGAAATGAATACCCTCATTAAGTGAATAAATAAAAAAAGATAGAGGAAAAAAACTTGTTTTATTTAGTTACATTAACATCAAAAAAAGTTCAAATTTTTCTGCTCTGGAGCCGTGGTTTTTATTTTTCTTACACCAATTTTTTTTTTAAGAAAATAAGATATGTTTAATTTATAGAGAAACAGGAACATTGGTTTTAGTATGTTACTTTTACTATATATAACAAAAAAAGATAAATTTTCCCAAACCCTGAAAACGTCTTTATGATATTTTTGATTTTTTAATACCAATTTAATTTCGTACTGAAATGTAAAATAAGTTTATTTTACAAAAAAACTAAAAATTAGTTTAAATTTTCTAGCTCTGAAGTCCGTCTGCTCGACTTTGTTGATTTTCAATACCAATCTATTATGGACTATTTCTGACACACCAATTCAAGACCGAAGTGTAGCTAGCTTTTCTGGGAGCTTCGAAAAACCAATTTCACTTACAAGCAGACGGACAGACGGACATCGCTTATTCGTCGTTCATATGCATAAGGATCGAGAATGTATACACTTTATGGGTGGCTCATTAATAGTGTGGAAATTGCACATAGAATGACAAACCTATGTATATATACCCTTTTTTTGTAAGGGGTATAAAAAGAAGCTTTTTAGTTTAATTATGGTATTTAAATTATCTAATGTTATCACAAAGATTCTAATATTGATATATGGAAAGAAAAAAATTGTATTACACAATTATAAAAACTAAAATATTGCATTGAACTTTGAAGTGCATGATACCCCACGTGATAGCTGGTGTAACAATTGTTCACCTTATTCACACCGGGTGGAATGATTGTATAATAATTTTTTTGAAAGTTACTTTAGAGTAACACTATTGCTTCTGAAAATGTCTTAGAAATAATAATAACTCTAGCACTTAGTTATTTAAAATAAAAAAAGAAGTTCTTGAATTTATATATGGTATTTAAATTAACTGATGTTATCAAGAAGATGGCAAAAAAGTTTTTAGTATACAATTATAAAAACTAAAATATTGCATTGCACTGTGGACTATCTAATATCCCACCTCATAGCTGGTGTAACAATTGTTCGCCTGACGATTGTATAATTATGATTTTATTGGGCTAACGTTTGCATGCCTTTGTTAGCCAAATTACATGTAATAAATATTAATGAACAAATAACTCAAAGTTAATTGTAAATTACTCTGACGAACACATAGTAGAACGGAACAACTAGTTGTTTTCGAAGGCCACTACACCTTCATAATCAGCATATTTTATGTTTGGTCCACTGTGTATGGTATCAGTAGATGTAGATGATTTATATACTCAGTATAATTATTTTTGTGATAGGTTTGAAAATTACTTTAGAGTAACACGATTGCTTCTGAAAATATCTTACAAATAATAACACATTATTTGGAAAAAGGGGTAAGTTCAACATTCATTTTCAACCAAGTTTGTAACTGCATACGTTAAGACTTTTAGCACAAGGAAATGCCAAGAATTTCGATTACGGACTATTCTAAAATTTTGTTTTTATATTGCACTCTTAGCACTCATTTCTTTCTTAATTTATGCCGTAAATACTTTTGCAATTTCTTCCCATTGTTTCTTAAAATTACTTTCAAGAAAGCCTCTATGAAATACCACTCCAGAAATTATTCCACTACTTTCTCAACTGGCTTCCAGTTGTTATTTTACATGTTTCCTTTTTTTCCACTTTTAGTTACCCTATATATACACCCATATATACATATGTGTGTGTCAAACAAACTCGAGTCGTTGTCAAAAATGACGGCGGTAAATTCAAAATCGTTTCAAAATAATATCATCTTTAAATTTTGTTGTAGAATGCAAATTCTACGAGTGTGTAAGCAGTTATCGATAATCTTCTATAGCGACAACTGGAATAACAATTTGAAGTAACCAAGGCAAAACAATATCGTTTTGTTTTTGTGTTAAAAAATGTAATAAGGGTAAATGGACGAACAAGACAATGGTCTGCCCTCGAACTTGTTTTTCTTAAAATTAGGATTTTCGTGACTATAACCTTAAAATTTATAACATCCAAACAAAAACTGATAGAAAAATTCTAAAAATACCTGCGCGTTCAGCAGGAAGCGTTTGATATATATATCATAAAAACTCGATTTTGACCTCGATGAACATTTGGTACCTTACCATTTAGACGTTCACATATACAAACAATAAGTCGTTGAAAAACATGGAATTCATCCATATGTACATACAAAAATAATTATTGCTGACAATAAAATTTCATTCAACAGCTGTTTAACCTCCGACCAAAAAAAAAATGTATGTTATAAGTTTGTAGTGTGTATTGTGCATCTGTGTATCTGTGTATCTGTCCGTGTCCATGTACAGACCAAACGGCTAGACCGGTTTTGATTTAGTCTTTTCTGTTTGAAAGTTGACTTGATCGAAAGGATTCTCATCGGTCCAGCCGTTTAGAAGATATCACTTCTTCTATAGATATATTCGGGAATTTCTAAAATTGTTAATTGATGTTATCTTCTCCGAGAAAAGGGATCTAGTTTGTAAAAATTAAGTTTTGAGAAAAACGCATTTAAAAAATTAAATTTTAATGTTTTTCTCATTTTTATTGATTATTCCAAGTTCCCGTTTTTGACACACTACGTGCCTTTTCTCGGAGGAGGTCACATATGTTAATTCATATAATTTCTGAATTGACTGAAAAAAATATAACCTGAATACAATTTCGATTATTAAATATGCAAAAATCGTCATCACAGAAAATTCAATAATTTTTTTTAGTGAACCGACGATTTTCGTATTCAAATATCGAACGAATTCTTTCTGTGTAAAAGTAAAAGCAAAAACACTACAAACATACCCAAAAATAACTACCGCTCGTTTACTCAAACAACGTCATAACTCCAAAAATGGAATTTTTGCATCATAAACTCAAAAATTCCTGAATGAATCCATATATCGTTCTTCATAGTGTGCAAAAATTTCATACAAATATCTTGGTTACTCAACTCTTGAAAGCAACAAAATTTTTTTTCATTAAGCTCTGTGTGAATTTAAAACCTTAAACTCGTTTTCTGGTAAACTAGTTTTTTTATTTATGACGTTGTTTGTGTAAATGAGCGATATATAAAACAATCGTAATAGCTGATCACTGTAAATTTTTAAAAAGCGACGATATATTTTATTGCGATTATGCTTAGTGTTAAAAAGACTGGGTTTATACTCGATAATTTTGGTTGAGCAACTTTTCAGGTATTAGAAGACAAAGAATATAATGAAGGAAGCAGCCATCATATTTTCCTCTCACACCCATGAACTAAAACGTTGCCCAACTAAAATTTCCCTTTTTATTGCAAAATACATAACTCAAAAAAGATAGTTTTCAATTTCAATACAACTCAATGAAGATTTTAAAATAGTTTTTTTCTCCAGAGGTACGTATACAGGACTTTTATGTGAAATTTTTTTATAAGATTACTTATGTACATATATGATATAAAGAGCTTTTCTGCATTATCACCACTGAAAAAGCATTTTTTTAAGATATGTCTCTGTTGCAATAAAGGAGCGATATGTGCATTCAAATGCAAAAATTAACATACTCTTATTTAAATTAATAATGCAAACCACTCACCTTAGGATCAGCCTTTTATAGATACAAATAAATATATAAAATAAAATGTCAGAAAGAAATAGTATTTCTGATAAAATGTTGCAAAAAGTGTCGCTTTATTTTTACACAAAGTATATCTTTTTACATATTTTTTATAATACGATTATTTAATGGATTCAATACTTTTCAAATTTCCTCTATTAAACGCTGATGGAAACTTTGAATCTTATTCGTAAAGTGACACACACATGATAACACGTTCATGCATTGCGTGACACTTGTTCAAGTTATTGCGAGCACAAATGGCAACGTTTATTATTTCCGACAATTTTGGATGTGTGGCACTGCCTTACATAGCATCTCCAACTGCGATTATCTCTGACATAATATTTGAGAGAACGTCGGCAGGATAACAAAAATAAAATGCCGATGTTTATTTTCATACAAGAGGAACTCGCAATTTTATATTTTTTATAACATTTCATTTTATGCAAATTCTCAACGAGTTAACATGTACTGCCCAGTAAAAAAAGAGACTCCAGAAAAGTCATGAAAATGTAGAGTTTACGATGCGGAAGTAGTGCAAATTTCGATCCGATCTAATGATTTTTACATAGGGTTGTCATTGCAAGAAGTTCTCTTTTTCGATGCCTGGTCACTGAATTGGAAGCGATATTAAGAAAAATTCCCTTTTTTGTGTTCTATGATAATATTTTCATCTAAGCAAAATTTTAAATAGTTGCCTTTTTTAACAATTGGTTTCTTTTTATACGAATTTAAACCCGAAAGAGTGTTTCAATGTAAATTTAAGCAAATAACTTTTAAATTTTAGACTAAAAATAGTTCATAAATTTCTTTAAAAAAATAAATATTTTTTAAATTCTGGTGAGTATTTTCTAACACTATGGATGAGTTACAAGGTTTTGTGTGACTAAAATAACCTTCTACATGGTTTTTTGCTCACTCTCGGCAAATTAAAAAGATCGATTTTTTGGAAGCAATGAAAATGTACTTCCGCTAGAATGACTTCCATTTTTTTCACTGAGTGCTTCTATATAAATAGTTGTTTCATATTCACTTTTTCACACAAAATTTAATTCATAAATCAATTAAATACATTTAAACATATAGAATTCCATATCTTTTTTTTCAAAACATTGGTTTTCATTTACATATTTTAAAAACCACTCACACTTACATACTAATATATTTCCAGGCTGCCAAGAGAAGCACCAGCGCGCCGAAAATCAATCGGCTTATTATACAAATGAATACACATACGATTATACATTTCTCTCGGTTATCTCTCTGTGAGCAGCTCTGACATATTTTCATGTACGTGTATTTTTTGATAGTTCATATCATAACATTGTTGTTATAGGATTTCTTATATCAACGATCTCATAAAAAATCTTATAAGATTGAAATAACACTAATTTGAAGTCTACACGTAACAAAATGCTGTATGCTGTTTAATTTGACGCTCTCATCTTACATATTTTCTTTTAAAATAGGTACAGACTTAAGCCCGGGGCACAATGAATCCGTCATACGTTAAACTTCGACTTTATTAACTGACATTAATGCAACGACGGCGAGGGTTGGCACAATGAGTACTTTATTGACGGAAGCATTTGAACAGCTTCAGTAAGTTGATTCTCCATTTTATTTATTAAATTCAACGTTTTTACTTATTTCTTTTGTTTAAATTTATTTTTGCTGCCACAAAACATAAACACATTCAAAAAAAACATACCGTAAAAACCAACCAAAATCTGTCAAACTACTCAACGTACGCAAAAAGTTTAAAGTTGAAAAATGTTTGTACTTTGCGTTGACGGACACGTACTGAATGTAACAGGCCTCATAAGAAATCATGTATTTAAACTCAGCTGTCAGTTGAAAAAGGCAAAGTTTAACGTATGACGGATTCATTGTGCCCCGGCCTTTAGCAACGTGTTTATGCAACCAGGCAGTTTACATTGTCATTCGCATAGTCTGTACTCTTGTTTAAGTCTCAGTTAGCTGACTGTAATGTAATGTAACTGCAACGTAGGAAACAGATGATCGATATTTTTATATGAAAAGCTGGTTATGTTACTTCCTATCTCTATAACCATTTTAATTACTTTTCACATAACTATATCGATCAGCTGTTTTCTACTGTTGCAGTTACATTACATTACAGTCGGCTAACTGAGCCTCGAAAATATCAAAATGTTTTGATGTTTATGGGTTGCATTAATGGTTGCATTGTAGGTTGCAGTGTCTTTAACAAAATATTGGAAAACATGTTTCATAAACAGGTTGAAAAGTATGTATGCACCTACCATTAGGTGTAGAACCTATATACATATATTATAGGATCCAGCTAAAGCTATGGCATGAATACAGCAATAGCATGAATTTCAATGAATCAAAAGAAATTTCTAAAATTAATGAATCAATATACTAATTATAATTTTATTAACTCATTTATTTAATCGTACTCGTAAGTGACATGAAGTAAAAAAATTACTTTTTTAATGAAATTAAAATTGTATCATGAATCAAAGAATACAAGATTACCAGCTGATAAACATAAACATAAACACTAAACACGTGTATTTGGTGTGGTGCAATTTTGCTTATATTTCGATTTCTACGTCATTTTAACGTCACACCAAAATGTATCAGTAAATGTCTGATCATACTGGTCTATATGTCGCCTTAACAACTACGTAGTCAGTACCTAGTCAATTGTTTTGTGTTGCTATCAGATTTTCAATGACAAGCACACGCTAAATGTCTATAGCACAAAGTATTGTATAGAGAATAATTAGAGAGTAGTACTGGTAACAAAGTCAAAAGTGACTCAGTACATTATCACCATTGACATTTCCTTCAGTGTTGTTATATAAATTGGTGTGTTTGTTATTGTGTTGTTTTGCTGTTTTCAGTGCTCTCTTTATATAATACAATGTGATGTTGAAGTGATTTAAGTTGTTTGAAATGTTGTTTATATGATTTGTTATTTAGTTATTGCTATTATGTATATTATTGTGGAAATTATACTTTTTACTGAAGAATTTTAAGTAATTGTTTTATGTATTCTGTTGTATCCTAGCTAAAACAATAATGTGAAAAAAGGCGAAGCTCGTTTCCAAAACTTCGGCCATCAAAAGTAGTGAGATAAAAATGTTTACCAAGTTATTGTTCGTACAACAACTATTACTGATATATGCTATGAATTATATAAATTTCTAATCGTAAAGGTATCATATACTCGTAATTTCTAGATAATCTGCATACTTGATTAAATTTAATAAAGTTTTTTAAACTTAAAATTTCTAGTCTGCTATATTTATATTCATAATGGCTGCCCCAGTTGAAAAGGGCATTACAAGAACCCAATAATGTACGAAATTGTGTAAGAGTCATTTAAGTAGAAATATGTAAAATAAAGCGTACATTTTAGTGGGAGTAACTTTGCCTATTTTCTAAAGTCTGTTTAGATGAAGTACTTTTGAAAAGGCAAAATTAAAGACTCGCATAATTGCAATGTGTATGCAAAGTTTCGTTAGAGTAGCTTTTGTTAAAATTTTTGAGATTTCCGATTTTTAACTTACCTAAACCTATTTATTTGAAAAATGTCAGTTCTGTATCGTATAATATTACTTTATTTACGATCGGTGCTTTCGGATCATTCCAGTTTGCAATTCACGCCTTAAATTAAATTTAATTAATTAATTAATTAATTCCGCGTTTAGAGTAGATGTTCATGCTCCCGATTTTTAGATTTTTCTTGGTGATCTCTGATTTAGATTTATTTGTGTATCGAATTTAAGTTCTCTAGCGCGAATTTGAGTTTTAAGGGCATGGGTCCAACCTGTGGATAAAACTTCTGGGCCAGCTGCTCACTCATCTACACTTGTGCACACAGTTTCAGCTTCTAGTGCAAATTCCAGCTTTAAATGTTATGGGCCTTGCAGCCCTTCCTTAACTTTTCTAAACTCAAGATTTTGTTGTGAGCAGCGTTTACTAATCATCGTCCACTTTTTAAGATGATAATTTCAAGCCTTATATACGTGTACATAAGTTTCAATAAAATGGCTTCAGTTAAAAACTGTATATTTAGTTTTAATTTTAACACAATATTAGCGTGGCATAGCCGTTCCTAGTCAAACTGTTTGGGTTTTAAGATTTTTCTAGTTGGTTTCTCACGTTGACCTACTTACGTATCAATTTCAAATATTTTTAGTTAGTTGCTAACTTAGACCTACTTGTGTATCAAATTTCAGATCACTAGCACAAATTTTAATTTTTTAATCTTTTGGGTGTGATCGCGTCCACATTCTAATATTCAAGATTTTCTATGGACAGTGTTTGTCTTTCCTGTTGAGTTTCGTTGGAAACGGATAATAATAAACAAATAAATAGTATATTTAATTGTGCTAATCCGAAGTACATGAAATATGAGGGTTAAATTTTGTGGGCGTTTAAACGCCCGTTTTTTTACGAAAATTTCTAGTCTGAATTAACTGTTGGCCAAAACCAGATGACACCATTTTTCGGCCAATGCACGCAGTGTGTTTATTTACACGAAGCCATTCAAGCTGTTTTTACACCTTTAAAACTTTGTTCCCCTCAGTTTAAAAATTATAGAATTTAAAACAAAACTAGAATTAATTTGGTAACCTCATATGCAAAGTTTGAAAGTTTTACCATGAAAGCTTCCTGAGGTATGGAGGTGCAAAAATTGCATATTTTAAGCCATACTCACTGACCACTGACATACTCATCAAATTGATGAAGCACTTTCGCTATAGCTAGAGAGCTGAAATTTTATATCCGAAAATTTTAGCCATGATAAAGTTAAAACTTGGGATAGTGAGCTGAAATTCGATAAAGAACTAAGTCTAGGTGAGCACTCAACTAAAAAAATCTGAAATCTCAGCCATTTTAGCCAGTAGGGCGGAGATACGCCCATAAAGGTCAGAATAAAAAAGAAAACTAAGGTGCTTAACGGAAGCGATTTTATTGATATTGGGCATTATACAGTGACAGTACAAGGCTATAAATTTTTTTAAAGTGGGCGTTAATACGCCCATACAATTTAAACCTCACATTTTATGTACCACTGCTTACCATATTTAGATATACCATTTATTTAGGTATTATTATAAGTATTCAACGAAACTTGACACGAATAATAACCACTGGGTTTGCAAAATGGGCGGGGTTACGCCCATAAAAGTTAAAAATTAAAAGTTGCGCTAAGGAGCTTAAATTTGATATAAAAGTAGGTATAGGTGAGAAAGGAGTTAGTGGGTGGTATCACGCTATTATTATGCGGAATTATAAAGTTAATATAAAGTTTTTTACTCAAGTCATTTTAGTGAAGTCATTATAATTCTTAAATCAGCAAATATATTATAAAAATTTCATTAACTAAAAAAATTTTTTCAGCCAAATTTTTAAGACAAAAATTATTTGAAACTCAAAATGTTTTTAGTATACAATTATCATATTATCTTTACAATTATAGGAATACATTTCGAACATTTATTTTTAAAATCTGAACTGCTCACTTATAGAAACAGTAAAATAATTTGGCTGAAAATAAAGTTTGCGTTAAACAAACTCTAATAGTTTTTTGTGTATATATTTACTTGGAAATTTTTTATTTTTTGAAGATTTACAGAAAAAAGTAAAACTAAGATTCAATTAAAAAATACAAGGATTCATTTAAAAAATTAATTATTTTTCAACCAATCACGGAAATTCATTGAATTTTTTTTTGATTTTTTCAATTGAAAAAATATTACATTAACTAAAAATTTAATAGATAGTAAATAACTATTATTAAAGATTCAATTAAAAAATTTATTGAAATATTTTTTACGATTCAACTAAAAAACTAATAACAAATTTTTAAGGATTCATTTAAAATGGTTAAATTGAAATATATAAAAGATGTAATAGTATAGAAATACAGAAAATTATGTTATGTAGATACATACATATGTATGTATGTATTAGTGATACACGAATATTCGTATTCATATTCGAATTGTCGAATATTCGGCCATTTTCAGGCGAATACGAATGTATTCGTCAAAATTACTATGAATCAAAAAAAAATTAAACTGAGCAGTTTTTTTCTCCCATAAACCAATTAAAAGATTAATTGGGTGTTTTAATTGAAAATATTTTTTCAAACCAATGTGGCATACTATAAAAAACTGCTCGATTTGCATGCATAAAAACAAAAGTTACATTATTTACATACAATAATTGTTAACCATTTCATAGTATTCTGAGTTAAGCTCTATCAACAGAGCCATTTTATAGAGCAGTAAATTAGATTAAAATAAACATATATTCAATTAAAATATTAATAAAAAATATTATTTTTTCTAAGCATTCACTTAATTGAAAAATATTCAGCAATAATTTTTTCTGTGTTTTATTGAAATTAACAAAAAGACAAATACTTGAATTAACATATTTCTTATAATTATCTTGGAGCGGATTAAGCATACATACATATGTTGATATTCTTGATAGTTAAAGTTGAGTGTCATTGATGCACTTCTTATTATTCCCGACGATATATCTTAAACGGAGGTTCATTTACTTGTTTTAGTACAATATACCATGCGAACTCGATTTTTTCATATTTAATAGAAGTCGTAAATCGATAATTGCGTATTAGTCCGGCCAACAAAACTTTCATAGCATATACACCGTACCGCCAACCTGTTGAAAATAATTTTTTTATAATTTATTTGAACGGGCTAAAGTTCGAGTCGCTTTTTTAAGCCAAATTACAAGTGATAATTATTAATTAACAAATAACATCAAAGTTAGTTGTAAATATTCTGACAACACATAGTTGAACGGAACAGCCAGCCGTTTTCGAAGGCCACTTAACCTTCATCATCAGCGTTCTTCTCTGTTGGTCCACTGTGTATGGTGTCAGTTGATGTAGATTTCTGCCTTATATACGAAACTTTCTTGCAAATGGAATACGTGAATTATTTTAATTCATTAGTATTATATTATTATTATTAGTAAGCTATCAACGAACAAATTCTCAATTGATACACATGCAAACATTTTTAACCGTCATAGGGTCTTTAAAATTGTTGACGTTAACGATCTTCGGGTCAAATTTCACCCAAATGGAAAATTATATATTGGTTTCATTTATTTGTGTTTCATTTATTGTCAATGAATGAGAACATTATTTCATAGATTGAATTAATAAATAGATTGAATTGATACATAAAAACGTAATATTAAATCGATATTAATATTTATTGTACATAAAATAATTGTTTCAGAGTGCACTTCTCATATAAAGTTTTTGCAAGTTATAATAGTATCTAATGGTGTTTTATTTTCTGCGTTGAGGCATAATTGGCATCGACTTCTTTTGGCTCTGTTTTAACCTTTTTTTTTTCTTTAGATTTTGAAGTTGAAGTTTACGGATACTCAATTATCTCACGTAGTTTTAGTGCAACTTTCTGTGAAAATACTTATATATTGATAACGTCTTTCGGTGCTTTATATAAGGCATAGTAATCAATCAATCCTAAATTTTCTAAGAAGTGTGGACGTTTTGCAAAACAGTTTATTTGCAGCCGCTGTTACCCGACGTAAATATCACAAAAGCATTTTGATCTTATATATCTAACTTGTTACTAATCACCACTTGACAACATTGAGTAGTCTTTATTATGCAAGTGCAACATGATATAACTTTATCCAGCTAATATACTATACTATATGTAATATAGCTAAGAACCATATTGTCTCTCTGTCAAAACTATTGTGTTTAGAAACAATTGCACTAATTAAAATTTCGACAACTTGAATTTTATGCGCTGGTAGAAAATCTAATTTTCCATTTCAAACAGAAAATTCTCTGAATAAAATGGCCCCATGAAAAATCGCCCAAAACTGAAAATGAAAAATCGCCCAAAATTTCAAAATGAAAAATCATCAAAAAAAAAATTAAAAATCGCCCAAAATTTCAAAATGAAAAATTATCCAAAAAAAATTGTGTCATAATTGCCAAGAATATGGCCATACAAAAGCTTACTGCAATTTACCTACAGTGTGTGTTATCTGCGGTGAATTGCACGGTACTGCAAGTTGTACCAAACCAAAAGATCAAGCGGAAAAAAAATGCAGTAATTGTGGAGGCAATCACACCGCTAACTACAGAGGATGTCCTGTGTACTCTTTCGTCAAGCAGGCTATGGTGCAAAAACCTAAATTAGCTCCAGCTCAACCATTAAACGCGTACTCCGCCACTTTTGCTCAAGTGAGCCAACCAGTTACTTCACGTGTATCGTATGCCGATGCTGCTAAGGCTAGTTCTATCCCCACACAAAATATTTCACCGCCAAATAATTCAACGAATGCAAATTCAAGCTTTAACTTTAGTCGCCTTGAAGCTACTATTGAGAATCTGGTGCTAACTATAAACAACTTTACAACAAATATGACTACCATGATGCAAGAAATGCTGAGAATGCAGAATACTCTGCTTCAAGCATTAATTAACAAGCCATGAACACGTTAAAAATATGTTTCTGGAACGCAAACGGCATTCGCCAACATAAAAATGAACTTGAGCACTTCCTTACGGAAAAAAATATTGATATAATGTTGGTCTCTGAGACTCATTTGACTTCTAGAAGCCTCTTTAAAATGAATGGCTACACTTTATATGATACAAAGGACCCTAGAGGGAGAGCATGCGGTGGATCAGCAATTCTAATAAAGTCAAGACTCAAGCACTATATTCTTGACAACATTTGTGAAGAACATCTACAAGCAACAAATATCTGCATTGAAAATTTTTGTACAAATTTCGTGATATCTTCAATTTACTCCCCTCCCAGATTTTCAATCACTGAGGACCAATACGAGAAGTTCTACAAATCTCTTGGACCTTGTTTTGTAGCAGCTGGCGACTACAATGCTAAGCATACGTTCTGGGGTTCGCGTCTTATTACGCCTAGAGGTAGGGCGTTGTTCAACACAATTTCAAAAATGGGCTTGGATGTTATTTCGAGTGGGGAGCCTACTTACTGGCCTACGGACATACAAAAAATTCCGGATGTTATAGATTTCGGCGTCATAAAAAGTATTTCTAGGGAATTAATCCATGTTGAAGCTTCCCTAGATCTCTCGTCCGATCACTCTCCCACGATCGTTACAATCTGTAGCCCACTGAGAAGCGCTTTACCTCACCCATATGTCAAGATGATAAATCGTGTTAATTGGCTGGGATTCAAAAAATATCTTAGTAGTCATTGCACAGAAAATATTACGCTAAGATCACCCAATGATATTGAATCGAACATTGCAAATCTTAACGAGAATATTAAACAAGCTTCTGAACATGCCACTACCTCTCATCCGCATACTGTGTACAATAAAATTAATTCTACAGACGTTGAACATCTCGTACGTGAAAAAAGGAGAGCTAGAAGGGAATGGCAACAGCACAGATCACCTCAACACAAAATCAGATTTAAAGAGTGCACTAAAAGACTCCAAGAGTTGCTTGCATCTGAAAAACCTGCATCTTTTAAAAATTATCTGGAAGGGCTTGATGTCACACCAGCATCTAATTACTCTTTGTGGCGCGCTGCTAAAAAGCTTAAAACACCCGTTGAGTTTAAGCCAGCTCTGCGCACATCTACCGGAGGTTGGGCAAGAAGCGATACTGAAAAAGGTAACATTTTTGTTGAGCATTTAAAATCCGTTTTTACACCAAATACATGTACCGGTGTTGCTGATTTGCCGAGTGTAGTTGCTCTACCCCCTCGACCCTTAAAATTTACGATGTGTGATGTACAAAAACTAATTGCCGAGCTCAACCCGAAAAAAGCTCCCGGTATGGATGGAATTAGTAACCAGATGCTGATTAAGTTACCTCGTACTGCAATTAGAATCCTGTTATTCATTTTTAATGCCATTTTACGACTGGAGTATTATCCAGACTGCTGGAAGCTTGCCAAGGTTAAAATGATTCCAAAGCCAGGTAAAGATCTTACCAAGGCTGAGTCATATAGGCCAATAAGTTTACTGTCAACAATGTCAAAGCTTTTTGAAAAGCTACTCATGGCAAAATTGTCTTCAATTTTAACTGATAATGGGTGCATCCCGGACCATCAATTTGGTTTTAGAAGCCAGCATAGCACCATTGAGCAAACGCATAGATTGGTTCAATTTATCAGAAAAACATTTGAGGAAAAGAAATATTGTTCTGCCCTGTTTATTGACGTTTCTCAGGCATTTGATAAAGTGTGGCATGAAGGCCTGATTTTGAAATTGAAGACATACTTACCAATAAACATTCTAAATCTTTTGGAAAGTTACATTCTCGCACGAAAATTTACAGTGGTGGAAGGACACTTTATGAGTATGCCTGAAACTATCTCATCCGGTGTGCCACAGGGGAGTATACTGGGGCCATTTTTATATTTGATTTATACTTGTGATATGCCTATGAGCAGTAGTATCCACACTTCTACATTTGCCGACGATACCGCGTGCCTTAGTATGCACGAAAACCCTGATGAGGCATCCCGAAAACTCCAGGAACACATTAGCCAGATGGAACTATGGTTAAACTTATGGAGAATTAAGGTAAATGAACAAAAGTGTGTCCATATAACATTTACTTTACGAAGAGATACTTGTTCCCCCATTCGGATTAATAATCAAGTTGTTCCTCAACATTCACATGTGAAATATCTTGGTATACACCTCGATCGACGGCTTACATGGAAACATCACATTGACTATAAGTTAACTCAAATGAAACTAAAATTAACTCAGGTACATTGGCTGATTGGCAGAAATTCAACACTCAGCCTAGACTGTAAACTTTTAATATACAAGTCGCTTTTAAAGCCAATATGGTGTTACGGTATCCAGTTATGGGGCACTGCTTCTGCCTCCAATGTAGAGAGAATTCAACGAAGACAAAACAAAATTTTAAGGTTAATAACATCTGCTCCATGGTACATTAAGAATTCAAATATACATCGTGATTTAAATATGCCACTAGTGATTGAAGAAATTGCAAAATACGCAGGCAAATATCAAACGAAACTCGAGTCACATCCTAATCCGCTTGCTCGTAATATTTTGAACTTTACTGGACACATCCGCTTAAAAAAGAGAGATACAAGGGCTCTAATACTAAACACTCCGAATGAAGTTGCTTGAAATTTTTTATTTTTTTTTTTGCTTATCACTACTTATGTATTATTTACAACTATCACTTAGTTAGGTCTGGCATTGGTCGGGCCTATTAATTATATGTTAGATTTAAGATTTGAATACTTATTGTTAGTTCATATATGAAGATACAATAAATAAAAATAAAAAAAAAAAAAAAAAAAAAAAAATAAAAAAAAAAATAAAATTTAATATCGCCCAAAATTTTTAATATGAAAAATCACCAAAAAAAATTAAAAATCGCCCAAAATTAAAAAACACCAGAAAAAAATTAAATTATAGTAATATAATTTTTATATTAAAATTAAAAAAGAAAAGTTATAGAGAAGCATAAATAATATTCGTTTCTTACTGAATTGCAATAAAAGTATGAATAAAAAGGATTACTTTTTTTAAAGGATTTTCTCCACCATGGTGGTGCCTTGCAAAGTGTTCCTGCGTGAGAACGTTTTCTTGCACTTAGGCTTAAGGATTTTCTCCACCATGGTGTTTCCCGACAGGGCACTGCCTAATAAATATTTTCAGCCTTGCAAAGTTTTCCTTATTAAGAACGTTTTCTTTTTTTCGTTTTTTCATATGAAAAATCACCCAAATTTTTTATGGAAAATTTTTGGAGATTTTTCATTCTATTTTTGAGCGATTTGGTTTTGGGCGACTTTTCATGGAGCCGAATCAAATACTAATTTTTTCAATTTAGGTCCTTCAAAGAAATTTGTAAATTCAAATGCAAAATTTTGTAATAATTTGTGTGGAAAAAAACCCCGATTTTTTCAATCAACAGATTATCTGATTCAGCAAAATTTTTTAATGAAAATGAAAAGTAAATAAAATAAATAGCGGTTGTGTACAGTATGCAATTTCTCTATATTGGGACAGAAATGTTCTCTTAACAATTTTGTTACAAGTATTACTTTATATTAATTGTATCAACTAGAATTTTTCAATCCATACTATTTGTTGTTTTGCTTAAAACAAAATTGTATCAAACTATTTACTGGAATAGTAAAAAATATTTACTGAATCAAAATTTCATATCAAACAAACTTTTGTTTGAAATTTTTTGCGAATAATGCTTTCTGTGTACGATAGAAACAATAGTTGTAGTGTATTTCTGGTGACATCGTAACGATATCCTTTAAACTTCAAATGAAATTTTTAAATTTCAATACAATTTTTTAAATTTAAAATTTAATGTATTTTTTAATGGGCGCATTCATAAGACGTAGTGGTTGAGCTCAACAGTTGTGAAACTGTTGGGCCCAACAGTTACGTCTTAAAAACGGCTTGATCGATATAATTTAGTTTTATATCTTTATTTCGTTACTTTATCGTATTTTCAATGTAAAATTTTACAAATAATTGCTCCTGCCACCTAAAAAAGCATATAAAAAGCATAGTACTATTTCAACTGCTGTTCGGGCGGAGCACAACATCTTAACTATAAGTAGCGAAAAAATTTTATGATGGAAAATTACTCAACTGTTGAGTAGAGTGGACCTGCTCAACTATGCATTTCTAAGATAAACACTCAAATATTTCGCTACAGCTACGTCTTACGAATTCCCCCCATTTTAAAGGGAATTTTCGGATTACAAATAGGATTGTTGAATTTGAATTGATAATTTTTAAATTTCAATTGATACCTTTTTAAACTGAATTGATATTCTTTTAAACTGAATTGGTATACATTTAGTTTCGAATGAAATCTTTTAATTTAAAATAATATGTTTTAAGCTACAAATGAAAAGGGTATATCATCGGTTTGTTTCTGCTTTGATGTATGGGACATTTTTAATAAAATTGAGTTATTGATTGATTATATATGAATAATGTGTCCTTTTTCCAAATTCGTTATCAGTTTTCCAATATCTTGAATATATCTGGAGATATAGAGGTGAAAATTTGCGTCATTTCCACAATTTTTGAACATTGTTTTATTGCCTGTTTTACGGCAATCGAAAATATTTTTCATATGTGGCACATTTCTTAAGTAAAAGTATTAATATTATTATTGGCATCTGTTGTAATGTATATCAATTCATATTCTACTCAAAGAACGTCAATTAAAGCAAAGTACAAAAATGCAACTATTGTGAATGATATTAATTGATATTTTTTTTATTATTAATAAAATTTATTTTATTAAATATAATCACTGTCTTTTATTTCTTCCTTTGTTTTTCCTCTAAAAGCCATGTTATATGAATAAAACTGATATTTTTACCTTTAATATCTATTTAGATATATATAGTAATTTAAGCCACTTGAGCAAGTAGTGAACAATAGTGAACAATATTGTTTTTATGAATGTGGAATCCGTTGCCCAAAATTTTTGTCATTCTTTCTTTAAGACCTAATAACTTTTCATGTTGGATACACAAAGTTTATGAACTTTAAGTGTGAAGAAAAAACATATGTATCCATTACTTTTATTATTAAACAAAATTTTCTATCGTGTATTTTTATAAAACTAATGATTTGTCCCATCAAAGCAGAAACAAACTGACGATATGTATACATATTTCAAAAATATTTGGATCTAAATAATTTAAACAAATTAATTTAATTTGTGATAAACAAATAGTTCTAAAAAAATATGTATATATCGTCGTTGCTCCGAAAAACTCAGCTACTTGTGTGTACTAAGTTTTCAGGACACCTCAAAAAAAAAACAGTTTTACTTTGAAACCTTTCAATATTTTTGCAAACTGCAGCGAAATATTGAAACATATTTATCATTTATATACATAAGTATTTTGTAAAACTGCCTTTAAATAATTGTAGATTTGGTAATTATAGCGGAATCGCTAAAAAAAACTACACATAACTCATTTCATTGTTCAGCATTTCTAATGAAATAATTTTTTATTTTAACACCCCAGCTAAAAAAATATGTATGGAGCATATATGATATCCCATATATGGTTCGGATCCGAAAAATGAGGGTATATGGGCATATATGATTATATATATTCATACATTTTCATACATGGATGTGTAAATTCCCTGCACAGTAAGCAAAGTTCATGTTCATACACTCTTGATTCACAAAAGCGCACTGCTGTGCAATAAATTAAATTACTAATATTAATTTTTTTTTAGACTTGAGAGAGAGGTTTTATTTAATGAAACATTTGTTTCGACAAATAAATCAAAACGAACTAAAAGTCATTTCATTCATCAAAAGGAGAATCAATTATTTAAAAAACACATAAATCATATTCGTACATAACATTTAGCTTAAGAAATCAGACTAAAAACTAATGCAATTAGTTATAAAAGAAAAAATAATCCCTCTAACAATAGTTTTCAATACAGTAATATGAACTTTATTTCTTATCTAGAGAATTTTGTTATTTTCTATAAAATTAATAAGTGGATTGTCCTTTTGATTATTTGATATATTAAATGGAGCCACAATGTATAAAATCATACAAGAATGGTTTTTTTTGTAATAAAAAGTTTTTATTTATTAAACGTTGAGGGTACGCATATAAACTTTGCATACCGTATGTATTTTCTAATGGATTTCCAATTCAGCAGTGATAAAATTCCAAGCTTTTTTGATTGCAAAAACGATGTTATGTGAGATATCATGTATGTATACATTCTTGTATGGCTAAATATATATAATCCTATATTTATATGAGCTCATATGTTATAATACATTTCATATATTAGTCCATATATTAGTTCATATATAATAGTTTTGCCATGCATAATCCCATATATTTCCATACATGAATTCATACATATTCATATATAGTTATATACATTCATATATTAAAAATATATGGACCATGTATAATTTTTTTTAGCTGGGACATTACTTTTTTTTCAATATTTTTTGATAAATATGTAATGACTACTTTCGCTAACTTCTGAAAGAATTAAGATGTATTTAAAAGATTTGTTCTGTAAATGTATGACTCATCAAGTTTTATAATGGTGAAATAAAAAAAAAATAAGAAATCTACACACAACCGATCACGTCAGAGCGATGACGATATGTATGCGTTTAAGTTTGTTGCCCCAAGCCTTATAAAATTGTAGACGAAGGTCATTAAAATGTACTAATGAATCTTGGGTTTAAATGTTCCCATATGGCCGCAAAAGATTTACCTCGTCAATAATGCTAAAGTATCCTGGTAGATTTTCAATGGCAACCCTATGTTTTATGTCAATCGGCAATTATATTGGATGGGGTACACCTGTACCCACCTTCTGTAACTTTGGTGAGAAACAAAATATTCCATCGTTTCTCGAAAAGTGAGAAAAAAGTGTGTCTGTAACTCATGTCGAAAAGTATCAGCAGTGATTACGTCATTACGTTAAAAAAAGCCTATCAAAAATGTCTTTGAAGGCGACCAAAATTCACTAAAAATCGAAAACTTTCAACGACGGCGGCAAAAATACAATCGTCGGTTATACTAAATATTGTATAGTGCGACTTTGATGATTGTTGTTTATAAAATTGTTGAAAAGAATAAATAAAACATGTTGTTAAAATAATTTAATAATGAAAGTATCACGTCAGAGCAAAATGTTTACCTTTTTTTGGGTTATCACCCTGTTTTTATTTGTAAGTATATTTGACAGTACAAAGCGGAAACTTTTCTCACGACACATTTTTTCTGAAAATTGTCGAGTAATTTCCTTGCGTGACAGCTATTACTCGCCAGAAAAAGTTACAGACGCAGGATAGTGACAAAAACAGCTGTTTGTTTCAGTTTATGACATTTGCGTTTCATTTAACGTGTTCCAGGTGAAAAATTTCTCGTGACGTGTATAATATACATATATAAATATATACATACATATGTATACATATATATTTATCTACTCACCAATACAATTTCGCACTCCTCTCGAAAACGGCAAGTAAGCATATGAGTGTCGTCCTGCCATTTTTTCTGGAAGGAAATTTTCAGGATCAAAGTTGTTTGCATTTGGACCCCAAATATCTTTTCGTCGATGCACATGATATATGGGAATCATTATTTGTAAACCCTTTGGCAGTACAAGATCCTTAGACAATGTGGTGTTTTGTGTCACTTCACGTGATATAATCGGCACAGATGGTGCTAAGCGTAGTGTTTCATTTATAACCATGTTCAAATACGGAATAACTTCCAAGTCCTCAAACTTCATTTCGAAGTCTTTTTCAGGGAATACATTGACAATTTCTTCGTAAAGGCGTTCCTGTATATCGGGTTTTGTGGCCAAAAATAATAAGGCAGCATACATACCATTAGCACTTGTTTCGAATGCCTAATAATTACAAATATTTTAGTGCTAAGTTAACTTGAAAATCTTGTTTATAATTAATATATTTACTGCTGCCATTATATTGCTCGATTCCACAATGATATCTTGAAATGAAAGTTTTTTCTTCTGATAGCTTGCTATTGCCAGATCAATAAATATGTTAGGAGTTTTCGTCGGTGATTCTTCGTAACTTTCATTGGTAGGTACAGTTTGAGATGAAGGTTGGTTATTCAATTCTTGAAACCTTCTATTTACTGTCTAAGAATTAAAATACATTGTATGTTTGTACGTATAAAGCTCAAACAACTTATAATTGTGCAATATTGTGGCAATTATTCAACTTAAGTATAGTTACAATACCTTTGACGCAAATTCATAAAGACGATTTAAATGCTTTCTAACTTTAAAGTGTAGCATAAACAACGGACCAACATTCACACTCGCCATCATAATGTGCCATACTATTTTATCCATAACGCTATAGTTGAAATAAAATATATATATATATATATCAGCATATTGCACAACAAGAGGATATTAACTCAAAATTTTTAAATTTTCACATCAATATCTATCTACTGTCAAAATTTCAGCATATTCCGATTGCTCTTTTGTTGATAAAATTTTCTCTTTTTTTGGATTTTAATTGGGAATGTAACGGTTTTTATGATAAAATTTTTAAATTTTTGCTTGAGTTCTGACTTTTTTCAGAATATAGATATCCTTCCCCAATTATTGCAAGGTTTTAATTTAAAAAAACAATGATAATATATTCCCAAATGGAGTTTGCTTACTAGTATGTATTCGGATTTTCAAAATATATAATATATAACCACAAACAGTTTCTTGTCTCCACTGAAAATGTTAAAATTTTGAATTAATACCCTCTTGTTGCTTAAGTGCGATTTATGTACAGGGTGGCCCAGAAAGACCGACGTGGTGTGAATTCCTTATAACTTTTTATTTAAGACACATTTTTTTAATTTTTTGTTTTTTAAATACAGTAAATTTATAGGGAATATTTTTAGATTAGTTGTTAAAAATGATATCCCGCAAGTGATGGCCATTTTCTGCTACGCACAAATGTGCTCTTTCCAACACATTTTCCATGACCTTTCGCAAAACTTCCGGTGTTATGTTGTTAATTTCGTCTCGAATATTGGTTTTTAATTCCTCAATAGTCCTAGGCTTATTAACATAAACTTTCCCTTTTAAATAACCCCAAAGGAAACAGTCTGGAGCGGTTAAATCCGGGGAACGCGTAGGCCAATTAAAATTCCTTATACGCGAAATTATTCTTTCACCAAAGATGTCGCGTAAAAGAGCTATTGTGGCACTCGCAGTGTGCGCTGTGGCTCCATCCTTTTGGAACCATATTTGCGGATGGTTTTCCTCGGCTGGCCTTACAAAATATTCCAACATGGCCCGATATCGATCACCATTGATGGAAATGGCGACACCTCGTTCATTTTCAGAAAAATATGGGCCAATGATCCTTTCTGAAGAAACACCGCACCAAACAGTACACTTAACTGGGTGTAATTGTCATTGATGAAGTACTCTCGGGTTTTCCGTAGCCCATATCCTACAGTTTTGCTTGTTAACGAACCCATTTAATTGGAAATGGGCTTCGTCACTCATAACTAAGTTATGGAAATGGAAAGACCACACTTGTGCGAAGCAGAAAATGGCTATCACTTGCGGGATGTCATTTTTAACAACTAATCTAAAAATATTCCCTATAAATTTACTGTATTTAAAAAACAAAAAATTAAAAAAATATGTCTTAAATAAAAAGTTATAAGGAATTCACACCACTTCGGTCTTTCTGGACCACCCTGTACAATATATATACATACTTATGTATATTTTAATTTTTATGAATATGTTCGACCAGAAAAGGAATTACGTACTTTTCAAAAATATGTATACAAATATTTAATAACATAAAGGTAATTCCCAAGAAAATGTCAGCCAAAAAAAAATTTTTGCTCAAGAATTGTTGTATTGCTTTTAATAATAAAGCTGAAAGGTCTATACTTTATAAATGTAAAAGCATTTTTAAACATCGAAATTTTTTGATCTTAATATACAATTTAAAAGAAAACATTTATTTGCTCAGCATTTTCGCGACTAAAAGAATATTGATTGTTTTAGTTTTTGGAATTTACAAATTTTCTAATAAAGAATATTAATTGTTTTATTGTTTGGAATTTGCAAATTTTATATTAACAATTACCCTACTCATTATCACTTACATATTTATTAAAATCGCACACGTCGCACTGTGGGATGGAAGCCTTCACAAGTAGCGATTAATTCAAAAGATGAACTTTAACTTTCACAAACTTATTTAGTACCATATTAAAGTAGATAAAATTCTATATCACTACCTGCAAAAATAAAAGTTTTTGGTAGTTTATTTTATTTGCAGTGTGTGTTCGAAGTTCAATAATTTTTGTGATTTTTGCGCGCATTGATTAAAAGAGCAAATTTTGATATTTCAAGTGATTATAGTTTTTGTTAAGACTTCTAAAAGTAAAAGTTTTATAATTATGTGAGCATTTAAAAAATAATTTTTTGTGTAGATAAATATTTAAAAAATATGAAAAAAATGAAATTGCTTTAAAAATTTGGTATTTTTGATATATACATTGAGTTTCAACAACTTTGCGAATGAGTGCGGGAAAAAATGCTTTTCAGCTCTTAAAATATAAGATTTTAGCTAATAAATTCCAGAATACCTACATGCACATTTGTGCGATTTTTGAGTTATGAAGGATTTATTGAAAGAATTCCAGTCTGGATAAGATTTCTTGAGTGTCTTATTCACTTATCATATAAACTGCAGATGAAAAAATGGCGAACTATATGTGATGATGAAAAAAATTGTTGCTGATACAAAAAGACGCATTTAAAGGGAATTTAGAGTGAAAACTGGATTGATTGTTGACCAATCAAAACCAGGCAATGTGTTGTTTTTAAGAATGCTGAAGTATCTGCAAAGATTACTAAAATTGATTTCCACTTGATAAAAAATATGCATACAATATTAATAGTTGTTTCTAGTGGCATTGAAGTCAATATCGAAACATTTTCTAATTTCGCTAATGATACTGCGTGTCCACGCCCACTTTTTTACAATGGGATCAATGGGAAGCTAAACCCTCTCAAACATCAAAAAAAAAATTTACAATCGGTGACAAATGTACCGAGTAATGAACCTTCACACCTAAATAAAAAAAAAATAGAGACGAATTGTTAACCTCCTCCTTTTTTGTGAAGTCGGTTAAAAATTAATAATATTTTCTAATGTGACTTGTTTTCAGTTAAATATGTGGAGTATGGATTTTTGTAAAAAAATGGATTTTATGTTAAAACTTTGCTAACATAAATACATATTAAATATTTATTTTTGTATTTAAACAGAAAAAATATATTAAACTATGCTTTAATTTACAATTTAATTTACTAATTTATCTTTAATTTTTAATTACTAATATATTTCATCATTCCAAAGTTACAGCAAAAATAGTCAAATAACAATAATAACAAAATTTTACAATTACGACTTCTATGAATTAAACGCCATTTTCTCTACCATACACCTCACTGTTCGTCGGACCGAGCTAAAAAATTAAGACCGCATTTATGACAGCAAACCTCATATTTTAGATATGTAGGTATAAATATATAAATTAAAGAAAACAAGTCTTTGCGACCAGGCTAATATATAAAAATGTATGTATATTTGCATATCCCTAAGCGTTCTACGCACTTGCAATATAATTGTGCAATTTTTCGTAGTGAACAATAAATAACGCCAATGAGTATGTTATATTGGAAGGTGGCACAATATATTGGCAAATTTCAAAATTCTTTTGATTTTTATTGTACAAATCAAGACAATTGTGTAATATGGTGACATCATTGTCAGCACCAATGTTTCATTATTTGATTGGACTAAAGTTCGTATCGCTGTGTAAGCCAATGTTGTTCAATGTTTAATGTTGTTTACTTTTTCACTGTCAGGAAAAGGGGAAAATATTTTCTTTGAAAATTTGTGGCATTTATTGCATAGTATAGCTCAAAAGGACAATAATATGTACAAAAACATATCCAATAATATTTTATAATAGATGGGCCACTTATCTTTATCCTTACTTATATTATAAATGTTGAAGTGAGTTTGTTTGTTTGCTTGCTACGTTTTCACGCCCGAACCACTGAACCTATTTTGAAAATGCCTATATTAATGGAAAGTTACATTGGCATTGTCAAATATAAAATTTTTTCTATTCAGTTTGAAATCGATTCTGAAATCTGAAAAACAAGTTCTTAGGCTGGTTAGGATAATTTTAGTTTTGAGTTTGACTTAGGGTTTCTAATTTCCTGGACTTCCAATTCCCGGAAATCGAGAAGTAAAATGTTTTATTCCCTGGAATTTCAAAAACATACGAATTTATTTAATGACTTCAATAAAAAAATAGAATTTTATGAAAGAACGTACAACATTAAAATTAAACAAGTCAGAGTGCTATATTCGGCTGTGCCGAATCTTATATACTTTTTACCAAAGTGCGTTTATGTAGTATAGAGATACAAACATAAGCACAGAGATATGTAGGTGCATATTCATTTCGTGAAAAAATTCATACTTTTTTTCTAGTGCAATTTTTAATTTTTTGGCATTATGTTAAATTTGGTGCTTTTTAAATTTTGGCGATTTGTTTCATATAGGCAATTTTTTTTTGGTTTTGGCGATTTTTTTCGGTCTTTGGCTTTTTTTTAATTTTGGCGATTTTTTTCGTGCTGGCGATTTGTTTGATTTTGACGATTTTTTCATTTAGGCGATTTTTTTATTTTTTATATATTTAATTTTTTTTAGTTTTGACAGTTTTTTTCTCGTTTTGGCGATTTTTTTGTCGGTTTTTGGCGTTTTTTAATTTTGGCGATTTTTTTTCGTTTTGGCGATTTTTTTGATTTTACCGATTTTTTTTCATTTAAGCGATTTTTTTTGTTTTTGGCATATAGGCAATTTTTTTGTTTTGGCGATTTTTTCCGGTTTTGGCGTTTTATTTTTTAATTTTGGCGATTTATTTTCGTTTTGGCGATTTTTTTTGATTTTGGCGATTTTTTTCATTTAGGCGATTTTTTTTAATTTTTGACGATTTTTGTTCATATAAAAATGTTTTTTTTTGTTTTGGCGATTTTTGCGGAATTTTGTCATTGTGGGATTTTTTTTTGTTTTGACACTTTTTTCTCGTTTTGGCGATTTTTTTCGGTTTTTGGCGTTTTTTTAATTTTGGCGATTTTTTTCGTTTTGGCGATTTTTTTTCATTTAAGCGATTTTTTTTAATTTTTGGCGATTTTTTTCATATAGAAAATTTTTTTTTTGATTTGGCGATTTTATTTCGGTTTATGGCGTTTTTTTAATTTTAGCGATTTATTTTCGTTTTGGCGATTTTTTTTTTGATTTTTGCGATTCTTTTTCATTTAGGCGATTTTTTTTTTAATTTTTGGCGATTTTTGTTCATAATCATTTATTTTTGTTTCGGCGATTTTTTTCGGTTTTTGGCTTTTTTTTAATTTTAGCTTTTTTTTTTTTTCATTTTGGCGATTTTTTTTTTTTTTTGGCGATTTTTTTAAATTTTTGGCGATTTTATAATTTTTGGATTTTTTAGTTTGACCGTTTTTGAAAATTTCAAGAGTTTAACTCTTACAGTTTCCAAGATATAGCAATTTGTCAAAATTAAATAGTCAAAATTTCATTAACTGATGGGCCACCCTTTAATTTAAATTTTTTTAATTTTAGTGTTAATTGTTGTAGCCTATATAAAAATACACTAATTTTACAAATTTCAAGTGTCAATATACATATGTACACACATACATACAATTGTATGTATATTACATGGGATTTTAAAAGTTTTCGTTACTCATTTTGGAACACCCTTTAATTTTTAGCTTTTATATATTTGTTGTTGTAGCGACCAAATTTCTACACACACAGTCCAAATTTCAGACCCGTAGCTTTTACCGTTCCTGAGAAAATAGCCTTCTTCCTAAAACATGAAATATGTTTAATTATTAGGAAAAAAGTTAAAGTTTTCCAACCCTGGAAACGTTTTTTAATCTGTTAAGTTTTTAAAATTTTTTTTTAATTATAAATACCAATTTTATTCATACCGAAGTATAAAATAAGTTAATTTAATAAAAAAGTAATAAAAACTTGTTTTCGGTAGTTATTTTCTATTGGTAAATTGAGTTTGAGTTTTCCAGCTCTGAAACCGTCTGCTCGATTTTGCTAAATTTCAATAGCAAAATTTTTCGGAAAATTTCTGACACACCAGTCCAAGAACGAAGTCGCTAGCTCTTCTGGGAGCTTGGGAAAACCGATTTCACGTACAGACAGACGGACAGACGGACAGACGGACAGACGGACAGACGGACATCGCTTGTTCGTCTTCCCTATGCATAAGGATCCAGAATATATATACTTTATGTGTCGCTTATTAATATTGTAGAAATTACAAACGGAATGACAAACCTATATATACCCTTTTACCATTTTTTGGTAAAGGGTATAAAAAACAATACAACTACACAGAGAAAACAGATTGGTTAAAAATCTCCTGTAGCAACAAATATTTACTTATGTATGTATTCCAATGTTCTGGGGGTCTACTCTGTAATTCGAAACGAAAGCAAATGCTTTAGAATCGTAATATTATTCATACACTCAAGGAAAATCTTGAACTTAAAAATAAGAAGGCGTCAAATTAATTCAATAATTTTCCATATAATAGCAAATATATATTGAGATACTCAAAAATAAATAATAATAAATAAATTAATACTGTGAATCAATATATTTCCATATTGAAATAAGAATGTTAATGTTTCTTATTAATTCAATATGGTTTTTATTGATTTTAATCAGTTTTTTCTCTGGGTGTGCGAAATCGAAAGTATTTTCTTTCGGTTCAAAATACAGAGTAGACAGGGGGTATTTGCCATCAATAAGCAATCAAATGAACGATTTTTATATATATTATTTTTTATAAGTAATACAAATTGATTCCGTTCATTTCCAATAACCATTTTAAAGTATTGGTATACACAACTGAATTAAATATAAGTTAGAAAGTAACGCGACTGCATATTAACTTTTTTAAGCTAAAAAAATTTTCTTCTAAAAAATACTTATTTCAAAAGACAAATTCGGTTATTACAACTAACTAATCATTTACTACAGTACTAAAATTGTATTGTATTACAAAATAGAAGTAAATGAAATAGTTTATTGATATTCTTAACCGAATAAAATTTTAACTTAAAAAATTTTATATTCTGAATACAAATTAATTGTTCTTTCAATTAATTATTGCTCATTTTTAGAAAAATTAGAATGTACATAATAAGCAAATAATAAAAATGAAATAGAAATGTCATATAAAAAATATCTTTTGCAGAATAATTACACAAAATCCTGATTTAACAAAAGAAGTAAGAACATTATTATATACATACATGTATCGCAAAATATTCGAAGTGTTATTACTATTATTCTGAAGTGAAATTATTTGTGCAAATAATTTGTAGTTTCTTGATAGGAAAATTTTCCTGTGTAATAAAGCCGAATACCGGCACGGGATGTTACATCCACTTCATTTCACTTGAGATTATAAAAAAAAATAAGAATGCGAGTAATTTGCATTAAAAATAATAATGTACTTGCCTTTTTATTCTGCAAAAATATACTATATATACATACATACATATCTATGCACATACATATTTATGTATATGAGCCATGCCTACCTACCTAGTCACAATTAAAATTTTCTGTTGCAATAACCATTTCATTCTATGAATTCACATATCACTAATGAAATATTCCTCCTTACAAAAGCTATATTCGTTAATTATAACAGAACTGTGTTAGTTGTTGGAACCGATAAAATTCGACTGGCTACAAATTCGGTTATCATAACTAATCTGTTTTTCCTGTTAACATTCGTTCATTTGATGAACAGCAATACTTAAAAACAAAACAAACAAAAAACAAGTAATAGTGCTATATTCGGCTGTGCCGAATCTTATATACCCTTTACCAAAGTGCGTTTATGTAGTATAGAGATATGTAGGTACATATTCATTTTGTTAAAAAATTCATAATTTTTTTCTAGTGCAATTTTTAGGTTTTTGACATTATGTTTAATTTGGTGCTTTTTAAATTTTGGCGATTTTTTTTCATATAAGCAATTTTTTTTTGGTTTTGGCGATTTTTTTCTGGTTTTGGCGTTTTTTTAATTTTGGCGATTATTTTTTCGTTCTGGCGATTTTTTTGATTTTGACGATTTTTTTTCATTTAGGCGATTTTTTTATTTTTTATACATTTAATTTTTTTTTGGCAATTTTTTTAGTTTTGACACTTTTTTCTCGTTTTGGCGATTTTTTTCGGTTTTTGGCGTTTTTTAATTTTGGCGATTTTTTTTCGTTTTGGCAGATTTTTTGATTTTGCCGATTTTGTTTTCAAAAAAAATCGCTTTTTTTAATTTTTGGCGATTTTTTTTCATATAGACAATTTTTTTTTTTTTGGGGATTTTTTCCGGTTTTTGGCGTTTTCTTTTTTAATTTTGGCGATTTATTTTCGTTTTGGCAATTTTTTTTGATTTTGGCAATTTCCTTTTCATTTAGGCGATTTTTTTTAATTTTTGACGATTTTTGTTCATATAAGGCTTTTTTTTGTTTTGGCGATTTTTGCGGATTTTTGTCATTGTGGGAACTTTTTTTTGTTTTGACACTTTTTTCGCGTTTTGGCAAGTTTTTTTCGGTTTTCGCCGTTTTTTTAATTTTGGCGATTTTTTTCGTTTTGGCGATTTTTTTGATTTTGCCGATTTTTTTCATATAAGCGATTTTTTTAAATTTTTGGCTATTTTTTTTTATATAGGCAATTTTTTTTTGATTTGGGGATTTTATTTCGGTTTATGGCGTTATTTTTTAATTTTGGCTTTGGGGATTTTTTTTTTATTTTGGCGATTTTTTTCAATTAGACGATTTTTTTTTAATTTTTGCTCACACACGCATTTTTTTTGGTTTTGGCGATTTTTTTCGGTTTTTGGCGTTTTTTTTTAATTTTAGCGTTTTTTTCATTTTGGCGATTTTTTTAAATTTTTGGCAATTTTATAATTTTCGGATTTTTTAGTTTGACCGTTTTTGAAAATTTCAAGAGTTTAACTCTTACAGTTTCCAAGATATAGCAATTTGTCAAAATTACATAGTCAAAATTTCATTAACGTATGGACCACCCTTTAATTTAAATTTTTTTAATTTTAGTGTTAATTGTTGTAGCCTATATAAAAATACACTAATTTTACAAATTTCAAGTGTCAATATACATATGTACATACAATTGTCTGTATATTACATGGGATTTTAAAAGTTACTCATTCTGGAACACCCTTTAATTTTTAGCTTTTATATATTTGTTGTTGTAGCGACCAAAGTTCTACATACACTGTCCAAATTTCAAACCCGTAGCTTTTACCGTTCCTGAGAAAATAGCCTTCTTCCTAAAACATGAAAAATGTTTAATTATTAGGAAAAAAGTTAAAGTTTTCCAACCCTGGAAACGTTTTTTAATTTGTTAAGTTTTTAAAATTTTTTTTTAATTATAAATACCAATTTTATTCATACCGAAGTATAAAATAAGTTAATTTAATAAAAAAGTAATAAAAACTAGTTTTCGGTAGTTATTTTGTATGGGAAAATTGAGTTTGAGTTTTTCAGCTCTGAAACCCTTTGCTCGATTTTGCTGATTTTCAATAGCAAAATTTTTCGGAAAATTTCTGACACACCAGTCCAAGAACGAAGTCTCTAGCTGTTCTGGGAGCTTGGGAAAACCGATTTCACGTACAAACAGACGGACAGACGGACAGACGGACGGACGGACAGACGGACGGACAGACGGACGGACGGACGGACAGACGGACGGACGGACGGACAGACGGGCGGACAGACAGAAGGACGGACGGACGGACAGACGGACAGACGGACAGACGGACGGACGGACGGACGGACGGACGGACAGACGGACAGACGGACGGACGGACGGACGGACGGACGGACAGACGGACATCGCTTGTTCGTCTTCCCTATGCATAAGGATCCAGAATATATATACTTTATGTGTCGCTTATTAATATTGTAGAAATTACAAATGGAATGACAAACCTATATATACCCTTTTACCATTTTTTGGTAAAGGGTATAAAAAACAGCAAATTCCAAAATCGTAAATATTAAATTCGCGAAAATTCCCGTTGAAAATTTCCCGGGTTTTGTAAAAAAAAATAATTCCCGGGAATTCCCGGTATTTCTTTCCCTTGTAGAAACTTTAGTTTGACTGTTTAATTAGTTTTACGACCGATTTTTATTTTTTAAGCAGATCAACGCAAGCGCGGGTAAAAGCGAGATGTTTGTGTTTTTTGTTGTTTTATTTCCATTCTTTTGTAACGATATCACAACGGAACAGGTGGGCACATATTTATAAAAATCTGCTTAACATAAACATTTTATGTCGACAATTATTAGTTTTCCAAATTTGGGAACATCGGGGATGCAAATCGTATATGAGATCAAAAATTAATATTGTATAAATTGCAAATCTACATACATCTGTACATATGTATTTAGCATTTACTGTCTTAAATTATTTATGTTCTTATGTACATATATATGTGTGTATGTACTTACTATCCAAAATCACTTATAGCTTGTGAAATCATTTGAACTTCAGATGGTTTCCGTGTCCAACCCATTGTTGTTTCTGAAATCAAGCAAAATATATGAATTAGTAGTATGCATACCAACCAAAAATAGTGGCTCATATTCATAGTCAAAACAAAGTATACTTTCAAAATTTAGAACCGGTATTACCATACATTATACTGGTTTTAAAAATAATATGTGACAGGGAAAGTTAAAAGACACCTATGAATCGTAAAAATCGATTTTTACTTTTAAAATCTTACAAAACTAATTTATGGAAGCAACTGAAATATTACGATAGACAAATGTTTCACCAGTATTCCATTAGCCAAGAAATTATTGGAAAAACTTTGCAATATGACGTTTTGTTGCTATTAATAATGCACTTTTTAATGGAGAAAATAATAAAACTTCAAACATACCGAAGATTTGTGCACTATTACAATAAAATTAAAAGTGCAGTTCGCACATTTGACCAGATGTTTCAAAATATGAGGTGCAATAGAAAGATTTGAAGATGGCCACTTTGTTTTTTTTATAATAAATTAAATATAACGTCAGTCAATTCTTACGTAATTTACAATCACAACTTAGTGCAAAAATGCCTGAAGCCAATAAAAAGACAGAATTTATTTTCAAACTGTAGGAGCAACTTACCCGACCATGCCACGAATAACGTATTATAGTAAATCCAAAGTTATCAGTTAACAGCTGAAAGAAAATGTAATGGATGTGATCGGATTTGAACAAGTGGGCACACTATCTTATGAGGTATTGCAAAAAGAGAAGGGAAAAAGAAAATACTGTTCTTTTTGCCACTATCCAAAAAAAACATGATGACTACAACTTATTGTTGCATTTGCAAATCATTTGCTATGTGTGGCGAACATCAAATTAAAATCTGTCAAAATTGCAACAGTAAAAACAGCTAGTTACACACACTTGTACTTATTTGAAACCAACTTTTATATTTTTAAGAAAACAATTTAAATTATTAAATTAAAATATATTAACAAAATATTTTTTTATCAAAATACATTGATTATTGATGGTTTTACTGGATCCTATGCGCATTCCACTGTTACTAATGCAGATCAAAAATTTCTTTGAACAACTAGAGTACCATCGGTACTAGCATGTAAGTATTATTATTGAAAGTATTATTATTGGCAATCACTGTTCACTTGACTATCACAGTTTCAAAAGGCTGGAATAACCAAAAATAAAACTGTAGAATGCAACAACAAGTAACATAAGACCACTACAATAATACTTACATGCATGTACCGATGGTACATCGAATAAGTAAAAATAATTAATGTGATGATCGTAAAAAGATAAGCAAGAATAGTTAAACATACTTATGTAGAGTAATATAATTTCGTGCTAACCTAAATAGAAAAATGAAAAAAATGGAAAAAACAGAAAATTAATAGTGATACTTATAAATGTGTTTACCAAAGGTAAATCAATTGTATACACAACAATCGTTTCTCATATTCCGTTTCATTGTAATTTTAAGTTAAATAGCTGATGTTAATAAGAAACTCTACCCAACTAGATAGACTAGGGTGCTGATGAAGTGCGTGGCTGCACAGAAAAGTATCGGTGTTTCCCCCAGCTTAAAGTCTAAGTTTAATTTTTCTTCTCTTCTTTATAAACTCACATTAATTAATAAAAATATTTCATTCAATAAGAATTGAAATTAATGAACTTGAGCCTAACTATGAATTATTTCTGATTAAAATTCACTACAGTTCAATTAAAGAATCTAAAAATTTCTCACATTAAATAAAACTTACAAAAACGAGAAGCCTAACTTTGTAGCCCATTATTTTGCCATCACACCTAAGGAAAGTTTCGAACTCTTAAATTTAGTTAATTTTAAATATTTCTAATTTATAATACAAGAAAACAAATGTGTTGGTAAACTTAAATTTTTTTCGTCATGGTGGACTTTTTTCTGGAAGTACCCATGGTGGCATGTCACAATGTCCAAGGACATAATGTCCATGAACGTTATGACAAAGCAAATGTGTCGTAGTGTCCATGGACATTTCGACACTCAAAGAAGTGTCATTACATCAATTAACACAATGTCATAATGTCAATGGACATTATGTCATTTTTTGTCGTGTCATAGTGTCCATAAACATTTAAAAGCAGTTATTGTCCGACTTGTACATTTTTTAAGTACCGTTATAACTCCTCTATCTAATTTATCGGTCAGCTGATGAATTTTACGGTCCTTAGTTTTTTGAAATTTACATTTTTTTGGCAAAATTGATAGTTCAACCGCAACTAATTGACTTATGGAAACCGATTGACTAAAATCTTCATTTCGGATAGCTTCAAAAAATTTTATGAATTGTCCATGCTTTTCTATTTTTTGAGAAAGCTTAGAATTAAAACCTTCTAAGGCAATTGTTGTTCTGACAAGTTCCTTATAAACAGAAAATCCCCGAGGAGTGACCTCAAAAAGAGAAATGAATAAACTTTTTTTCATCAATTTGAAAAATATTTGAGTATATAAGAAATTATAATGAATAATATAAAACAAAAAAAAAAACAAAATTCGGCACCGATTTTTCTTAATTCTACTTTCAAATGTAGTATTATCTCCCTTTCTCCTTGCTTTTTCATTTCCCAATAATCAATAATATTTTATTCAGAATTTAAATCTTGTTTTATATTAATCATTATAATTTTTTATATACTCAAATATTTTTCAAATTGATGAAGGAGAGGACGAAGCGGATGTAGAAGATATTGAACAAAGTGAAATCGTGTTAAGCCAGGTCACAGAAGTTGAAAAATGTATAATTTGTATTGATGAGCCCAGAATCACACTTTTAATGCCATGCAAGCATTTTAAGCATTGTTCCAAAATATAAATTTGAAATCCAAAACAAAGAAATCGCCCTTGCTATGTTCCTATTGTAGACAGATTGTAGAAAATAGTTTAAATATATTTCAATAAGAAATATTCAAAAACTCAATATTGTGCATTGATACGAGAAAGACTGAGAAGCTAGTCCCATTTTTTTTTGCGCGAGAAGCCAGTCCTTGTTGTATTTTCAATAAATAAATTGTTTCTTAAAAATATAAAAAATAAAAATTCCTAAAATTGTGGACTTACGGACACATTAAAAAGCGACATAATGTCCATAATTATAATGTCATAGTGTCCATGGACCTTAAGACAATTTCAAAAGTGCCATAATGTCCATGGACACTATGACACATTTGCTTTGTCATAACGTCCATGGACATTATGTCCTTGGACGTTATGACATGTCACCGTGCCCATATACCCTTTTAATATTTTTTGGTAAAGGGTATAAAAATACAAAAAGATTTCAGAGCGGTAAGTTGTGTTTTAGGGGATGCGTCTGCCCCTGAAAGTTGGCCTTCAAGCCAATTTTTTAATGTAATTTTATTGCATATGACCATCTTTTTAAAAAATAATTTTACAAGAATATGATATATGAGAATATTTTAGCTCTAATCTACAACATTAGGCTCAAAGAAAGTTTTTTGCTACAATTAATATTTTAGGAAATAATGAAGAAAATAACCAAAAATTATATATACCAAAATTGCATTTAAAAGGGAATTTTTTTACTAAGCGTTTATAATAAGAGTTTACATATTTTAAATTATTTCATGTATATATATATATTAAGTATAGTCATAAGAATAAAAAATATATATGGGCTTGAGGGCTAACTTTGAAGGCCGGACGCACCCCCTAAAAAACATCTTATCGCTCTGAAATTTTTTTGTATTTTTCTTACAGAAAACTTAACTGATTCGGTGCTTAAGAATAAGAGAAATCAACAAAAAAAAATCTTAATACAACTAACAGCCACTCTTATCTACAAATATGTATTTAAAAATTACAAAACACTTTTTTGGATTGAATTTTTTTTTTTCGCTACATATGATAAATTTTTAATTTTTCTATTGCTTGAAAATTAAAAAAAATATTTTTTCATAGACTAGAGCATGTTAAGTAGAAATAATTGAAAACTAACTTACGGGCTGCAATTCCTGACACTATGTAGTGCAAAGCATCATATAGGTTGTGTTCTCCATTGTCAACCATTTTATCCAATTTGGATAAAAGATCATTCTTCCCTTCATGAAAAATTGGTAAAAAACTTATTAAAACATTGCGATTAAAAGCAGGATTAACTATTTTGCGGGTATGCTGCCAAACGGACGCTGAATGGAGTGAACATCATAGAACTCCTAAGTAAGTTGAATAGTTATTAAAAAAAAACCTACCTGGACTAGATATAATACCTCCTCGAAACGCTTTGTACATTGGATTATAAATGGATTTACCCTTGTTTAAAAAGGCAGAAGATGACAGAACCTTTTCAATTAATTCTGGATCTGATATAACAATTGCTGGATGCAGTCCAAGCCAAACGCATATGTTGTTTGATTTGCAACGTTCAAACAAGCTGTCAAGTCCTTTGAAAATTCCTATCACACATGTTTAAAATAAAGTATTATAAGCAGTATTTTCTTGTTTTAATTAGAACCACCTTTCAAATCTTTAATAATATCGAATGACCCTGCAATTGGGAAACCAAAACTACCGGGATGTGTTAATGCAAATTGATATAAAGCCCGACGTGACCACAACCAGTACAACCACAAAGTTAGAAGCAAGGCTAGAAGTGCAGTTTCAATTAAATCGTTCGTATCTCGCACTTGTTGCTCCATGCTTCTTGCTTTTAATTACTAAATTTAAACCAACTAGTAATAAAACTAAAAAAATATTAACAAAGTGTTACTTCTGAATACGCCTATTTATAGAATTCGAAAAAAAATAAATAATTATCATCAAACATATGAATTATGAAATGAACAAAATGAATTTCATTTTACACGAATTGCATAGGCAAACAGTCAACTTAACATGAAACAATACGTATGTATTTATGTAAGTTTGTACCAGAGAAGAGCAATGAGTAGTGAAAAAATGAATAAATCTTAAATCTTCTCTATGAATCTGATTCCCTCGAAAGTTTGAAGTGCGCTTTGAACTCATTCATAGCAATATTTATGACGTAGTTGATTTTGACTCTCCCTGACTCAAAGCCTATGGACGGTGCAAAATAAGTATGATTCCCAATGCGAACTTCGCATACGAACACAGTGATGCTAACCCAAAATCTTTCTTAGAGGTAGATTCGATGTGAAAAAGATGTAGTTTCCAACAAATCTTACTTTTAAAAAATAAATTCAGTGAAGTCGACTTTGACCCGCGCACGTTGGGTTCCGTACGGGCACGAGATATGTAATTCAATACGAACAATATAAACTATAGTTTTGGCATTTTTTCGTTTTTGGGTTTTTTCGGGTTTAAGCGTTTTTTAGTTTGGGGGTTTTTTGAATTTACTGGCGCTTTCTGAATTTTTGGCAGTTTTTTCACGTATTGGCGATTTTTTTTTTTGGTTTTTTAATTTTGGCAATTATTATTTATATTATTTTGGCGTTTTTTTTTTTATTTTGGCGATTTTTTATTTTGGCGATTTTTTTTAATTTTGGCGTTGTTTTCATATAGGTGATTTTTTTTTTTGGTTTTGGCGATTTTTTTTAGTTTTGGCACTTTTTTTTTCCTTTTGAGGATTTATTTCGGTTTTTGGCGTTTATTTTAAATTTTGGCGATTTTTTTCGTTTTGGCGTTTTATTTTAAATTTGGCGATTTTGTTTAATTTTGGCGATTTTTTTTCATTTTTGCGATTTTTTTTTCACATAAACAATTATTTTGGTTTTGGCGCATTTTTCGCGTTTTGGCGATTTGTTTCGGTTTCTGGCGTTTTTTTCATATTGGCGATTTTTTTTCATTTAAACGATTTTTTCGAATTTGGCGATTTATTTTAGTGCTAGAATTTTTTTTTAATTTTGTGGCTTTTTTTCGATTTTGCGATTTTTTTGAAATTTTGTGCAATTTTTTCAGGTTTTGGCGATTTTTTTCGGTTTGGCGATTTTATAATTTTCGGATTTTTTAGTTTTACCGTTTTTGAAAATTTCCAGAGTTTACCTCTTACGGTCGCCAAGATATAGCAAGTTGTCAAAATTACATAGTCAAAATTGCATTAACTGATGGACCACCCTTTAATTAAAATTTTTTAATATTTTAATGTTTATTGTTGTAGTCTATATAAAAATACACTAATTTTTATATGTACATACAATTGTATGAATATTACATGAGATTTGCTCGTTTTTGTGCTCGTTTTGGAGCACCCTTTAATTTCTAATTATGTATGTATGTACATATGTATATTGACACTTGAAAGTTTTAAAATTAGTGTATTTTTATATAGACTACAACAATTAACACTAAAATTAAGAAAACTTAAATTAAAGGGTGGTCAATCAGTTAATGCAATTTTGACAACTTGCTATATCTTGGAAACCGTAAGAGGTAAATTCTTGAAATTTTCAAAAACGGTAAAACTAAAAAACCCGAAAATTATAAAATCGCCAAACCGAAAAAATCGCCAAAACCTGAAAAAAATCGCCAAAAATTTTAAAAAAATCGCCAAATCGAAAAAAAACGACAAAATTAAAAAAAAAATTCTAGCACTAAAATATATCGCCATATTCGAAAAAATCGTTTAAATAAAAAACCCTCAAAATTAAAACAAACGCCAAAAACCGAAAAAAATCGCCAAAACGCGAAAAATGCGCCAAAACCAAAATAATTCTTTATGTGAAAAAAAGTCGCCAAAATTAAAAAAAATCTCCAAATTTAAAAAAAATCGCCAAAACAAAAAAAAAATTGCCAAAATTTAAAATAAACGCCAAAAACCGAAAAAAAATCCTCAAAACGAAAAAAAAGTGCCAAAACTAAAAAAATCGCCAAACAAAAAAAATCACCCATATGAAAAAAAACGCAAAATTAAAAAATCGCCAAAATACAAAAATCGCCAATATAAAAAAACGCCAAAATAATAAAAATCGCCAAAATTAAAAAAACTTCAAAAACCAAAAACAATATCGTCAAAACGTGAAAAAAAGTGCCAAAACTCAGAAAACGCCAATAAATTAAAAAACACGCTTACAGCCGAAAAAACCCAAAAACAAAAAAATGCCAAAACTATAGTTTATATTGTTCGTATTGAATTACATATCTCGTGCCCGTACGGAACCCTTCGTGCGCGGGTCAAAGTCGCACTTCACTGAATGTTTATTTTTCTTCAAAGTATTTGCGTTACAATTATTATATTTTGTTCACTTTTTCGCGTTTAGTTTTCAAAATGGATTTAGAAAAACAGATTCTACAATGGAAGAAGACATGTGCAATGATAAGTAGCTTATTCTGGTTCTGATTCAGAAAACGACGTTCTTAGTGGCGAATAGCTGATTGTATATTAATTGCCGTCGTTTTGCTTTTAATTTTCGTATACATTTTAAACTAATAAATAAATCTTCTAAGTCTATTGAAAACTGCATATACATAATGGATTATACGTTTGACACAACGGACATTTTTGAAATTCTACGAGTAAACACCAGACCAACTATGCTTTGAAAATAATAGCATATTTTCATAATCGCAAATACGATTAAAAAATATGCGATTATTCGCAATTATTGTTAAACGCGAGATAAATCAAGAAAATATACTACGAGAAAATTGTAAAGGATGTAAAATGAAGTCCATAAATTAAAAGTTATGGCCGGGCTTACATCTGTGTGCCATGTGCCACGTGCCACACCAGCATAAAAAAGCGTAATCACTAATTACTTACGAAAAACTGTGTGACTCAGACAAGTATATATTAATTAAACAGTTTCATACATAACTAATAGACAATTTTATAAAATACAACATGACTGGAAACAGTTTAAATCAATAAATACATATCTGAATCAAACAGTTTTTCACTAGTAATTAGTGGTTACGCTTTCTTTGACACATGGCACACAAGAAATACAGATGTAAAATCAGCCTATGAGGATCAAAAACAATACGAGTTGTAGGAAATCAATCTTTTGATAGGAAACCTTTTCTAGGGCGAAATATATGTATTTCAACTTTCTTGTTTTTATTTTTTATTTAATTTTGTATGCATATCTATAACTATAACACTATAACATCAATATTGTAAGGTTAGTTTGTAACCATCCATTTTCCCTTTATACTTTGGAAATTAGTTTTTTGAGAGAAATAAGGCAAACGTTCCCACATTATGAAAAATTTAAATCGTTCCTAGAAATTGTTCACAAAAATATGTAATTGATTTAACGCATTAACTTTTGAACCCACAAAATTTATGCATACATCTATACATACATACATACATATACCATATATATGTGGTACATATGTACCTGTATATTGTGCAACATTTTAATTTAAATTTGTACTTCTACCTTAAAAAAGTTTTTTTTTAATATTTATTTAATATTTCGAAGCAAAAATGTTTATGATTTATAGTACGTTTCCATATATGTAGATGTCGCTTGAAAGATTCTCAACTTAAAAATGGATGCAGCAGCAAAATAAATTAAGGAGAAAATGGTCAACAACGAACATACATATTTGTTTTCATTGATCTCTGGGAAGTGAAAATAGACGATATGTATGACATTGTTTTATTTTATGATGTATATATTTGTACATTAATATACAATAACTTGATTTCCAAGTACTTCTTCACTTTGTATTACTCGTTCCATAATTTTAGAATATTTATTTACAAAATATATAATATAATTTCCATTTTACAACGCACTGTAAAATTTCCGAGTTTTTCATACAAACAAAAACAGTTGTACAGTTTGTCAAATAAGTGTTATAAAATACAAAAAAAATACAACAACAAATAAACGCATTTTTGCAGGAGATTTATATTATTTTTGAACAAAGTTATTAGACAGTTTGTGAATTAAAACCTGAATTTAACAAACTTGAAGTGTGAATGCAAAATCAGGGGGGTTACTCTCTATTGCGATGCGAAAGAAAAATGCTACGAAATCGAACGATTGTAACTCTCTAATGCTGTTGCGCATTTGCTTTTCGCATCTGTTTTTTTTTTTCGTTCGCAAGCCTGGTATCACCGCACTCTGTAATGCGAAAGTGGCTGTCAAAATCGTTCGATAATCGCAATATCTTGCGATAGCTAAATAGCAAACGCAAAGAGAGAAAAACATGTGAGTACGTTGAAAAAATATTTATATTGGATATTAAAATTATTTTTTGAGTAAAAGCAAATAAAAATTACATTAAATTTTGTAACCACATACATACATATGTACCTAAAAACGTAAAATAAAGGTGAAATATAATGAACCACTCCATAGCGTTCATACTGTACTGCAATTTTCAACAAGTGCTTGTTTTAGGCTTATCTAACCGTTTGTATGTGACTACCATGTTGTAAAAGCTTTTTTGACTTATTGTGCCCTTTCTGCAACTAAATCTAATTTGATATGCTTGTAACATAATATTCTCTCAATGCCACGCATATCTCTTGTATGCAATGTGACATTGATTGCTGCGATAGTCCTAACATATGGTCCTGGCCAATTTGATGTTGGTACATGCCTTGGCAAAGTAATTTTAATGCGGCGGCTAGTTTTATAGTAGTTGGAATTGCTGTGGATCTCTTAGCTAGTGTTGAATAGCTTTTAGAACATAAAGAAATGCTTCCTTTTTCAAACGGAACGCTACAGACTACTCACTATTTTACTTTCAATTAAAAAATCTTCACTTTTTCTTAACTTTCCTTTTTTGAAAAGACACTTCATTACTGTCAATCTTTGCCATATTTTCTTTTGCAAAGTCAATGTTGCCACTTTATCAAAGAATTTTGCGAAAGGACTTGCGAAAGTAATAGAGAGTACCAAATTGGCATCTCATCGCATTTAGCTTTCGCATCGTAATTGCTTTCGCATCGCAATAGAGAGTAACCCTCCAGCTGTTTATGGTTTAAAGTTAAAACAGGTTTTAACTTTCAGTGTGAAAAGACTATAAGATTTCATATACATATCTTAAGAAATGTGTACATTAAATTAGTAAAATGATTTATTTTCTCGAAATGTAGAGTTTCAAATTAAAATAAAAATTGTAGCCAGTCCATGAAGAGTCTCTATCTCTTTCTTTACACTCTAGGCCGGCGAAATGTATTTTCATTTGGTTTCTGCCACGTTGCAAAATAATGAAAATCCAACTCTTGTTTAAGTTTTAAGAATGCTAGTATTATTAAAATATAAAAAAATCACGTTTTTAAGTAATATTTTATATAAATTGTAAATATAAACAAATTAAGTGCCTTATTTAGTAAAACGCAAAGCTTAACTTTAACAAATTTTGAATGTGTTTTGTTTTTGTAATTTAAATTCATTCTATATAAAATTTGTAAACGCTAATTGTAGCGTTTTACAAACTGTGCTATTTATTTATGTGATAATTTGTTCATCTTTTTATTTGAACATACATACAAATGTAAATTTGTTTTTCATTTTAATTGATAATTTAAAAGTCGTATTCGAAAGAGTATTCTACCATAAAGAAGTCTTTTAACTACATACATATGTATGTATATTTATATTTAATTGTTTGACTTTGATAAACTTAGGACCTTGTGTTGTAAAACGTAAGGCTAAGCGTTGACAAACATTACATTGAAAAAATTTTATTTACAAAAACAAAATACATAAAAAAAATTTCAAAGCTTATCGCTGTGTTTTACAAAATAAGGCCCTTGAAAATTAATTTTAACAAAAATATTGATTGGTACCGCATTTTTGTTTAAATGCTGCCTGCATTCATATACTTTAAAACAATATAATGCGCATTAACAGCTTGTACTTACTTATGCACCTTATTTTCATTTCCTTTCATAGATTTTACAATTATACATATATACAATTTAATCTGGTCACAATATATATTTCATTGCCTTCAAGATGTAGAAATATTTTACAATAACTTCGTATTTGCTCTGCGCTTTAAATTGTTTACATTTGTATTTTGTGTATTTCATGAATAGAACAACTTTGCAATGATTTTTGAGTAAAAATTTCAAAAAAAATTTACAGAAAACAATGATTTTGATATTTGAATACGAAAATCGTTGATAACATAAAAAAATCTTGCCCTTTACCAGAGTACGTTTATGTTGTATAGAGATACATACATAAGCACATACAAACATATTACAAAATTGTAATTTGATTGATCTAGTGCAATTTTTAGTAAAAGACCTCTTGATATTTTTCGATTAAATATATTTTTTTTTTTTTGATATAAGCAATAAGTTGAATATCGATACCTTACTTCAATGATGCACACACAATGCCCCCGGGGGCCGAACAATTTTCGCGATTTACACATCCACAATCGGAATGTTGACGAAGCGCACTGCAAAGAGTACAAAAGTTTTAATTTTATTCAGTTGTATGCCAAATTTTAAACAAGAAGGTCGATGTCGCTTGATTTGTTATAATACAACAACAAAATACACAGTTGAGATTACAAGTTAGAGAAAAAGAGAAGAACAACTGAGTATTTTTATGATTTTTTTTCCAGCATTTGAGTACACTTGGAATAATTTTATGTTTAAATATTAACCATTTTTTTTTATTATTTTGAAATGTGGAAGGTATATTATGAGAAAAATTTTTTATTTTCACTAAACATATTTAATGAAGCTGAGTGCCTTGTATGCAATCAAAAATTAAAAAGAATAAGTGCATACAGTTTTAAGCGTCATTATGAAAGTCGTCATTTAGAAATGTGTAGTTTGTCAGGGAGGACAGAGATAAGCTTATAACAAAATTAAAAAAGAATTTGAAATTGAAAAATAATAAAGCTTTGCGTGATTGTAAAATCAATACAAATACCGCAACATGCAGGCAACTAATAGCTACATACATTATTTAAAATTGAAATTTTTCGACAAAGCAAATGCTTTACATTACGTAAAACAATCAATCGTAATTGAACTTATTTTTTATTTCCACTTAATCTTTTTCATGATATAATATTTGATTTTTTTAATGTTTCATTCATATTTCAGTTCATGTTATTAATTAAACATAAAAAATGTTGTATACAAAAACATTATTCAATACATTTACCAGCAAATTTCCCCCAGTGCACTCACCACTACACACACATTTTGAATCTGTTTCTCTTTGTGGACGACGCTGCCTTACTTTCTCAACCTCGTATCTTAAAAAATACAAGTCTTCAGGAGAGCAAAAAAAATCATAAAATTCCATCAAAATCATAAGCTGAATTACAATTAATTAGTTTTTATTTATTTGTTATGTAAATTTCTCAAGTCATTACAAAAATAAAATCAACAGAACCAAATGTACGGAACAGTGTTGCCAGAATTTCTAAGGCTAAAATCTGCAAAATTGAAAAATTTTTCACGAAAAAATCTTCAAAATCTGCATTTTATTTTTAAAATATTCAAAAAATCTTCAAAGCTATTTTTAAAACAACTTTTTTATATATTATTAAAAAATTTACATAAATATGGATATACATGTACATGTGTAATATAAATATTTTTTCATTAACCCATATTCATAAAATTTAAAAACGGCTTAAAATATATTTTATTTAAATTTTTTAGAATTTTTTTTTAAATAACTTTCAATCACATTTTTTTATGAATAGAAGCCTTGAATGTTCGAAGAATGTGCACTTCGTTTCTGCTTAAGAAACTCATCAGCAGACTTCAAGCAAAAAAATTTTAAAATAAGGCAAAAAACTTCATATGTTTATAGAAAGACTATCAATGTGTTACTAAGAATTACGTACACAAACATAAAAGGAAATATCCAGAAAAACTATTTTGGGTTACAAAACGTTTAACAAATAAATTTCCATACAAAGTTTGTTTTGTAAACCAAAACTATTTTTTATGAATACGGCAGAAAAAGCTTCTAGCAAAAATCTTTAAAAGATAACATCTTCGATTTTGCGACATTGCTTGAAGTGTACTGATAAGTTTGACGGTTTTTTCACACACAAAGTTTACTTTGCAAAGTCTTGAGTTTGTGAAAGAAAAACGAATATAGAATAAGATCTCTTTTGTCTTCTCTCTTACAAACTTTACACTTTGCAAAGTAAACTCTTGTGTGGAAAACCCGTCTTTATTTAGGAGAAACGAAATGCATAAAACCATAAATACATTACATTTTAATTTAACTTAGGGCTGCAAAATCATAATCAGAATAAGCTCGTTTTATATCATATATTCTATTCCAGAAGCTTACCAAAGTTACTTTTTCTTTTTCTTTAATGATGTCTTCTAAATTCAAAAATTGTAACTCTCTAAACTGTGAATAGTTCACAAATAAAAAAAAGTAGTAATAGTAATAGCAAAAATGTAAAAAAATTCACTATAATTGGAGTTGAAAAATCTGCGTTTTTAGGCTAAAAATCTTCAAATCAGGATTTCGTCTTTTTGGAGGGTAAAAATCTGCAAAATCCAGATAATCTGCATTTCTGGCAACCGTGGTACGGAATTGGTTTCTTTAGTATTGCCATAACATTTTTGTATGTACTTTATCAAAATATTCATGTTGGCAGCACACAAAACAAAAATATACAAGGCAAAATTAAAATATGCATACAAAAAAAATTTAAAACGCCTAAACATATGCCACAATATGCTTTACTACAAAATTATATTGCCACACTTACAAGATAAAAACGATTTTACAATTTCTTTCGGATTGATGAAAACTATCGGAATCTGATGCACCAAAATGAACTTTGAACGGAATGGTTAATACGGAATCAAAACCATTCCGAACGGAATCTGTGACACGGCTGATAGTTTTGGGATTTTTTCGTTTTTGTGATTTTTTCGGTTTAAAGCGTATTTTTGCTAAGGGTTTTTTTTAGTTTTGGTGTTTTTTTCGTTTTTGGCGTTTATGTTTAATATTGTGCTTATTTATTTTTTTGTATCGACTTTTTTAGGTTTTTTACGTTTTTGTATTTCGGCGATTTTTTAATTTTGGCGGATGTTTTCATTTTAGCAATTTTTTTCATTTCTGCAATAGAATTTTTTTTAATTTGGTGCTTTTTTTTCGTTTTGGGATTTTTTTTTTGTTTTACCATTTTTGCAAAATTCAAGAATTTGCCTCTTACGGTTTCCAATATACATCAAGTTGTCAAAACTACATAGTCAAAATTACATTAACTGATAAAACACACTTTAATTTTAATTTTTGTAAATTTTTGTGTTAATTGTTGTAGTCTATATAAAAATACACAAACTTTACAAATTTCAAGTATCTATATACATACATATGTATGTGCACACAATTGTATATATATACAATACATAGGATTTTAAAAATTTTCGTGGTCCGTTTTAAAGCACCCTTTAATTTTTAACTGTCATGTGTTTGCTCTTGTAGCGACCAAACTTCTACATAGTCTGTCCAAATTTCAGGACCGTAGCTCTTACGGCTCCTGAGAAAATAGCCTTTTTCATTAAACATGAAATATGTTTAATTAAAAAAATAGTTTTTTGCTTATATTCTTACCAACAATTTTCTTTTTCAATTTCCAACCCTGGAACTATAATTTTGATATTTATAATTTTTAATACTAATTTATTTTTTTTCTAAAATGTGCAATATACCAGAAAAAGTTTAAAAAAAATAGTTAGGCCTACTTACTTTTATATACGAAATTTATTTTTCCAACCCAGCAATCATCCTTTTCTATTTCGTTATACCAATCTAGTAGTTCTTAAAAAAATTTATAAAGTATGTTAAGTGAACAAAGGAAATCAAAAAATAGTTTTGTTTAGTTACTTTAATATCAAAAAAAAAGGTCAAAGTTTTCAGGCCTGGAGCTGTGGTTTTTATCTTTATAGTTTTCTGCACCAAACTTTACTTTACGTTTCTGAGTAATTAGAAAATTTTCCACAAATTATTGAAATGGAAATGGACTGCCAAAAATATAGGAAAGCTTTAAAATCAAATCTCGCGTTTCAAAAATGGATTAAACCAACAAAAGATCCTGCTAAAGCTAACTCTTTTTGAAAATGATTGTTCTTATTTTATAACTAAACGTATATACAAGTATATGTAAATATGTATGGTCATATTGTTAATACAGATAAATATTTGTATCAATTGCTGTGAAATGATTTTATTTAAAATTATTATTTTTTTATTTTTTCTTACTATTATTTTTATTAATGTAAAAAAATCTTGAAGCGTAAATTGAATAATAAATAATTTCAAAGATTTAAAACAGAATAATCTTAAGTTTTCAAATTTAGCTCTTTTTAGATCCTTTTGACTACTCAGTTGGCTCTTTTTGCCTTTGAATTGTTGGCATCACTGACTAACGTCATGTATGTACATACATACATACCTACATAATTTTTGTATGTTCTCTTATTTTTCTGCGCACATACAAACGCACACATGGAGTTACATGAGTTGTGTACGCTTGCGTTAAAAAATCTCACTTAAACAGAAACATAATAGCTTACCATCTAAAATTTAGATTCTAAATTTTACACACACACACCCAAACGTACAATATGCAAAATAACAATCATACATGTATAAACAGTACTTATTTTCATTGTTTGTTTAAACAAGACGTCTTGGCGACATCGCTTGTTAACAGTCATATACACGTACACACCAATACATCCATCGTGCCTCGTTTACAGTACGACAGCATTTATTATTGGCTTAGTATAATACATGCCACGAGATTACATTTAAAAAACATGACGTATTTACATTTCAAGACTGCTTACGCAGGCCACTAATACATACATACATACATACATACGTACATGTTTTTGATTGCAATTGAGAATTTAACAATCGTAATCGAAAAAATATTACCTTAGAGAAATCTTTTAACTGCATGTATTTTTTTAATTGTTTGACTTTGATAAACTTAGGACCTTGTGTTGTAAGACGCAATGCTAAGCGTTTAAAAAATTTACATTGAAAAAAATCTAAATTACAAAAACCAAATACAGTTCAACCTTGCTATAACGAATCTCAAGGGGATTAGAAAAAAACGTTATATCGAATAATTCGTTGCAGTGGGGTTCATTATATCGAGGTGAAGTTGCACTTCTATTCCTTATAACGAGGTAATAAAAAAAATTTCTTCGAATATTTCAGCCGTTAGTCTAATGCATGCTGCTGTCGACTACGAAGGTTTGCTGGAGACGTTGTTGTTGCAAACACAATAAATTTGTTTTGAAAAAATTCGTTAAATAGAGGTAAATAATTCTTTCTATTTCGTTAGCCTCCAGTGAATGAAATTTCGTTATAACGAGGTTATTGGCAAATGTATTCGTAATAGAGAAGTTTATTTTGTATCAGATCTTTTGGAGCGTTGTAGGGGATTTCAAAAAATTTGTTAAATCGAGGAAATCGTTATAGTGAGGGTCGTTATATCGAGTTTAGGTTAGCAGGCTGCTGGTAAGGAAAGAAAGTTAGAGGCCAGCTCACTTGGGTCCAGTATTATGATCCCTTTGTGCTGATATCGAGGTTTGACTGTACATAAAATATTTTTCAACGCTTATCGCTGTGTTTTACAAAATAAGGCCCTTGAAAATTAATATTCATTAAATTTAACATATATTTATTGGTACCGCATTTTTGTTAAAACTCTGCATTTATATATTTACAATAATATGCACATTAAAAGCTTGTACGTATTCAGCTTATTTTAATTCAATAAAATAATTATATGGCAACATTTTATAGGTTTATTTGCAAATAAGTCCTCCGTATAATCGTAGTAATAGTAATATATCATGATATAACCGCCCTAAAAGCGACTTAATATTAAAACTTAAGTTTTTTTTTATAAAAAAAATCGTAAAAACCCCAAAAAAAAACGACTTCCCAAACCTGTGTTGGTTAAGCTTTTTTTTTTGGTAGTTATGGCTCTATATAAAGAAGTAAGGTTTGCATTGACGTGTGTCTGTATGTAAGAATTAATCTCTGGAACCAACGGTCTGATATCCAAGCAAGATGTGGAATGCGGCCTGCTGATTTTTTATTTTGGACGAATTTTGGACTTTTGAAGATAGTTACTTTGACGATTTTTACGACTTTTCGCAATGGACCCCTATTTCATCTCGCAACTATGCTTATGGTAGGAAAATAAGTGTAAATAAAGCGATTAATTAGAAATTATCTTAAAAATTATATTTAATCGTGGCTACGGTAATTCGACTTAAACTTCGACCTTTTTATATTAAATTAAAGAGGACTTCAACAGTTTTTCTTTAATCTTGAACCAAAGTATCGAAGTCAAAGTCGAAATACGCCAACCACGGTAAAGCAGAATTTTTCTTTGAAAGCTATGATTTTAGGCATAAATAATATTTATATTTTATAAAGTTGTTATCACCAAGACTTATTATCAATCCCGTCGATGTATTATAAACGATGGTTCATTCAAATGTTGCAAAACAACATGCCAAGCAAAATCGACGTCCTCATATTTAGCAGAAGTAGTAAAACGGTAATTCCGCACTAATCCGGCCAACATAACTTTCATACCAAACATGGCATAACGCCAACCTGTTGAAGAAAGTTTTGTATTAGTAAGTAAAATACATATGTACATACGTATGTATGTACTTTAAAGCAATTATTGTTGCATAAGAACTTACCGACGCAGTTTCGAATCCCTTTCGAAAATGGCATATACGCGTATGGATGTCTTCCTATAATGTTTTGTGGTAGAAAATTATCAGGATCGAAGAGGTTTGCATTTGGACCCCAGATATCTTTCCGTCGATGAAGATGAAAAATCGAAATTGTAACCTCTATACCCTTTGGAAGCACCAAATCTTCAGATATAGCAGTGTCTTCTATAACCTGACGCACTATTATAGGAATAGATGGCGCCAAGCGCAACGTTTCATCTATAACCATGCTTAAATACGGCAGTTGTTCCAAATGTTCTAATTCCATTTCAAAGTCTTTTTCTGGGAATAAGTCTACAATTTCTTCAAAAAGGCGTTCTTGCACATTGGGATGCATGGCCAAAAACGAAAGGGCAGAAAATATGCCATTAGCTGTTGTTTCAAAGGACTGAAATTATAATTTTTAAAAATTAGTCATTTAATAAGGCATTTACACCTGCAGGAAATCTACCAGATTCAAATAAAAAGTATTTATTAATATTTACATATCTGCATATGTACATATATGCTTACACTAGATTCAACTACCAAGTAAAAAATTTTCTTGTTTTTTGAAGCAATAGGGCAATAAAGCGCATCATACTTCGCCTTAAAATACGATCTTCCCAGTGAAAAAAATGGAAGTCATTCTAGTGGAACTACATTTTCATTGCTTCCAAAAAATCTATATTTTTAATTTGCCGAGAGTAAGCTGAAAACCATATAGAAGCTTACTTTAGTCATACAAAACCTTGTAACTCCTCTATAGTGATAGAAAATACTCACCAGAATTTAAAAAAATATATTTTTTTTTAAAGAAATTTATGAACTAGTTTTAGTCTAAAATTTAAAATTTATTTTCTTAAATTTACATAAAAACACTGTTTCGGGCTTAAATTCGTATAAAAAGAAACAAATAGTTAAAATAGGTAACTATTTACAATTTTTCTAGGTAAAAACATTATCATAGAACCCAAAAAAGGAAATTTTTATACCCTTTACCAAAAAATGGTAAAAGGGTATATTATATATAGGTTTGTCATTCCATTTGTAATTTCTACAATATTAATAAGAGACGAGCAAGCGATCTCCGTCTGTCCGCCTGTCCGTCTGTCTGTACGTGAAATCGGTTTCCCAAGCTCCCAGAAGAGCTAGAGACTTCGGTCTTGGACTGGTGTGTCAGAAATTTTCCAAAAAATTTTGCTATTGAAAATCAGCAAAATCGAGCAGATGGTTTCAGAGCTGGAAAACTCATACTCAATATTCCCATAGAAAATAACTACTGAAAACAAGTTTTCATTACTTTTTTATTAAATTAACTTATTTTATACTTCGGTATGAATAAAACTGGTAGTTATAAATAAAAAAAAAATTAAAAAATTTAACAATTTAAAAAAACGTTTCCAGGGTTGGAAAACTTTAACTTTTTTTCTAATAATTAAACATATTTCATGTTTTAGGAAGAAGGCTATTTTCTCAGGAACGGTAAGAGCTACGGGTCTGAAATTTGGACAGTGTATGTAGAACTTTGGTCGCTACAACAACAAATATATAAAAACTAAAAATTAAAGGGTGTTCCAAAATGAGTGACGAAAACTTTTAAAATCCCATGTAATATACATACAATTGTATTATGTATGTACATATGCATATTGACACTTGAAATTTGTAAAATTAGTGTATTTTTATATATGCTACAAAAATTAACACTAAAATTAAAAAAATTTAAATTAATAGTCAAATGCAATTTTGACTATGTATTTTTAACAAATTGCTATATCTTGGAAACCGTAAGAGCTAAACTGTTGAAATTTTCAAAAACGGTAAAACTAAAAAATCCAAAAATTATAAAATCGCCAAAAATTAAAAAAAATCGCCAAAACGAAAAAAATCGCCAAAATGAAACAAAAAACGCTAAAATTAAAAAAAAACCCAAAAACCGAAAAAAATCGCCAAAACGAGAAAAACGTGTCAAAACTAAAAATAAATTTCCACAATGACAAAAAAAAAACGCCAAAAACCGCAAAAATCGCCAAAACAAAAATATATTGTTACATATATGAACAAAAATCGCCAAAAATTAAAAACAAAATCGCCTAAATGAAAAAAAATCGCCAAAATAAAAAAATATCGCCAAAACGAAAATAAATAGCCAAAATTAAAATAAAAACGCCAAACACTGAAAAACGCCAAAACAAAAAAAAATTGCCTATATGAAAAAAAAATCGCCAAAAATTAAAAAAATCGCTTATATGAAAAAAATCGGCTAAATCAAATAAATCGCCAAAACGAAAAAAAATCGCCAAAAAAATGTCAAAAACCGAAAAAAATCGCCAAAACGAGAAAAAAGTGTCAAAACAAAAAAAAATCCCACAATGACAAAAATCCGCAAAAATCGCCAAAACAATAAAAAAATGCTTATATGAACAAAAATCGCCAATAATGAAAAAAAATCGCCTAAATGAAAAAAAATCGCCAAAATCAAAAAAATCGCCAAAATTAAAAAAACGCATATAACCGAAAAAATCGCCAAAACAAAAAAAATGCCTATATGAAAAAAAATCGCCAAAATTAAAAAAAAAACGGCAAACACTGAAAAAACTCGCCAAAACAATTAAAAATTGCCTATATGAAAAAATCGCCAAAATTAAAAAAACGCCAAAAACCGAAAAAAATCGCCAAAACGAAAAAAAGTGTCAAAACTAAAAAAATTCCCAAAAAGAAATAAAAAATAAAAATATATGAAAAAAATCGCCAAAAATAAAAAAAATCCCCTAAATGAAAAAAATTGTCAAAATCAAACAAATTTCCAGAAGGGAAAAAGTCGCCAATATTCAAAAAACGGCAAAAACCGAAAAAAATCGCCAAAACGAGAAAAAAAGTGTCAAAACTAAAAAATTGCCACAAAAAAATAAAAAAAATAAAATATATAAAAAATAAAAAAATCGCCTATATGAAAAAAAATTGTCAAAATCAAAAAAATCGCCAGAACGAAAAAATCGCCAAAATTAAAAAAACGCCAAAAACCGAAAAAATCGGCAAAACCAAAAAAATTGCCTATATAAAAAAAATCGCAAAAAAAGCACCAAATTAAACATAATGCCTAAAACCTAAAAATTGCACAAAAAGTATGAATTTTTTTACAAAATTAATATGGACCTACATACCTCTTTGCTTATGTATGTATCTCTATACTACATAAACGCACTTTGGTAAAGGGTATATAAGATTCGGCACAGCCGAATATAGCACTCTTACTTGTTCTTAATATTGCTTCCAATTCAGTGACCAGGCATCGAAAAAGAGAACTTCTTGCAATGACAGCCCTATGTAAAAATCATTAGATCCGATCGAAATTTTCACTACTTCCAGATCGCAAACTCTACATTTTCATGACTTTTTGGGAGTCTCTTTTTTTACTGGGTTGTTAAAAAGCAGTGAACGTATATGAAGCAAACTACAGGAAAAATGTGATTTAATAGTGAGCAAAAATGTAGTGCTCCAAACCGAGCACTCGCCATACAAAAATCAGCAGGTTTGTCAGCGCTACTTTTATTTTATAATAGTAAAAACATGATTTTTTGAAGCAAAATTTTTGCTGGGTAATACCAAAGTTGAAACATGGTAAAGTAAAAAAAATAAATATTATTTCAACTTTTGTATAAGTTTAAAGACCATGTCAGATAAAACTTTTGCTTCGCGTTGCGTTGAAGATTCACTTTGACATATAAGATGAAATTTACATGCTTATATGAAACATGTCACACAAAGTACTTTTAACGCAAAGCGAAGCGAAAAGTTAGGCAACTCTCAACTTTTTACGTGCTTTGACAATCAGTTGCTATACTTTTTTTAATTTGTTTGACCAACCTCGCATGTAAATATGAAATTTTTATTTAAATGTGGGTAAATTTACATAGAATCTGAGTTAGTTGCATCAGAGTAATCGAATTGTTCTGAGTTTTATGCATAAAACAAAACAGTGAAACAAACAGTGAGTGTTGTCAAAGTTTTTATTGTGTCATACACATTAAAGACGTGCACAAGACGTCTTATAAGAACTTTTAGGACAGTAGGGCAATTTCAAATGCTTTACTACAGGGAAATCTTCTGAAACAAACGCTAACCAACGTGTTCGGCAATACATTTGTTTAACTTATTGCAGGTATAAGAGTAAAGAAGAAAATAGTTCGTGACTGAAAAATTTGTGGTGTTTGTGCTTTTTTCTCTCATTGGCGCTTATACAAACGTAATGCATGTACATACATACATACATACATACCTACATATTTTGTGTATGCCCTCATATTTTACTAAGCACATACAAACGCACACATGCATTTACATGAGTTGTGTACGCTTGCATTAAAAAATCTCCCTTAAACACAAGCATAATAGCTTACCATCTAAATCTTACACACACACACACCCAAACGTACAATATGCAAGATAACAAGCATACATGTGTCAACAGTACTTCTTTTCATTGTTTGTTATAAACAAGAAGTCTTGGCGACATCGCTTGTTAACAGTCATATACACGTACACACCAATACATCCATCGTGCCTCGTTTACAGTACGACAGCATTTATTATTGGCTTAGTATAATGCATGCCACGAGAATACATTTGAAAAACATGACGTATTTACATTTCAAGACTGCTTACGTAGGCCACTAATACACACTTTGTTTTACGCTTTTTTCTTTGTTTTACGCTTTTTTTTCATTTATTTATGTTTAACATAATAACTTTTAGGGCCATTATTATAACTTGTCGTTAGCCAAAGGTAGGATTTTATTGGATAGATAAACACTTTTTGATTATTACAACTTCATTTTAACAAAAAGTGAGCGATAAGCTAAAGGCAAGTTCATCCTACCTGTAACTTTTATTGTGAGGTATAGTCATTTAAAGTTGCCACATTTTCGCCACTTGCCACACTTTCTACTTTATAAAACAAAATCAAATTTATTTGGTCAAAATATGGCATAAACAAAAACAATACAACACAAAACACATAAAAAAACAAAGAATTGACAAAAATATTTTCATTATGTTTGTAATTTGACAAATAAACAAAAGCAAGTTGCCACTAATCATTTTTAGCAAACAATATCCACAGAAATGTTGCCACCAACCAAACATTTTATTATTTATTTTATCGGACAGTTGTAGTAATGGAAAATTTTAAAGGTCACTTTATAGTTCAGTTTTGCTAAAGTTGGGAATAACTATCCGAAACTTTATCGTTAAGTCATAATAATGGCCCTTAGTTGCTCTAAGAAATTTAAGGTTCCCTGATGATCTGCATTAGCAACAGTAAAATGCGTATAGGATTCATCTAACTCCTCAATAATCGATTTCGATGTATTTTTAATAAAAAAAAATATTTTACTGTATAAGTAATATATGAATTTGGGACTAGTAGTGCCTTAATAAATATTTAATTCAACACTAATGTTTAAGCACCTTTTTTAAATTGCGCAGCATAAACAACTGTATCTCTAATTTATATACTATATGAGCTAAAATCGTAAGTATAATTATAATAATACTCTGACTATATAAAGGCTATTTTATTTACCCATACACATAAGGCATGATTTTAAACAGAAAAAACAAATATTTTATTCAATTCTACATAAATGTATACACAAATGATGAATAAATATACCGATACGCATGTGAATTTCTATTTTTAGTTTTGGCGTATTTTAGTTTTTCGCATAAACAATTAAAGACCCAACTATAATATGAATAAGCTGGCTTAAGCTAGTGCCAGAATTGAACGATAAGTCTGTCAAATACTTAAGCAATTCAGATGTGACTTTTAGATGGCCACAATGTACTTCCATTCACTTAAGTATTCTTTAGCCACAGCTGCACATATAGGTATTGTTCGCAATTTTTTAGTAATTTTGTTTCTTCTTGTAACTACTAACTGAATGCAATTCAATCAAATTAACTTGTTGAAATGTCCTAATCCATTAAAAATTCACGTATAATTATATCGACACCTTTATTACTTGTTTTATTAGTTTTGCCTACAAAAAAGTACAACAATGAACATATATAAATAAACTCATGTGTATATGTGTATTGTAAAACAAAAAATGAAAATAAAAGTTTTGCTTTCTTTTTTATTTATTAAGTTTAAAATAAGAAACAATAAAAAAATATTTAAAATCAATGATAATTTTCTGATGTTGTTTGTTTGTTTGTTTGCAAACAGTGTTTTCCGTACGGAATGTGCGTTCAGTTTGGCACTTAGCTTAAGCAAATGACATTTAACGCAACTTGACGAAAAGTTCCATAAGTACATTATAGTTTGCCACATACATTTTATATGTAACCGCACAGTCGCTTAAGTTCTCTTATTCATATTATAGTTAGTTGGGCCTTAAGAGTGTTTACTTCTGTATATTTTTTGGAGTGTTCATTGTTATGCTGGTATATACTATCAGGTATGAATTTTTAGTATTTTGTGGTACTAATTCATAATTCTGACTCTTACGTAGGGATACCAGATGGCTGAATTATCCAGCTTTTTCCAATGCTTGTATATTTGCAAGCTAAATTGCAAAATTGGTCTTATTAAATAAGTCGTATTAATTACGATGTTCGCCAACCTGTAATAATAACTCCTGCAATAATGTTTCATTTCGCTCAGATATGTCATATCTATTTTAATTTAAGGAAACCCTATTTCAAAAAATTTATAATTTATACTTACTGCTAAAACTATGTTGTTGGACTCCACAGCAATATCTTTAAGTGTCATTTCTTGCCTCCGATAGCTCCCTATTGCCTGATCAATAAATATATTAGGAGTTTTTTCAATCGAATCAGCCGATTTGTTTTCAATAACTTTAGTCTCAAGGGTAATCTGGTTGTTAAGTATTTCAAGCCTTTCTTTTATTAACTGAAATAAAAAAAATATTAAAAAAAATTATTTTTTCAACAAATAATTGGCATTTAATTTACTGTATTAAAATGCGTGAAATACCTTTAACACAAATTTATAGATCCCATCCATATGTTTCTTAAATTTAAAGTGCAGCTTAAACAATGGACCAATGCCTAAACATGTCAACATTATATGAAAAACTACGTTTTTCAATGCGCTGTAATTCAAAAATAAAACATTAGTTTGATTATATAATCAAACAAACAAACAATATTAATTTCCTTCTTGGTAGTATATGTATGTATCATAGAATGACAATGAGAAATAAAAAAATATAGGCATAACTAAATATTCTTAAGGTAGAATTAGTAAAATCGTATCGTGAAGTTGCGTGTCAGCTGACAAAAACCGTACCATATGCAATGCATATTACTAGTTATAAAATATGTGTTGCTGACGTAGATTTTTCGAATCTGTTTTCTGTAGAATGTCAAAAAAGCGCCGAAACAACTGAAACAAAATGTATTGTCAACAGTGTTGTTTAGCGTTTATTTAAGAATATTTGGCTGTTGTGAAACATTTGAAAAATCTCTCATGTCTTGAAATGTTTTATAAATGGTCTTGTGCAGGCCTTTACTGCGCAATCAATGACAATTGTGGGCAGCCAGATTTGACAATTTTTTGCCATTTTGACGATTTGAAAATTGTTTCCTTTAAAGCGACGATTTTTTAGTAGTACAAATATGGCAGCTTTTTATGAAAAATTTAGTTTTATAATTCATGTATCCATACCCACTAATAAATGTTGCAGTAGTTTTGCCCACACTTGCTTAGTAAAATTTGTTATTTTAATTTAACCGTTCAATTTTGAAATTTTTAGTTAATACTCTATTGTTACGAGAAATTAACATACATATATATATGTCCAAGTATGTATGTGTATGGGTTAAATTAAAAGAAATTTTATGTAAAACGTAATTTTATATTCCAAAAAAAACATAAATATGAAAAAGGTTAAGCAAAAATTTCGGCCATTAAAAGTACTGACTATTAAAAACAAATAAAAAACTTAACTGCCTGCCCCAAGATGTCGAAAGAAAATGTAAGAGAACGAAAGTAAGTCACTCATTTTCTTCTATAAAAGTGTTTCACTATCTTTCGACTTATCGTTCGATTGGCTTTACGTTTCTAACGTAAGCCGTGTACCCGTTGTCAAATATCCATATTGCCACATCAACAATTTCACACATTCATCGTCAAATGGGAATAAAAAATCGTTCAAATGTGTGAATTGTGCTTTAAAAAATAAAACTCTGTTTTAATTTAACCTGCAACAAGTGGCACTCAAAAATAAATTAAGAAAAATAAAGAAACTTGACAAAACTATTTTTGTTAATGATAAAAAGTTTTCAGAATTACTAAAGAGTTTTTATTTATGCAAAATAAGGACAGAAAATCCACAAACTATGAAGAATCAATCACCCAAATGGAAAAAATTACCAACAGCCCATTTATTTAGGTCATTGTCATCTGGATGATTGTCATTATCTTTAGGTCTTCTAAAAATACCAATAGATCCGGAAAAAGTGTTCTATCTTGCCGGCCTTTGGACAGGTGCAATAATTTTCTTCTGTGCAACGGCGACTTCGTAGAGTAGAAGTATATTTTTTCATAGCTGGCCTTCGTCCGATCCTAAGGACTCTCTTCTCTAGGCATGGACATATGTAAATACATATACATATGTACATACATACATTATTTTTGCATTTATGTATGTATAAAATACCGAATACCGGCTCCGCTTGGAAGAGTTTTCTGTATAGCCGGATGGCTTAAGGATTTTAGCTTCTGTGTATGTGGAACAACTGCTTAGATGAATAAATACGGCCTGATGTATAAGAAAAAAGTAAGCGCAAAGTAAGTGACGACATTGCCCTAGGTGCTAACGAGTTCCTCCATACAATTTGATATTAATCGGCGCATAATGTTTTTACCCACTATTAAGGCCCAGCGTAACTTCTTGACCATTTTTTCTTATATATAAAACTTATAATAGTTTCTTACCAACTTTCGTTATAACTAGCGGAAGTGGTGCTAAGCAGAAAATCTTTATTCATCGAAGCTGTTGTCGAACACATACATACCTAGAGCAGAGTATCACAAAGACCAGCGAAAGAACGCAAAACCGCTTTCTTAGAAGCTCAGGCGTGAGGAGACCGCCAACGTCGGGTTACGCAACAAACTCATTGCCATCGAAGCCGGTATTATATTTGCTCATTAGCAAAGCAAAATATTTTATTTACATATGTATGTATGTAAAAAAAATAATTTAATTCATTTTGCCTCAGTCGACAATAAAATACAAGTGCATGCTTTTGACATTTGATTTCGTATAAATGACTGGAAAAAATTTTATTGGGGCGCAAATTTGTATGGAAATGCTTACGTTATCGTTCGCATTCATTTTCTTTCGACTTGTCGTGCTAAAGGCTTTTAGTGGAACGCAAAACAGCTGTTTGTCGTTTAAAATGCTTGCGAACGAAAGTCAGTGACATCCTGGAACAGGCAGTAAGAGTTTTTGAAAATGTAATAATAAATAATTTAAAAAATCGATGTATGAAAAAATATCAAAAACGTGTTTTGACGTACAATTTTACATTAAAAATCATGCGAGGATGTAATCGTGTGTTAAAACAAGAGATGTGCAAGTGTCGTGATTTTAACGTGACACACGCGTGAGTGCGTGAGCGTGACTTAAAAAAATTACTCGTGCGTGATCGTACGTGAGCTATTTTTAATAATCACGCACGAATTCTCAGGCTCTTACGGGAAATTATTCCCGCAGAGGTACATACATATGAAACTGTATTAAATCTTTTAAAATAAATTATTTTATAATAACAAATATGTATGTTTTAATGTGAAATTTTTTTGCTGTTGGGTTAAGCATTGTACACATGAATTTCATTGTTGCACCTCCCAATGCCGCTGTAGAGTAATGCGCGAAAACCTTTTTTTGGTCCATTAAAAAATATGTTTTGTTATTGGTTAAATTCTACCTGTTATTAATTAGCATTATATAGGCGCACGGTAGTGCTTCAGGCCAAGTTCCGGCCAATGCACGCAGTGTGTATATTTACAGAAAGCCATTCGTCGTCTTTTTACCTCCCGATAACTTCGTTCCTCGCCGTCGTAAAATTCTAAAATTTAATTGATAATTAGAATTAATTTATTTCACTTCATATATCAAGATTGAAAGTTTTAGAACAAAAGGTTCCTGAGATATGGAGATGCAAAAAGTGCATATTTTAAGACATACTCATCACTCATCAAATTGATGAAGCACTTCCGCTATAGCTAGAGCTGAAATTTGGTACACAACTATACCTAGGTGAGCAATTAACCAGAAAAATGTGGAAACCCAAAAATTTTATACAGGGAGGAGGCGCGACTACGCCCATAAAAATTAAACTTTGCGCTAGTGAACTGAAATTTGGTATACAAGTAGAACTAAGTGAGTAATCACCTAGAAAAATGTGAAAACCCGAAAATTTTAACCAATGGTGTGGGGCTACGCCCATTAAGCTCAGAATTAAAAAACATATTTCAGGCGTTTAACTCTAGCGATTTTATTGAAATTTGGCAAACATGTTGCAATAGCATAATTCCATAAATTTTTGTTGAAAAAGTGGCTGAAAAACAAGTAAGAGTGCTATATTCGGCTGTGCCGAATCTTGTATACCCTTCACAAATCATAAAATGAAGAGACATGCATACATATGTGTGTACATATAGCGATTTATTTGCTGACAAATATATTGCATATATGTTACATGTTTTACATTTCTGTGTTCGTTTCTACAAAAAATACAACTGTGGGAAAAATTTTCTTTTCTGAATATGCTGCATGAAAAACATGTAGATATGTTACATATTTTACCCCCACTTTATTGAAGGTGTACATACTGGATACTGAAGGTTTCTTAAATAATAAAAACTATTATTACAAAAATAATATACATAAATAAATATTTATGAAATTTATTTATTTGACATATTGTCAGAAGTGTAAATACTACAATAATTGAAATTTATTTGCTGGTGGTTTAGCATGTCTATATACGTATTTCATTGGCGCTTGAACCAAATCATCAGTAGACTTCAACCACAAATTTTTAACGGTCATAAACCTCTTACTTTATGCACAGACTTTCAGAAACTATATGAGAATTCATAAAATAATAATATTTTTGAAAATCACAAAGAAAAAATAAGCTTAGTAGGCTTTGAAACTAATACAAAAGCCAGCAAATAATTTATATTCAGGTGAACTCATTTTATTTTATGTAGAAAAAATAAATATTCGGTTTTGTATCTGCTTATATCAAAATTTGACATTTGACAACTTTTACAAAATTTAATTACATATGTACATATCACAATGGACCCACCTGGGTCTCCGAATGGAAGTGCGTTATATTACCATCCTTCCTAACCTTCCAAACATACTTATGTACATATAAATACACATATGTGATCTTAATTATGAAAGTGGTCTAAAGCCTGACAAATTTAGCCGAGTCGATCGATAGATGTATGAATCATACAGTTTTTCATTAGTAATAGGAGGTTACGCTTTATTTGACACATGACACAGAGATGCAAACCTGGCCTAAGCTTTTGGTCTTTAAAATAAAATGCAAAAAGCTGGAAATCAAACGTTTGTTCTCAAAACAGAAGAACGTGAGTTCGTATTCCCAACTCAAAATTTTTTTTTATTTTTCTTATATATTAAAAATATTTCCTTCATATACATACATACATACATACATACATACATATGTACATTAGAGCGAAACAATAGAAAAAAGTGATTTTGTTACCCCTCTGAAAATAAAGCTTGACATGTTTTGTGATGGTTCCAAAAATATTTTAGATCTAGCGTTGACTATCTTTAAAAAAAGTATTTTTTCAGTTTTCGAATTTTTTTGTACTTTGTTCCAAGACGACATAAATAAAATTTGGTATCATCAAAAAAAGTTTTTGAAGCAGCATCTAACGGTATATAAAATTTGACCACTTGCGACCTACTAATTGATATATTTAACTCAATACATATTTTCGTTTCGGGTTATCATAAAAATTCTACCTATTTGGAAATAATGTTTTGGTTTTCAAATTAAATCTGTTTTAAAAAAATTTTAATTTATTTTTTTGTAATTATTCAACTAAAACGCGAAGATCGCGATATATTTTATTTTTATTTTTTTAATGTAGGCAGCATGGGTATCAAATTTTTTTATTTTTCAGTTATAATAATCTGGTGATAAGCAAAAGATATGTTTTCAAATCTAGGATACTGTGATATATATTTAAGATTTCCAATTTTAATTTTTTGAATACGAAATTATGTATTTAGTTAAATATATCAATTAGTGGGTCGCAATTGGTTAAGTTTTATATACCATTAGATGCTGCTTTAAAAACTATTTTCGATGTCGACTTGGATTAGAGTACAATAAAATTCGAAAAACTGAAAAAATACCTTTTTTAAAAATGGTTCAGCTCACGGATGGTCAACGCTAGAAACAAAATATTTTGGGAATCATCATATAACTTATCAAGCTTTATTTTCAAAGGGTAACAAAATGACTTTTTATTGAGTCGCTCTAATTTACATATTGTAGAAGTTACAAAAGTCTGGACAAACCTATATATACCCTTTACCATTTTTGGTGAAGGGTATAATATTAAACAATTCAATAATTCGTGAAAATGAAGCAAGCAAATGGTTTGTGCTCACCCTTTGTATGTATTTATCGAATATATCTTTTATTTCCCTTATACAGATAATAAGAACCGTTTATATATATATATATATATGTACATATATATATATACATACATATATATAGTTATGTTTGTGGGATTTAAATGTTAGCATATTTCTTTATTTACTTACTATCTTAAGTCACTTATCATTCCTGCAATAGCTTCATCACCTGGTACCGGCACTAAGCCCATTGTTGTTTCTGGAATAAAATAATTTTCACATGTTTTCAATTTGTTTATATGTAGTGAAGGCTGAATTTGAAAAAAACCTGTTCCAAAGTATGTAAGGCTGTTATTAATACGATCTAGATATTTTTTAGAAGTTTTGTCATGGAGTAGTACATTTTTGCTTATTTTTTCATTACAATACGAGTATTTTTACGTTACTACACATTCCAAGATTACTTATTATTTTTAAAAATAAAAAAAATTCTTAGAACAACTAGAGATGTTATGTTAAACTTTCATTTAAGCTTATGAGAAGTTTAACTACTATCATATTATAATAATAATAATAATAATAATAATGGACCAAAAAAAATATATGTTACTTGATACAGATTTTTCCAATATTTGATAAAATACTTTTAGTTTTCCCTTATGAATTTCTAAAAACATTTACTTTCAACAAACATTTACTTAACTCATAACAATATAAATCGTTTATTTGTGTATCAAATACACTTTTTGTTATACCATTTACCAAAAAATGGTAAAAGGGTATATATAGGTTTGTCATTCCGTTTGTAATTTCTACAATATTAACAAGTAAGAGTGCTACATTCGGCTGTGCCGAATCTTATATACCCTTTACCAAAGTGCGTTTATGTAGTATAGAGACACATACATAAGCACAGAGATATGTAGGTACATATTAATTTTGTGAAAAAATTCATACTTTTTTCTCTAGTGCAATTTTTAAGTTTTTTTTGCAATTTTTTTCGGTTTTTGGCGTTTTTTTATATTTTTGGCGATTTATTTTCGTTTTGGCGATTTTTTTGATTTTGGCGATTTTTTTTTTCATTTAGGCGATTTTTTTTTAATTTTTGGCGATTTTTGTTCATATAAGAATTTTTTATTTTTGTTTTGGCGATTTTTGCGGATTTTTGTTATTATGGGAATTTTTTTTTGGTTAAACACTTTTTTCTCGTTTTGGCGATTTTTTTCCTATTTTTGGCGTTTTTTTTAAATTTGGCAATTTTTTTTATGTTTTGGGGATTTTTTTCGTTTTGGCGATTTTTTTCTTTCATATAAGCGATTTTTTTAATTTTTAACGATTTTTTTAATTTTTGTCGATTTTTTTTTCATACAGGCATTTTTTTTGTTGCATTTTGTGGCATTTTTTTCAGTGTTTGGCGTTTTTTTTAATTTTGGCGATTTATTTTCGTTTTGGCGATTTTTTTGATTTTGGCGATTTTTTTCATTTAGGCGATTTTTTTTTAATTTTTGGCAATTTTTGTTCATATAAGATTTTTTTTTGTTTTGGTGATTTTTGCGGACTTTTGTCATTGTGGGATTTTTTTTTGTTTTGACACTTTTTCTCGTTTTGGCGATTTTTTTCGGTTTTTGGCGTTTTTTGGATTTTGCCGATTTTTTTTGTATAAGCAATTTTTTTAATTTTTGGCGATTTTTTTTTCATATAGGCAATTTTTTTTTTTTTTTGCGATTTTTTTCAGTGTTTGGCGTTTTTTTTAATTTTGGCGATTTATTTTCGTTTTAGCGATTTTCTTTTATTTCGGCAATTTTTTCTCATTTAAGCGGTTTTTTTTGGCGATTTTTGCGGTTTTTGGCGTTTTTTTGTCATTGTGAAAATCTATTTTTAGTTTTGACACGTTTTTCTCGTTTTGGCGATTTTTTTCGGTTTTTAGCGTTTTTTTTTAATTTTAGCGTTTTGTTTTTATTTCGGCGATTTTTTCGTTTTGGCGATTTTTTCACATTTTTGGTGATTTTATAATTTTCGGACTTTTTAGTTTTACCGTTTTTGAAAATTTCATGAGTTTAACTGTTATAGTTTCCAAGATATAGCAATTTGTCAAAATTACATAGTCAAAATTTCATTAACTGATGGACCACCCTTTAATTTAATTTTTTTTAATTTTAGTGTTAATTGTTGTAGCATATATAAAAATACACTAATTTTACAAATTTCAAGTGGCAATATACATATGTACATACATGCATACAATTGTATGTATATTACATGGGATTTCAAAAGTTTTCGTCACTCGTTTTGGACCAACTTTAATATTTACTTTTATATATTTGTTGTTGTAGCGACCAAAGTTCTTCATACACTGTCTAAATTTCAGACCCGTTCCTGAGAAAATAGCCTTCTTCCTAAGACATGAAATATGTTTAATTATTAGAAAAAAAGTTAAAGTTTTCCAACCCTGGCAACGTTTTTTTAAATTGTTAAATCTTAAAATTTTTTTTTAATTATAAATACCAATTTTATTCATACCGAAGTATAAAATAAGTTAATTTAATAAAAAAGTAATAAAAACTTGTTTTCGGTAGTTATTTTCTATGGGAAAATAGAGTTTGAGTTTTCCAGCTCTGAAACGGTCTGCCCGATTTTGCTGAATTTCAATATCGGGCAATTTTCGGAAAATTTCTGACACACCAGTCCAAGAACGAAGTCTCTAGCTGTTCTGGGAGCTTGGGAAAACCGATTTCACGTACAGACAGACGGATATAAGACCTAGAAATTCCAAATGGCTAAATGGTAAAGCCTAAATTGATGCACGAAGCTACGATAGTACGCACAGTAGTAGAAAGAACCGTACTTACTGCTCATCCAATCCGTTGTCCACAGAAGATTTGAGGTCAACAGATACTACTCGCATAGAACTACATATAAATATTACGAAATTCTTCCTATGCGTTTGATTTTTTCATAAGAAATTAGAATTGGATAACGCTGGAGGTGTTTTCACCTTTTCGGGGAAACGATTAACTTTAAACTGAATCATAATTGTAAAAAGATCTCAATATAATACAAAATATACATACAATTGGAATATTCATATATGTACATACAGTAAAGCTGAGATCAAATCTTTATCAGGTGTATGCACATCTATTTACACATGCCAAGAGATTATATCTCCTAAATAAGAAATTGCTTAGAAGTTATCGTGATGTAGATAATGGCAAAACGGGATTTTTTCATAAGCTTTTTATTTCTGTAAGACCTTGCAAATATATCGTAATGCCAAATAAATTTATTTGTTCGTTAAAAATACAGTTTGGTTTAGTGCCAAACAAATGAGACAATAGGAGGCTTTTCTCATGTGCTTTTCACTCACCGCCTATCAGGACCCAAATGAATTGGTTCCTTGTGGAACAGGCTATAGGCTTGTCATTCCGTTTGTAATTAATACAATATTAATAACCGACACATAAAGTATATATATTCTGGATCCTTATGCATAGGGAAGACGAACAAGCGATGTCCATCTGTCCGTCTGTCTATACGTGAAATCGGTTTTCCCAAGCTCCCAGAACAGCTAGAGACTTCGTTCTTGGGCTGGTGTGTCAGAAATTTTCGGAAAAATTTTGATATTGAAAATCAGCAAAATCGGGCTAAGGGTTTCAGAGCTGGAAAACTCAAACTCTATTTTCCCATAGAAAATAACTACAGAAAACAAGTTTTTATTACTTTTTTATTAAATTAACTTATTTTATACTTCGGTATGCATAAATTTATAATTAAAAAAAATTTTAAAATTTAACAAATAAAAAAGGTTCTCCAGGGTTGAAAAATTTTAACTTTTTTTCCTAATAATTAAACATATTTCATGTTTTAGGAAGAAGGCTATTTTCTCAGGAACGGTAAAAGCTACGGGTCTGAAATTTGGACAGTGTATGTAGAACTTTGGTCGCTACAACAACAAATATATAAAAGCTAAAAATTAAAGGGTGTTCCAAAATGAGTGACGAAAACTTTTAAAATCCCATGTAAATACATACAATTGTATTATGTATGTACATATGCATATTGACACTTGAAATTTGTAAAATTAGTTAATTTTTATATAGGCTACAACAATTAACACTAAAATTAAAAAAATTTAAATTAAAGGGTGGTCCATCAGGTAATGAAATTTTGACTATGTAATTTTGACAAATTGCTATATCTTGGAAACTGTAAGAGTTAAACTCTTGAAATTTTCAAAAACGCTCAAACTAAAAAATCCGAAAATTATAAAATCGCCAAAAATTTAAAAAAAATCGCAAAAACGAAAAAAAATCGCCAAAATTAAAAAAACGCCAAAAACCGAAAAAATCGCCAAAAACGAGAAAAACCTGCCAAAACTAAAAATAAATTTTCACAATGACAAAAAACGCCAAAAACCGCAAAAATCGCCAAAACAAAAATAAATGCGTATATGAACAAAAATCGCCAAAAACTAAAAAAAAGTTGCCTAAATCAAACAAATCGACAAAATCAAAAAAAAAAAATCGCCAAAACGAAAATAGATCGCCAAAATTAAAAAAAACGCCAAAAACCGAAAAAAATCGCCAAAACAAAAAAAAATTGCCCATATGAAAAAGAATCGCCAAAAATAAAAAAATTGCTTATATGAATCGGCAAAATCAAAAAATTCGCCAAAACGAATAAAAACGCCAAAATTAAAAAAACGCCAAAAACCGAAAAAAATCGCCAAAACGAGAAAATGTCAAAACAAAAAAAAATCCCACAATGACAAAAATCCGCAAAAATCGCCAAAAAAAATGCTTATATGACCAAATATCGCCAAAAATTAAAAAAATCGCCTAAATGAAAAAAAAATCACCAAAATCAAAAAAATCACCAAAACGAAAATAAAACGCCAAAATTAAAAAAAAACGCCAAAAACCAAAAAAAAAAAATCGCCAAAACAAGAAAAAAGTGTCAAAACTAAAAAATTGCCAAAAAGAAATAAAAACGCCAAAAACCGAAAAATCACCAAAACAAAAATAAATTTGCCTATATGAAAAAAATTGCCAAAAGGAAAAAAAGTCGCTATAATTAAAAAAAACGCCATAAACCGAAAAAAATCGCCAAAACGAGAAAAAAAAGTGTCAAAACTAAAAAAATTGCCACAAAAAAAATAGAAAAAAAGATAAAATATATAAAAATAAAAAAATCGCCTAAATGAAAAAAATCTTCAAAATCAAAAAAATCGCCAGAACTAAAAAAATCGCAAAAATTAAAATAACGCCAAAAACCGAAAATAATCGCCAAAACCAAAAAAAATGCCTATATGAAAAAAAAAATCGCCAAAACTAAAAATTCAGCAAAATAAAATAAATCGCCAAAATTTAAAAAGCACCAAATTAAACATAATGCCAAAAACCTAAAAATTGCCCTAGAGAAAAAAGTATGAATTTTTGCACAAAATTAATATGTACCTACAAATCTCTGTGCTTATGTATGTATCTCTATACTACATAAACGCACTTTGGTAAAGGGTATATAAGATTCGGCACAGCCGAATATAGCACTCTTACTTGTTTAATTATTGAATTTTATATACGTTTCATTATCTTAATATAGAAAGAGTTTTCCGAGAAGACAGAGGTCTTATAAATATTTTCGGATGAAAATTGTCACTTATGTAGAAAATTGCGCAATTAATACACAAAAAGGAAAACCACTCAGAGTTTTTTTAACTCACGGCAATTCCCAAAAAGATTTCATAAAATCTCTACAATGGGTTTTTTAGATATTTCTGTTTCTTTGTAATATTTTTTATAGTATTACCTTTTGAATAAATTAAAATATAGGGATAATATCCTAGCAAAATTTTTAATTAAAAGCGAAATAGTTAACCCACTTTTTCTACAAAAAAAGGGCGAAAAATTTACTTTTTTTTTCAAACATATTATTTAATTTGCGAATAACTTTTGATTTAGTGGTGATTTTGATATCAAAATTTTTTTAAATGCCAAAAATTTTTTTCTTAACTCACACCAAATAATCGAACAAGATTTGATTTTTTATTTAGCAGAACAATGCACCAAGGTTGTTAAAAAACCCAAAAGCTGTAAGCCCACACAATTTAAACCTCTTACTTCATGTACTTCCGGTCAGCACATTTAAATGTGCTATTTATGTATCTACTATTATCCGTTTCCAACAAAACTAAACAGGAAAGATAAACACTAAGAAAAGAAAATTTTGAATTAAACAAAGTAGGCGGAAACACGCCCATAAGAAAAAATATATATAAAATTTGCGCTAGTGAGCTCAAATATGTTAAACTAGTAGTTATAGATTAGAAAGTTACTAGAAAAATCCGAAAACTCAAAACTTTTACCAAGGTGGGTGGGGCTGCGCCCATAAGGCTCAGAATTGTAAAGAGAAATCTAAAGTCTTGAACTGAAGCGATTTTATTGAAATTTGGCATACATGTTGCAATAATGCAAATCTATAAATTTACTTTAAAATAAGTGGGCGTTAATACGCCCATACATTTTAAGCCTACTATTTCATATACATTTGAATACACAACATACATATTTATAAATTTATTACTATCCGTTTCCAACGAAACTCGACAAGAAATATAACTACTGGCCAAAGAAAATCTTCAGATTGAAAAAGTGGGCGGTATCACGCATATAAAAAAAAGAATTAAAATTTGCGATAGTAAGCTGAAAGTTATAAAGAAGTGTAGGTTTAGATTAGGAACCAGATAAAAAATCTGGAAACCTGAAAATTATAGCCAGGGGCGGGTCTACGTCCACAAAGCGCAGAATTAAAAAAACAAATCCAATGCGTTTAACTCAAGCGATTTTATTGTTATTTGGTTTAAATGTTGCAATAATACAAGATTATAAATGTTCTTTAAACAAAATGGGTGTTAAAAACCCACCAAATTTGCCCTTCTATTTCATGTACATATTTACTTCGGATCAGCACATTTAAATATACTATTTATGTATTTATTATTAAAGGTTTCCAGCGAAACTCAGCAGGAGAAATAAACACTCGCCAAAGAAAATCTTGAGTTTGAAAAAGTAGGCTTGATCACGCAAATAAGAATAAAAAACTTAAATTTTCGCTAATAAGGTGAAATTTTATCGACAAGTAGCTCTAAGCTAGAAACTATCTAAGAAAATCTTGAAGCCAGGAAAATAAATAGACTTAGGGGCGGGGCTATTGCCAAGTTAGAAGATTATCTAGAAATTTATGACACTCTTACGGTTACAAATTTATATAATGCATAGCATATTACAGTGATAGGTATTGTGTCAAACAAGAACTTGGTAAAAATTTTTATCTCACTACTTTTAATGGCCGAAATTTTGAAGGAACTTGGCCTTTTTTATACATTTTACCAAAAAATGGTAAAAGGGTATATATAGGTTTGTCATTCCGTTTGTAATTTCTACAATATTAATAAGACACACATAAAGTATATATATTCTGGATCCTTCTGCATAGGGAAGACGAACAAGCGATGTCCGTCTGTCCGTCTGTCCGTCTGTCTGTACGTGAAATCGGTTTTCCCAAGCTCCCAGAAAAGCTAGAGACTTCGTTCTTGGACTGGTGTGTCAGAAATTTTTTGCTATTGAAATTTAGCAAAATCGAGCAGACGGTTTCAGAGCTGGAAACCTCATACTCAATATTCCCATAGAAAATAACTACCGAAAACAAGTTTTCATTACTTTTTTATTAAATTAACTTATTTTATACTTCGGTATGAATAAAATTGGTATTTATAATTAAAAAAAAATTTTAAAATTTAACAAAATAAAAAAAACGTTTCCAGGGTTGGAAAACTTTAACTTATTTTATGTTTTAGGAAGAAGGCTATTTTCTCAGGAACGGTAAAAGCTACGGGTCTGAAATTTGGACAGTGTATGTAGAACTTTGGTCGCTACAACAACAAATATATAAAAGCTAAAAATTAAAGGGTGTTCCAAAATGAGTGACGAAAACTTTTAAAATCCCATGTAATATACATACAATTGTATTATGTATGTACATATGCATATTGACACTTGAAATTTGTAAAATTAGTGTATTTTTATATATGCTGCAACAATTAACACTAAAATTAAAAAAAATTTAAATTAAAGGGTGGTCCATCAGTTAATGCAATTTTGACTATGTAATTTTAACAAATTGCTATATTTTGGAAACCGTAAGAGCTAAACTGTTGAAATTTTCAAAAACGGTAAAACTAAAAAATCCAAAAATTATAAAATCGCCAAAAATTTAAAAAAAAATCGCCAAAGCGAAAAAAATCGCCAAAATAAAAATAAATGCTAAAATTAAATAAAAACGCCAAAAAACCGCAAAAATCGCCAAAACAAACAAAAAATGGTTATATGAACAAAAATCGCCAAAAATTAAAAAAAAAATCGCCTAAATGAAAAAAATCGCCACAATAAAAAAAATCGCCAAAACGAAAATAAATCGCCAAAATTAAAAAAAACGCCAAACACTAAAAAAATCGCCAAAACAAAAAAAAATTGCCTATATGAAAAAAAATCGCCAAAAATTAAAAAAATCGCTTATATGAAAAAAAATCGTCAAAATAAAAAAAAACGCCATAACGAAAAAAAATCGCCAAAATTAAAAAAACCCCAAAAACCGAAAAAATCGCCAAAACGAGAAAGTGTCAAAATGAAAAAAATTCACACCATGACAAAAATCCGCAAAAATCGCCAAAACAAAAAAAAAATGCTTATATAAACGAAAATCGCCAAAAATGAAAAAAAAAAAATCGCCTAAATGAAAAAAAATCGCCTAAATGAAAAAAAATCGCCAAAATCAAAAAAATCGCCAGAACGAAAATAAATCGCCAAAATTAAAAAAAAACCTCAAAAACCGAAAAAATCACCAAAACAAAAAAAAATTGCCTATATCAAAAAAAATCGCCAAAAATTAAAAAAATCGCTTGTATGAAAAAAAAATCAGCAAAATCAAAAAAATCTCCAAAACGAAAATAAATCGCCAAAATTAAAAAAAACGTCAAAAACCGAAAAAAATCGCCAAAACGAGAATAAATTGCCTATATGAAAAAAAATCGCCAAAAATGAAAAAAATCGCCTAAATGAAAAAAAATCGCCAAAATCAAAAAAATCGCCAAAACGAAAATAAATCGCCAAAATTAAAAAAAACGCCATGAACCGAAAAAAATCGCCAAAACAAAAAAAAAATTGCCTATATCAAAAAAAATCGCCAAAAATTAAAAAAATCGCTTGTATGAAAAAAAAATCGGCAAAATCAAAAAAATCGCCAAAACGAAAATAAATCGCCAAAATTAAAAAAAAACGTCAAAAACCGAAAAAAATCGCCAAAACGAGAATAAATTGCCTATATGAAAAAAAATCGCCAAAAATTAAAAAAAAATCGCCTAAATGAAAAAAAATCGCCAAAATCAAAAAAATCGCCAAAACGAAAATAAATCGCCAAAATTAAAAAAACGCCATGAACCGAAAAAAATCGCCAAAACAAAAAAAATTGCCTATATGAAAAAATCACCAAAATTAAAAAAAACGCTAAACACTGAAAAAAATAGCCAAAACAAAAAAAAATTGCCTATATCGCCAAAACCAAAAAAAAATTGCCTATATGAAAAAAAAATCGGAAAAAGCACCAAATTAAACATAATGCCTAAAACCTGAAAATTGCACAAAAAGTATGAATTTTTTCACAAAATTAATATGTACCTACATACATATCTCTGTGCTTATGTATGTATCTCTATACTACATAAACGCACTTTGGTAAAGGGTATATAAGATTCGGCACAGCCGAATATAGCACTCTTACTTGTTTAAACTTAGTTTTAACACGCGAATTAGTCAATTATAGCTCTATAGATTAAATCAATAATTTAAAATTGTCTTACCAACAGTAATTCCGAGTGACCAGCAACTGATCATATCACATAGCTTGTGTTCTCCATTGTCCACCATTTTATCCAATTGAGATAAAAAAGTATTTTTTCCTTTATGGAAAATTGGTAAGAAGCTGGCTAGAACCTTGTGCTTAAAAGCGGGATTAATTACTTTGCGACTGTGACGCCAAGCAGGCTCTGAATTATTATAGTAATATAAGCCATAGTAACACATTAGATAAATAGGAAGTTAAGTAATGAATTTGCTCTTACCTGGATTAGCTATAATACCTCCTTGAAAGCCTTTATAAATCGGATAATAAGTGGATTTACCTTTGTTTAAAAGTTCGTTTGATGAGAGCACTTTTTCAATGAAGTCTGGATCTGTTGTAACAATTGATGGGCGAAGTCCTAGCCATATGCATATGGTACTGCACTTGCAACGTTCAAATAGGATGCCAACTCCTTGGATAATCGCTGTCATTTACAAAAGAATTTACATATTATAAACAAACATTTTTTGTCTCATTTCGTATCACCTTTCATATCTTTAATGATGTAGAATGATCCTATAATTGGGAGACCAAAATTACCGGGGAAATTTAAAGCAAATCGGTATAAAGCGCGACGTGACCACAGCCAGTACAACCATAAGCTTATCAACGAAGTAAAAAGTGTAATTTTAATTAAATTTTCTGGCATTTGCTGTTCCATGTTTCTTGCTTCGAACTTCTTATTTTACTGATTATAATTCATAAATTAAGCTACGATTTAAAGTATCCAAAATAAAAATTGCTAGCTTTCATTTATCCAAATACATACACACATACATATGTATGGATATGTAAGTAAGTATATGTCTCTTATTAGTTCAAATCACAAGCCGTGTTGTGTCGTTTAAAGTTGTATTTCAAAAGACAACGAAATCGCTAAAAATAAAAACATTTTATACACAAATAATTTGTTTTTGCATACAGAAAGTTTGCTTTAAACTTTCATTTCAAACACAACTTTAGGCAATACAACAAGGTTTGTGAATTGTACATTTAAAAATTTAGTTCCCGTACACATTTATGATAATTGCGTATCAAAAGTCAATGCAATATGTTTTATTGCAAATTTTAATATTTATAATTATTATAATAATAAGACTTTCTTCACACAAGGTAATTTTAGTTGAGCAGCCTTAGAGTTTATCTATGAGAGTTAAAAATATATTGAAAATGAAGGCCATCATATTTGTCTCATGCGTCTATGAACTACCCAGCGTAAAAAGTGATAATTAATTACATAAATAATGGGAGAAATAACCTGTTATTTTCCAAAACAAGACAATGCATCCTTTAGAACCTAGAAGATAATTTGATTACACACAATAATTACATAAATAGAAAAAGCAGAAATATTACTCGAACAATATACATACATAAGTTGACGAATTTACAAATGCAAATAGTGCCCTTTCTTAAAGAAAAAAATTCGCTATTTTTTTAGAAACGAATTATTATTTTCCTAGGACACGTTCATTGATGTATTCTAAAGGTATATTACCTTATCGTTTCTAATTCATTACCTTTTCCGGCTGGAAAATTCCTCAACTAAAATAACCGTGTGTGAATCCAGTCTCACTAAGTATTAAAGAATGAAAAAAATTTATATACTTATGCGTCTAATAATAATAAAAATATATCGCACTTGTTCCTCAAAAGCGTAACAACTCAAAATTTTAAAATTTTCACTTTTTGCAAAAAACCAAACCACTGTAAAAATCTCCCTTTGATTTGTCTTCTATTCCGTTAAAAAAAAAAACGTTATGACTCTCTTTGTGTTTTTAGAATAACTATTTTAGTCTCAATTAAAGGAAAACATCCCAGTGGTAAAAATATACATTACGTAATCGATGATATCAGTAATACTTAGTAGCAGTCAGTGGTGATTCGTTCACTTATTTTGCTATTTAGATTTAACATAAAAGTGTCATAGGACGCGTAAGTGGTGCGCTGTCGCTTACAAAGTAAGCTACGGTGTCAGTACGTGCCACTAGCATTGCACTTACATTGACAGCGGAGTTGTTAGTGGGAATGATAATAAATTTACCCTAAATGTAGGCAGGTATTTTAATTTTATTTTAGAACAAACTATTTGTTTTAAACAATAACTGAATGCCTGCTTACTGCTAGGAACACAATTGGGACGAACGACGAATTTCGTCCAAGTCGACGAATTCGCTGCGTAAATTCGTCGTGTGAAGCACAATAACGAAGAATTTACTCACCGAATTCCTCTCTCATATTTGATAAAGTTGTTTGTTGTGTGTACAAAAACAGAGAGAGAAGGAGAGAATTTTCTCTAAATTTTGTTTTTTCGTCGTTCGTCGGCGTACAAAATAGAAATAAATCTATCTAAGAGTTCGTCACGAATGACGAATTCCGTTGTACGTCGGTGTTGTGTTCATTTTCATACGCACAAATGTGTTTTATTTTTTATGACGAAAGTTCGCACCGAAAAATTCGTCGTTCGTCCCAGTTGTGTTCCTAGCATACGTCGTAATCGAAGTTATCACTAACACATGATATATCAGATTACACGTACATTACAATCCAAGTACTTAAGCTATGTACAGACGATTGTCAGATCTTACAATATTGTCAGATCTGTCAATGTGCTGCCAATGTACTGGAAATCGAAAATTGCCAGTACAATATTTTTTTTTTCAGGTCACACGGTTGTAAGAAAATCTTACAATTTATTGCCAGACGGTTGTATGGCAATACAACCGTCAGTCGAAAAATTATCAGTTCACACGGTTGTCATATGCATAAATTGTCAGATCTGTTGTTATGGGTTGCCAGACTCAAAGCATTTGTTAGAAACTGTTAAATATTAGTCGTTTGTATTAAATGTAAAAAAGTGAAAGTAGTAATTATTATGGACCATAAAGAAGCAATTGCAATGATTTTGTGTGCATATATTTTACTATAAATTTTTTCTTTAAAAAAAGCGTGGGCAGTGCTGCCTATAGAAATAATTCTCTTACAATGTCGCCATTGTCAAATGTATAAACTTTGCACATCTGACAATATTAAAATGTCTGACAAATATCTGGCAATAATTTTACAATGTGTTCACACGATTGTAAGACGTCTGACAATTTGTTGTCAGCTGCTAGTCTTTAAATGGACTGACAATGCTTTTTCTGGAAACGACGCCTGACAAAAATTTGCCAGTTCACACTGTTGTAAGACATTTTGAGCACATTTTACTGGCAATATTGTAAGATCTGACAACCGTCTGTACATAGCTTTAGATTCCTCGCTAACGATGTCATACCGACGTCAGTAATTATTATCGAAGTACTTCGCTTATTTTACCGAGTTGTTGTAATTTTAGAGTCTAACGGTTAACGGTTTACATAAGTTGTGCTTTAATTTTGAGTCATTACTCTTTAGTTGATATACTTAGGTAAGTTCAGTTCAGTGTTTAACACCACTAGTTAAACAAAAAATTTCAGAAAAAGAATAACAACTAACAACAAAAGTAGTTTTTTTTTTAAATCACTTAAGCAACAAGAAGAAAAAAACGGTATATATTTTTTTTAATTGTATTTTTTTACAATGACATGATTTTTTTTTGTTGTAATATATCGTTAGAATTAAGAGAAACAGTTTTTGGCCTCTACTGAAAATTCATGAATTTTGAGTTGTTACACTTTTGAGGAACAAGTGCGATATATCTAAGAAATTATTTAAATAAATAATGCAAAAAGGGCACCTTGGGGTCATTATTTTACAGGCATACAGTCAACATACAACAAAACATATACATACATATAAAAAATAAATGGCATTTCAAACCAAATATTGCAAAACGTGACGCAAAATTTTATCATAAGGGATTTTTTCTTTCAATATTTTTTATCATATTTAAGCCCAGATCACACAATGTACCAATTTTCGTCCGCTCACTGAAATAAAGTCATAAGTAATAAGGTAAATTTGCTTTATATCTCAATTAATTGAAATATAATAACATAACTGCACCACACTGCATTGGTAATAAAGCGATATAGACTTATTCAAGAATGAATTAAGTAATAATGCCATTTTGGCTTATTACTTATGACTTTATTGCAGTGAGCCGACGAAAATTGGTACATTGTACCGATCGTGTGATCTAGACTTTAAAGAGATTAGTATAACGATCACGCACGCTCACGAAAAAGTATATAATACAATTTGTATGTACATACATATATATGTATGTATGTATGTACATAAATATTTATGCACGTGTATATGTAAAATTCACATTGAACTGTGGGGACTTTTACAAAGTAAACGGTAATAAATCTGGAAGTTCGAAACTACAGATATGATTTACATAAAACTCTCCTGACATTGGTAGATGAGGACTAAGGCTTAATAACACATGTCATGACAGCCTTCTGGTTTGAACTGGAAAGCAGTTACAGCAAGCCAAGGTTGAGCTCATGGGACTCAAAAATATTTCTGAAGTTTGTAACTTATTTAAAAATTATTAGATTTTTACCGGATAAAGCCTAAAATTCATAAGAAATAATTTCCTAATGTGTGTTTCCGTATCTCTCATAACTTAGAAGATATTTTACTTAAGTCAAAAAAATTTTGTTTTGCCTTGACTTTTAAATTAAAAGAGAGCATTAACTGCCTGTTCCAGGATATCACTCATTTTCGTTCTCAAGTATTTTAAACGACAAACAGCTGTTTTGCGTTCCACTAAAAGCCGTTAGGACGACAAGTCGAAAGAAAATGAGTGCGAACGATAACGTAAGCATTTCAATACAAAATTGTACCCAATAACTATTTTTTCAGTCATTTATACGAACTCAAATGTCAAAAGTAGGCACTTGTATTTTTATTGTCGACTGAGACAAAATAAAATAAATAATTGCTTTATACATAAAACATTTTGCTTTTCCAATGAGATTTGTTGCCCAACCGGCCGTTGGGAACTATTAATAGTTTTCTCCTCACATCTAGGTTTGTATCAAAAACCTAGGCATTGTTCAAAACAGTAAACCTAAACGTGATTTGTAAGATGGGTCAAATACATTCGCATTCAGCTGGTGCCACCACCAATTCACCAGCTCAGCTAAACTTTTGACAATACCACCGCAATCAAAATGTTTAAACTGCTGGTAAAATACACAAATCCGCTATTACTAAGAAGCAACGCTTGAAGAAAATTGCCGAGGCCACAACTAAGGGTAATGATGTGCAACGAAAAAAGAAGCAAAATTTTATCCGTGCTGCACCAATAACGAAAGTGGTTGAGCAAAGGAAAGCTCAATTGGTCTTCATAACTCATGATGCTGATCCTCTTGAGATGGTATTGATATTGTCTGTGTTGTGCCGTAAAATGGCTCAAGTTGAGGCTAACGATAAGCAAAACTTCAGTAAAGTAAGATTGTTGAAGTCATAAAAACAAACTATAACGACCATTGCAATGCGCCAAGGCCCGTGTACTTCCGCCCGTGTACAGAGCGATTTTTATTAAGTACTTTTATCGGTTAATATTGGGATGATCAAATGCATATACGAAGAAAGATGAACTGTGTTTTGATTCTTAAAAATAAAATTAGGTTTGAAGTTAAAAAATAAGTGGTTTTTCTCAATGACTATAACATGCGGGCGGCTCTTGGCCGGTTTTGTGATATTCTCCTTTACATATGTTGGTATGTATGCTCAATAAAGACTTCAACATACATATATATGTATATATGCACTTACATACAATGCGGATTGAGTCCTTAAGCCCAGACGAAGGCCAGCTTAACATTTTGACTTTTTTTTGACTTGCATTTTTTGGACTTTTTCATCATAATAAAAACCCTTAAGTAGTTATTCCTTTGGGTTTTCCTTAACAAAAATTGTTTTGTCAAGTTTGTTTATTATTTTAAGTTATTTTTGGCTGCCACTTGTTGCAGGTTAAATTATAGCAGAGTTTAATGCTCATATGCAAAAACTATTGTTAAAGTTAAAACATGCGTTAAAACCGGTTTTGCCACACAAAATTCTTTTGTTAAACCAACTTTAAATTTACCAATCGTTTTTGCATAAGGGGGTAATTTTTTAAAGCACAATTTACACATTTAAACGATTTTTTATTCCTGTTTGACGATGAATGTATGAAATGGTTGATGTGGCAATATGGGTATTTGACAATGCGTATACGGCTTACGTTAGAAACGTAAAACCAGACGAACGATAAGTCGACTGTTATTGGGACGCTGTTTCGAACGAAAGTGAGTGACTGCTTATCTGTCGCCTTAGTTTTCTTTCGACGTTCTGGAACTGGCTGTAAATGTTTTACAAAATTTTAGATAAAAATATGTAAAAAAATATTAATTATTAATTTATTTATTTATTTTGAATAAATAAGATAAAATGAAATAATATCTGCATTCGTGAAATCGAGAAGAGGCTAAAAATCACAATTTTAAAATTTCCCTGAAAAAGGCATGTTTTTGAGAGTGCATACATAGCTTGATTACTTTTAATTTTGTAAAAACAATTGTTACTTTTTAATCACAGAGCGCTAAGGATAATGCATTAAGAATGTTTGTGTGTTAGATTTTAAATAGACTTTATTTAAACAAACAGTATAAAAACACAATCTTTAAATATATTTGTCGCAGCGCTCCGAAAAATGTACTTATTCATGACAAAAACAGGAAGAGAAGAAAGAGTCCCACGACGGAAACATCAATAGCCGGCTAAAGTTGGGCAAAGCCGACAAACATTCCGGCGCACGCGCATCTAGCAGACGGACATCAAAGAGCCACTCATAACGCGTCTACACTACTCGTTTATATAAATGCTGTTTACTCGTATAAATTTTACCTGACATGAACATACCGCCCACCTTGAGCTATAGGCACAACAAAGATTTGATAGTCTTCTTAGGATTATGAATCCATTTATTAGTTTTTAAAGAGTGATTGATATATATATATATATATATAAGAGAAGTAAATATAATTTCATTGACAGGAAGTAAACGTTGTTGAGAACCATTAACTTATTTCGCCTTATAAGGTTTCGCGAAATAAGGTTTTTCGCAGATATATCTACCCTGGTTTGCCTTGGGCTGGATCATCCAGAATTCTTGGAGCCACAGCAGCTCCGAGGACCAAATCTATGGGCGTGCAAACATACCATTGTGGGTCAGCCATGACAACATTATGTCGTTTGCGTCTTATCCAGTCGCTGCATACATCAGTCGGTGGAGTGTCCCTAAAGACATATGTTTCCAAAGCGCACATCACCGTTATCTTTTTATGCTCGTAGAGGCGGTGGCCAAGAGTCACCCAAGTACGGTTTTGGTGTATGTTGCAACCAAAGTTCTGGCAGAAAAGGGCTCATGGATTGACGTCCGAGCTGAGCTTGGGATTGTTTTTACCCTTAATGTGTGACATCGCGACGAAGTTTGGTGCGGATAAACCTTTACGGTGGCGGTCACGTGCAGCCCCTCATGATTTGGATCCAGGGGTGCAACATGGTGTTGTGTTGGCGATGGCGATGGCACCGCTTGCACCGGTCAATGCTTGGGCACTCCTCTAAAGTGTGTTACAAATTTATATAGTGCACAGCATATTACAGTGATAGGTATTGTGCCAAACAAGAACTTGATCAAAATGTTTATCTCACTACTTTTAATGGCAGAAATTTTGGAAAGGAACTTGGCCTTTTTTCACATTTATGTTTTTGTGAGGATTTATTTAAAGGACTACAGATTTTTCCATTTAGAGGTTTTAAGACCGCCGGTATGGCAAGGCTGTTTGCTGTTGAAAATCTCTCATTTATTTAGTAAAAACCTTGGCACTTACGAAATAGTGTCCTCCACAAGACTATTTATAAGACGTTTCAAGACATGAAGACTACAGCGAAATATGCTAAAACAAACGCTAAAAAGCACTGTTGGCAAGACAAACAACTAAAACAAATGTCTTGCCAACAGTTTTTTAACGTTTCTTTTAGAAGATTTCGCTGTAGTAAAACATTTGAAAAATCTCTCATGTCTTGAAATGGTATTGTGCAGGATTTTATAACAAATATAGAGTGTTTAACAACCGAAGAACCGAACCGAACAAAAGTTGTGGTTCACTTTTCAAGCATTGCGGAGTGATTATAACCATAAGATTGTCATAATCAATGTACTGTGAAAAAATTTACTGGAAGCATTTGGCCGGGCTTACATCTGTGTGTCATGTACCACACATGCGGGTTTGAAACTACTAAATATATAACCCTTTACTAAAATTCTTAATATATTACTGATAGTTGCATATCGCATAACTCGTATTTTTACCAAATAGATTTTGCACAAATGCACATCGTCTTAAAAATTTTTTGATATAGTGTAAAAAATAACACATTTACAAGCAAACAAAGTTACGTACTGAACATTACGGTTTCTATCATGTTTTACCTACTCCTGTAAAGTTACAATTATTTGAGTTAGGAGGGCCTTTATACTTGAGACCAACGATATACAAACATTAATAACAAAAATTTAAAATTTTAAAAATCCCCGAATATTTCTAGAGAAGCTGCGATATTTTCTAAACGGCTGGACCGATTTTCTTAAAACATGGCTAAGAGCCCTCTCGACCAAGTCACCTATGAAACCAAAAAAACTAAATCAAAATCAGTCCAGCCGTTTGGTCTGTACGTGGACACGGACAGACACGCAGACACCCACTACAAACTTATAATACCCCTTTTTTCGTCGGTGTTTAAAAAGCAAATTTGTTGCCATTCATTAATATTTCTTTTTAAATTTTTTTTTATCTTTTTGTAGAAAGGGGGATTTAATTTTAGTTAAAATTTAAAATAGGAAAAAATTTAAACCTGTCCTACTCCATGAAATATATTAGCTGCAGCCATAATGATTCAATAATATAAAGGTAAAACCATTCTTTCTTTTCGTCGCCATATTAGAGTCTGAACACAATGTAACGATTTTTTATTGCGGTGCGGATTTCCATACGATTTTGAAGTAAAAATCCGCAGTGCGGGACGGAACAAACTTAAAATCTATTTTATTTTCATTGCGGATTTTCTTATTCTCTCAATTTTTGATACTCTTTCTCTTGCTGACGTTGCCGTAGTTTTTGAATAATTGGCTGTGTTTACAACATTATTGTAAAAAAAACATGCTTTTGAAGTTCAAACATTTTTGTCATATATTATAAAAGTTTAAAAAACATATCAAATATATCTGCGAATGTATAAAATGTTAATCATTTTTTGTTTTTAGTTTTAAAAATGTATACACAAAAAAATTAATAAAAATTTAAACAAACAATGACAAATATTGCCGGCGCCATCTTCCGTTGTATTATGTTTATTTTTTTCTCCGCAACGAAAAATCCCACCGCACCGCAAACATTGGTCGCATTCATAAGACGTAACTGTTGCGCAACCGTTGAGTGTTTGTCTTAGAAACGCATAGTTGAGTAGTTTCGGTCCACTCAACAGTTGAGTAATTGCTGCCATTTTTTCCATCGTAAAATATTTTCGCTACATATAGTCAACATGTTGTGCTCAGACTGAACAGTTGTTCGAAAAGATCTAGCCCGTTTATAGTATACTGCAACGCCGCTTTGTTAGGTGACGGTTGCAAATTTTTGTTAAATTTTATATTTAAAATGCGGTAAAGTAACAAAATAATGAATTAAATTAAATTACTAATATCATCAAATATGTGTATGTTTATTATGCTGTCTATTTATGTTATATATTACATATTTAATTCACTAGTGCGTTTAAAGATTTTTTGAGCACATGGCGGCTTAGCGTTAAAATATAAATACAATAGGCACAGGTCTTTCTTTTTATTGCAGTGTTGGGCAAACACTGAATATTTATTTTGTGGAGCAAATTTTATGGTAAAAATGGAAGATTCATGGGCTACTGACTTCATTACATATTCTGTGTTGTACAGGGTGGCCCAGAAAGACCGAAGTGGTGTGAATTCCTTAAAACTTTTTATTTAAGACATATTTTTTTAATTTTTTGTTTTTTAAATACAGTAAATTTATAGGGAATATTTTTAGATTAGTTATTAAAAATTGTATCCCGCAAGTGGTGGCCATTTTCTGCTTCGCACAAATGTGCTCTTTCCATTTCCATTATTCATAACTTATTTATGAGTGACGAAGCCCATTTCCAATTAAATGGGTTTGTTAACAAGCAAAACTTTAGGATATGGGCTAAGGAAAACCCGAGAGTACTTCATCAACGACAATTACACCCAGTTAAGTGTACTGTTTGGTGCGGTGTTTCTTCAGAAAGGATCATTGGTCCATATTTTTTGGAACATGAAAGAGATGTCGCCATTTCCATCAATGGTGATCGATATCGGGCCATGTTGGAAAATTTTGTAAGGCCAGCCGTGGAATACCATCCGCAAATATGGTTCCAACAGGATGGAGCCACAGCGCACACTCCGAGGGCCACAATGGCTATTTTACGCGACATCTTTGGGGAAATAATAAATTCGCGTAGAAGCAATTTTAATTGGCCTCCGCGTTCCCCGGATTTAACCGCTCCAGACTGTTTCCTTTGGAGTTATTTAAAAGGGAAAGTTTATGTTAATAAGCCTAGGACTATTGAGGAATTAAAAACCAATATTCCAGACGAAATTAACAACATAACACCGGAAGTTTTGCGAAAGGTCATGGAAAATGTGTTGAAAAGAGATCATTTGTGCGAAGCAGAAAATGGCCTCCACTTGCGGGATATCATTTTTAACAACTAATCTAAAAATATTCCCTATAAATTTACTGTATTTAAAAAACAAAAAATTAAAAAAATATGTCTTAAATAAAAAGTTATAAGGAATTTACACCACTTCGGTCTTTCTGGGCCACCCTGTACATACCTTTTAGCTAAACTAATTAATTTAGCCAATCTAAAGTATTTTCTTTGTTCCTCTTTTATTACTTTTCAATTGTTTACATTCATCAGCTGTTCATTTTGCAGTACATCCATCAAGCCATTTCTAAGGAGTAACTGTTGGGGCCAACAGTTTCGCAACAGTTGTGCTCAACAGCTACGTCTTATGAATGCGCCCATTTTGTTTAGACTCTTAACCTTTTGACTGTTAATCTTTTTTAATCAAAAAAAAATGTTTATAATAAAAATATTGAAAGATTCATCACTTTTGCATTAAAAGTTATTAAATAGATATTAATATATACATATATCATAAATAATTGTAATTTGTGTAAAAAAAATAAATGTTGAACAAAGAACGGAATATGCAACAACTGCAATAATACCAAGCATTTTAGCAAAGGCAGGAATGTTAAATTTTTTCAATCTCCTTCAATTCCATATATGCGGCAGAAATGGATAGAAGCATGCAATATACTTAGATGATGGTTTGCTAAAAAAAATCCTTTGGTTTGTTCTGTTCACTTCCGTGAAGAGCATATGAATGTGAAAAATCATTGCATTACCTCTTCAAAGGTAGCTGTCATATTAAATACATGCATTACATTACTGCTTTAAAGCAGTGTTGTCCACACGTACACTTTCACACTCTGGCGGCCCTATGTATAAGCCAAAATTGGCATGAAGTTAGCATAAGTGGCAAAATTGAACATGATTTTAAAGAGTTTTGCGATGAAACTTCACATTAAAAATTATGCTAGGACTTAGAGGTGAATTAAGATTATATAAAGCTGCGGTTTTTAATGTCAAATTGTATGGAGGAACTCGTTAATACCTAATCCAATTTCGTCACTTTTGCTAACTTCATGCCAATTTTTTCTTATACATAGGGCCGTGGGAGTTTACTCCGTATTTCGAACAGAAAGAAAATGTTTTCGAATTTGGGTGTTATTAAAATTGTTCATTACACTAGCCATCATTTAATAAATACTTTTCCACGTGCTCTACTCTGTAACTAAAAATAAAAGAAAATGCAACTGCTTTCGAATGTGAATGTATGTTAATAAATATTATGCAAGGTTACGAAGGGTGGTGCTAAAACACACCTCCAATCGTATAACAAGTTGGTTCCATTCTGAACCAATAGTATGCAAACTCGAAAGTATTTTCGTTCCCTTTGAATGCAAAACTAAGTAGTGGCGGATACCGGTAAATACTGTAGTCTTAAAAAACAAAAATTTTCAAAACTTCAGAAGAAGATGGATAATATGTATTTTCAAAACAGTTGTACAGATTTTTTGATTCTTGACAGTTTTCGGTAATTTTAACCAATATTATGCTATGCTGCTTTTATTTCATTTCATTTCATTTCATTTCATTTCATTTATTTATTCATTATGTATACCTAGCTTATGGGCCATATTCGGTCACATCATACTACTGCTTTTAGCAAGATTTTGCTCATTTTAGCGTTTCTTTTGCCGAATTTTTGATGTTTTCAAACATCGATGTTTTAACAATGATGTTGCATCCCTAGCCGTGAGGCTTTTTTATTATCAGGTGAATTAAATAAAAAATCAAACATTTGCTTACTTTTGTAGGTCATATTACACGCGAATTTCGTTATCCTCATGTCCAATTGATATAACGTTTAAAAAATATGTATTAAAGTATAATTTCTAAAGTCAAATTACACATTTCAAAAAGCATTCCTAAATAAAAGTTGCCATTATATGTGTGTGGCAACGTTTTCCTCTCTGTTTTCAAAAAACCCATATTCAAATAATTTGGGTAAAAGTCTTAATTAATTTTAAACGTCAAATGTGGTTTTACCTTTATATTATTGTATCATGGCTGCAGCTGATTTAAATATATGTACTTTTAGAATTTGATCATGCAAAAACAAAATTAGTATAATAATCAGAGGAGCTCGAAAATATTTAAAAAAAATTTCTTACAAGTCGTTTCTCAACCACGCCGTCATTCTTAGGCCAGCTTGAGTAAAATCGTTTCAATCATCTTTTTATACTCTTTACCAAAAAATGGTAAAAGGGTATATATAGGTTTGTCATTCCGTGTGTAATTTCTACAATATTAATAAGAGACACATAAAGTATATATATTATGGATCCTTATGCATAGGGAAGATGAACAAGGGATGTCCATCAGTCTGTACGTGAAATCGGTTTTCCGAAGCGCCCAGAACAGCTAGAGACTTCGTTCTTGGACTGTTGTGTCAGAAATTTTCCGAAAAATCAAAATCGAGCAGATGGTTTCAGAGCTGGAAAACTCAAACTCTATTTTCCTATAAAAAGTAACTACCGAAAACTAGTTTTCATTACTTTTTTATTAAATTAACTTATTTTATACTTCGATATGAAAAAAATTGGTATTTATAATTAAAAAAAAATTTAAAAATTTAACAAATTAAAAAAACGTTTCCAGGGTTGGAAAACTTTAACTTTTTTCTAATAATTAATTATATTTCATGTTTCAGGAAGAAGGCTATTTTCTCAGGAACGGTAAAAGCTACGGGTCTGAAATTTGGACAGTGTATGTAGAACTTAAGTCGCTACAACAAAAAATATATAAAGGCTAAAAATTAAAGGGTGTTCCAAAATGAGTGACGAAAATTTTTTAAATCCCATGTAATATACATACAATTGTATAATGTATGTACATATGCATATTGACACTAGAAATTTGTAAAATTAGTGTATTTTTATATATGCTACAAAAATTAACACTGCAATTAAAAAAATTTAAATTAAAGGGTGGTCCATCAGTTAATGCAATTTTGACTATGTAATTTTAACAAATTGCTATATCTTGGAAACCGTAAGGGCTAAACTGTTGAAATTTTCAGAAACGGTAAAACTAAAAGATCCAAAAATTATAAAATCGCCAAAAATTAAAAAAATCGCTTATATGAAAAAAAATCGGCAAAATCAAACAAATCGCCAAACGAAAAAAAATCGCCAAAATTAAAAAAACGCCAAAAACCGAAAAAAATCGCCAAAACGAGAAAAAAGTGTCAAAACTAAAAAAATTGCCAAAAAGAAATAAAAACGCCAAAAACCGAAAAAATCGACATAACAAAAAAAAAATTGCCTATATGAAAAAAATCGCCAAAAATTAAAAAATAGCCTAAATGAAAAAAATTGTCAAAATCAAACAAATTGCCAAAAGGAAAAAAGTCGCCAAAATTAAAAAAAAAACGAAAAAAAGTGTCAAAACTAAAAAAATTGCAACAAAAAATAAAAATAAATAAAATATATAAAAATAAAAAAATTGCCTCTATGAAAAAAAATCGCAAAAAAGCACCAAATTAAACATAATGCCTAAAACCTAAAAATTGCACAAAAAGTATGAATTTTTTCACAAAATTAATATGTACCTACATATCTCTGTGCTTATGTATGTATCTCTATACTACATAAACGCACTTTGGTAAAGGGTATATAAGATTCGGCACAGCCGAATATAGCACTCTTACTTGTTTAGATTACCTTTTATCGAAAACAAGTAATATTAAAAATTTTATTAAAATTAACAGCAAAAGTGAATAATGTGAATAAATTAAACACTCCTCCTTAGTCCCGACGATATATTCTGAACGGAGGTTCATTCAGGTGTTTTAGTGAAATATGCCAAGTGAAATCGATGTCTTCATATTTAATAGAAGTCGTGAAACGGTAATTGCGTACTAGTCCGGCCAACATAACTTTCATAGCAAATATAGCATAGCGCCAACCTGTTGAAAATAATTTTTTACTAGTAATTTTTCTACGAAGCAATTCTCAAGTGATACACATGCATTTTTAATTATATATGTATATATGTATGTATGCATATGTATGTGTATATTTGTATACATATATGTATATTTGTGTTCTTACCAATACAATTTCGCATTCCTTTCGAAAACGGCAAGTAAGCATATGGATGTCGTCCAGCCATTTTTTCTGGAAGGAAATTTTCAGGATCAAAATTGTTCGCATTTGGACCCCAGATGTCTTTCCGTCGATGCACATGATATATTGGAATCATAATCTGTAAATCTTTCGGCAGCACAAGATCCTTAGACAATGTAGTGTTTTCTGTCACTTGACGTGCTATTAAAGGCACAGATGGTGCTAAGCGTAGTGTTTCATTTATAACCATGCTCAAATACGGAACATCTTCTAAGTGCTCAAACTCCATTTCGAAGTCTTTCTCAGGGAATATATTGACAATTTCTTCGTATAGGCGTTCCTGTGTATCGGGTTGTGTGGCCAAAAATACTAAGGCGGCATACATGCCATTAGCAGTTGTTTCAAAGGACTAATAATTACAAATATTTCAGAGATCAATTAACTTGAAAACGATGTAATAAATTATATTTACTGCTGCCATTATGTTTTTTGATTCCACAATGATGTCCTGAAATGAAAGTTTGTTTTTGTGAAAATTTTCTATTGCCAGATCAATAAATATATTGGGAGTTTTCGTCAGTGATTCTCCGTTAGTTTCTTGGATAGCTCCAGTTTTAGATGAAGGTTGGCTTTTCAATTCTTGAAGCTTTCTATGAACTGCCTAAGAATTAATATATATATATATATATATACACAAATATAGATAAACTTTTTATTATTATGCAGAAATGTGGCAATTAGTGAACTAAAATATAGTTAAAATACCTCTGATGCAAATTTATTAAGGCGGTCCATATGCTTCCTAAATTTAAAGTGCAATGTAAACAATGAACCAATATTCAAACACGACAACATTATGTGTAAAACTGCTTTTTCCATAACGCTGCAATTGAAAAAAACATTTATGTGTTTTTAGAAGTATGTGCGACCAAAATGATTAACAAAACTCAAAGATATATGTATGTATGTATCTCAAGTATATGTACAAATATTTGATAACATATGTATGTGAAACATACCTTTTCTTCTTTAAATTTAATATGAACTTCTGAAACTAACCTAATGTGAGATAATTTTTTTTTAATATCAGTTTGCTGTTTTTCTCTTTCACAGTGTTAAAGAAAACTTTTGTTGAACTCTTTGAGTTGTGCAGCGCTTACCACGATGTTCTAGATCACAGCAACAATAGAAATACAACGTTGATGCACCTTTCCTTTTAGATAATTCAATATTTATTTTTCTCCTTATTTAAAAATGTGACTTAATCTATTATTACAATTCCTTTTTTATTTTTGAAATTACCCAATGCAGCGTGCATATGTCTGTTTGGTTCAAGAGCCAGCGGAAGAAGGCCGAGCTCCATAAACCACGATACGTCAACATATCATATGAACAATAATTACGACTTATGTTCACTGCATTGTAGAGTTTGTGTAGACTCGCTTATCTCTTTTTAGCTAATTCACAATTGTGTAACGTAAACTTATTCATTTAAATATAAAGGCATATTTTTAATAGTTAATAGAGTTTATAATCTTAAACATTACCGCCCACCTTGTCGAGAAGCGACAAATAGGAGTAAGCAGACTAATGTTGCAAGGATATAAGTTCATATCTGATAATACAATTTAAAAAAAATCAAACCTACAAATCATAGTTGTTATGACGTTAAGCCTTTCTTCTACAAAGTTTAAGTTTTATGACTAATTATTAGTGCTTATCGTACCGCCCACCGTCTTAGGATGTCTGAATATTTTCAAGCGGCAACACTGATATTTTTGAAATTGGTCGTCGCAAGGTTGAAGCATGTGTCTTTAATGTAACGACTCGAACTGCGCCATCGGGACCGGGATGTGTTTCTACAATTCGTCCTAATAGCCATTGCTTGGGAGAAAGCCGTTCATCTCTTATTAAGACTAGCTGGCCTACTTCAACGTTTTTATGGGGTCCTTGCCACTTTGTACGAACATGAAGATTATGCAGATATTCACTGGACCATCTTTTCCAAAGGTCTTGACACATTTTCGAAATTTGTTTCCATCTGCGTGTTATGCCAATTCGACTATCTAAAATATTTGGCTCAGGAATGGCGGTAATTGCTCGTCCAGTTAAGAAGTGCCCTGGCGTTATGGCAGCTAAATCGTTCGGATCATCAGAGAGTGGTGCTAGAGGCCGTGAGTTTAAGCATCCTTCAACTTGCTTCAATACAGTATAAAATTCCTCGAAAGTCAGTGTTGAAATATTGACCGAACGCTTCAATAAGAGCTTCATGCTTTTAACGCCGGCTTCCCATAGCCCACCAAAGTTGGGAGCCCCAGGTGGAATAAAGTGCCACTGAATACCGTTTTGAGCCGAATATAATACACCAGCCTGAAGTTGCTCAAGAAACAGCTTACGTTCTTCTTGTAGTAAGGCATCTGCCCCCACAAATGTGGTGCCTTGATCACTATACAAATCGGAACAGCATCCTCGAACTGAGGTAAATCGCTTTAGGGCTGCTATGAAGGATTCAGTAGTCAGATCACTGACTAATTCTAAAGTGATAGCGCGAGTAGCCATGCAGATGAAAAGTGATACGTACCCCTTATAGCTTTTGTAACCACGGCCTTTTGTAGTTCGAATCAGAAAGGGACCTGCATAGTCCACACCTACATGTAGAAACGGCAATGTAATATTACATCTCTGTGGCGGGAGATCACCCATAATCTGCTGGGCTGGACTACAGCTTTGTCGAAAGCACGGAATACAGTTTTTAATAATTTTCTTAACGCTAGTGCGTCCATCAATCACCCAAAATTGACGTCGTAATGCTGCTAGTGTAGCTTGAATTCCTCCATGCATGACACGTTGATGAGCGTTTAATATGATCAACGTCGTAAGCGGATTGATTTTTGGTAAAATCATTGGACATTTTTCATTAAAAGGTATGGTTGAATTCTTTAGTCTACTATTGATTCGCAGAATGTTATCAGAATCCAAGGTCGGATTTAGTTTTAAAAGTTTACTGCTCCTGCTTACTAGCCCCCTTTGTTGCAAGGCTACAATCTCTTCACGAAATTCTATACGTTGAACTGAGCTTACTAAACGTTTAAGTGCTGCATGTCTTTCAGACCAGTCGCAAAACGTGTTTGTATTAGTTGATATTTTTCTGCACCGCTTATAAAAACGCAGACACCATGCCACGACAACAAGCAATTTATTTAATTCTGAGAACCGTTCAAGAAGATAATATAAGTCAGGTATGACTTGAGTATTTAACACTTGTATGTCCTTAGATTCAGGAACTGCTTTTGGAGTATTAAATGTAAACGAAGGCCACTGATGGCTTTCTAATGCCAGCCACGATGGCCCATGCCACCATTGAGTGTGTTCAATAAGCTGCTGTACTGATATGCCCCTAGAGGCACAATCTGCCGGATTTTGGTCTGTAGGTATATAATTCCAGTCGTGAGTGTTCGTATTTTCTTGTATACATGCCACTCGGTTGGCAACGAACTCCTTTAACCTTGATGGATGTGAACGAATCCAGCACAACACTGTCGTGGAATCCGTCCAAAATACTGATAATGTGCCATATAACGAAAATGCGTCTCTTACCTTTTTTAAAAGCTTTGTAGCAAGGACAGCTGCACATAACTCTAGTCGCGGAATGGTTAATTTCTTAAGAGGCGCAACCTTTGTTTTTGCTATGACCAAATTCACTGAAGCGACGTTTTGTCTTACTACTCTTGCGTAGACGCATGCAGCATACGCAGACTGAGAGGCATCAGCAAAGGTGTGAAACTCAATTGTGCTGTCATTTGTCATTTTGAGCCATCGTGGTATACGCAGGTTGGGTAATTGTTGTAATTCCCTCCGGAAGCTTCCCCAAAACTTTTTTAGCTCTGGAGGCAAGTGGTCGTTCCAATCGAGCCCCTGTAGCCAAAGCTGCTGTAAACATATTTTGCCTCTTATAACAACCGGTGCTAGAAAGCCAAGAGGGTCAAATATTTTGCACAACTCAGAAAGCATTTGTCGTTTTGTAAACTCAGACTTATGGTAATCGAAATTCATTTTGAACCCAAAATGGTCAGATTGCGTGTGCCAAAATAACCCTAATGCTTTGGCCTCATTTTCTAAAGAAAGATCAAATGCATCGTGTCGTGCCAAATCTGCCATAGGTAACGTTGCTAATAATTCTTGTGAATTTGAATTAAATTTTCGTAAATGAAATCCTGCAGTTTTTAGAAGTTCTTTTAACTCTTGGAGCTTACTGATTGCATCAACTAGATTGTCGCCACCAGTTAAAGCATCATCTACATAAAATTCAGTTTTAATAATTTTTGCGGCAGCGGGAAACCGTTGTTCTTCTTCGCTAGCCAAAGTATGCAATACTTTGATGGCAAGATACGGCGCGCAATTAGTGCCATACGTTACTGTTAATAGCCGAAAATTGATTGGGGGTTCAGATGTTGAAGCACGCCACAATATACGCTGTAAATCTGCATCACTGCTGTGGATCAAAATCTAGCGGTACATCTTTTCGATGTCACCAGTGAATGCCACTCGATAGCGTCGCCAGTTTAGTGTTACATCTGTTGGATCTCTTTGTAACTTTGGTCCTACATGGAGGCAGTCATTTAACGATACGTTATAACGCCCGCGACATGACGCGTTAAATACAACTCGTAGTTTCGTTCTCGAACTTGACTCCTTATAAACTCCGTGATGCGGAAGATAACAAGTGAGTTTCGTATTGTCATCCTCTGGAGCCAACTCCATGTGGCCCAACTCACAATGTTCGTTTAAAAAGTCGGTATACAACTGGTGCATACGTGGATCTTGTGCTAAACGACGTTGTACATGGTTTAATGATAAAATAGCACTTTCCTTACTACCTGACAGTTTCGACAGATTGGCATCTAGCCTAATAGGAAGTCTGACAATAAAGCGCCCCCTTTCGTTTCGAGCATGGGTACGAGCAAAAAATTCTTCACAGAAATTTTCTTCAGGTGATAATTGTTGCGTAGAGCCGATTTCCTCGACTTCCCAAAATTTCCGTATAGTGTCACATAAATCATGTTGTGTAAAGCAGCAATTCGTTACGTTCATCGTACTCGCCACGCCTCCAAAAATAACCCAGCCTAATTGGGTGTTTTGCGCAATGAAATTGTTCGTTTTACTGCGCTTTATATCTTGTTTAATTACTGCAGCATAATCTGATGCGCTGAGGATCATGTCAATTACTCCTGGTTTATTAAATTTTGAGTCGGCTAACTTTAAATAGAAAAATTCCCGTAGGTCCTCATCAGGTATAGGCAGTGTTGGAGTTGCGTTACCTACTCGAGGTAAGACTAAAGCTTCACAATTCATTTGAAATTCTGTCGTTAATGACTGTATTTTGAAAAATACTGTGCTTCTCGAAGTTGCCAATGGTTCACCATTTGCACCGTAAATGGAAACCTTATTTGGTTTACGTCGTAGCTGCAACTGATTTGCTGCAAATTCACTAATAAACGTTGCTTCTGCACCACTGTCTATCAGAGCTCGAAGTTGTAGCCTTTGACCTGTCTCGTTATGAGCTTCAATAACTGCTGTACCCAACAGCACTTTCGGACCCGAATTGGTTTTAGGTAAGCGAACATTATGTGCTGTGACCGACTCGTCAGTTTCAGTGATGAGACTTTTGTTTTGGGTATGATTTGGGTCGCCATGCAATGATGTGTGATGCGTTGCCTGGCATTTTTGACATCGACCTTGAGAAGGGCATGAGCGAATTGAATGCCCATGTCGCAAACAATTAAAACATAATTTGTGTTGAATAACAATATTTCGTTTTTGTGACAGTGGAAGGCGTTTAAACGAATTACAATATGATAATAAATGCTTACCAGAGCAATGATGACATTGTTGTGTTGTTATTGTATGCATAGCTTTCACACCGGGCTTCGACTTACTGTGCGCATCCTTTGATGATTTTACGTTACCTTTGGGGTCTGCAGTTCTTTGAAACATTTCCAAGGATTGAATACGACCATCTAAAAATTCTTTTAGCGCTAAATAATTTGGTAAATCTTCATTCGGTTTAATCGACAGCTCCCATGCCTTTCTTGTTTCAGTATCTAACTTGTTGACCATTAAATAAACGAGCCAATCATCCCACTGGTTGACTGGACGTTCGAGTTGCTGAAGTGCTCGTAGTGCAGTGGTTACACCATCATTCAATATGCGTAAATTTGTAGCGGACTCCGTTTGCGCAGCGGGCAAATTAATGATCTGTGTAAGAAATGAGTTAACAATTATTCGTTTGTTTTCATACTTCTTTACTAACAACTCCCATGCAATGATAAAATTTTCGTCTGTAGTTGCGATATTGTTTAAGACGTGGGCTGCGTCGCCAACGAGAGCGTCCTTTAAATATTGTAGCCTTTGTGTATTTGTAATATGCTTATTCGCTTTGACAACTGATACAAAAAGGTCTTTGAATGGAAACCAGTTAAGAAAATCCCCATCAAAGGAAGGTATTTTGATAGTAGGCAAATGTGTTGTTGGCGAAGTAATGGCTGGCGTGGCCTGTTGAATGCTTGCACTAGTGGTGGCAGTCAAAGAATTATTCGTATTCACTTGTTCTAATTGGTCAGTTAATTCGCCCAAGGTTTCACAATACGTATTTTCGACGTCGGCATAATCCGTATCATTAGTCAAGAGTTGAATGTGGTCACTTACCTTCTTGCCCGCAGCTTGTTCATTTATTTCTGCAATTAAAGTATCTCGTGCATCACAATATTTTTGCCAATAGTCTTCAAGCAATTTTAAGCGTACTTGAATAAATCCAGCGGTTTGTTTAGCCTTAGCTGTTTTCCTGGTATTAGCGCGGAAATTTTGAATTGCGCTGCGGTACGTAGTTATTTTTTCTTCAGATGGCATGTTGATAAAAAGAATTTAATTTTATTCGGCAATTTCTTCTTTAATGTGTAACATGTGCCAAATAACAATTGATAAAGCGTGCAGAAAACAGCTGCAGCGCCAATGTTAATGCTAACAGACAATGTTGTGTTTGACAGATTAAGCAATGTTAAATGTTATTCTGCTATTAACGCGTAGATGGCGTTCAATATAGAATGTAAATGTTAAAGTTTTATGCTACTGTGTGTCTTAAACAAAAAAAACTCGGTGACGTTGCTAATTATGATGAAGATGAGGATTTCAGCACGAAAAAAATAGTTTGGGTTTAACTGGGATGTCAATTAAACAGCAAATTGCGTAGAAAGAGTGAGACAACACAAAGTTAAGGATCACTACTCTTCCCCGCAAGGGATGCCAAAAAATGTTAAAGAAAACTTTTGTTGAACTCTTTGATTTGTGCAGCGCTTACCACGATGTTCTAGATTTTTGAAATTACCCAATGCAGCGTGCATATGTCTGTTTGGTTCAAGAGCCAGCGGAAGAAGGCCGAGCTCCATAAACCACGATACGTCAACATATCATATGAACAATAATTACGACTTATGTTCACTGCATTGTAGAGTTTGTGTAGACTCGCTTATCTCTTTTTAGCTAATTCACAATTGTGTAACGTAAACTTATTCATTTAAATATAAAGGCATATTTTTAATAGTTAATAGAGTTTATAATCTTAAACACACAGAAATAATCTTTGAAAGAAAATATAATAGATTGAAAGTTTAATCGTGGCCAATTTCTCAAGAAGTTCCAAAATTTTTTTTTAATTCCCAAGAGTGTAATGCTAAGTACACATTTTGGCATTTTGTAACATCGCAATAGTTTGTACTAGTGATAACTTTTGACACATCCAAAATTTTGTATTGTGTTGCATTGCGTTCCAAACAAAAACATAAAAGCCCAATTCACATTTCCATTTTCAAATTGGTGTAACATATTTTTACGCTACACTAACAATATACCCAGAAATGCTCTTCATTTTATCCTTAAAAAAATTATTCAAACATAAGTTTTTGATCCAAATATGATTTTTTTGGTAAGTGATCGGGGGAAATTTATTTTGCCGAAATTGAAATTTAGAGTCCAGGTCATCTGGCTCCAATATAATGATCCCTTTGTTACTTAAAGGGAGAAGATAGTGAGATAGGCTGATAGGGAAGGGAAAGTTATAGAGAAGATAGATGGTGAAGGAAGAGATAGAGGAAAGCTTCACTCTTTTACAACTCTGATCTTTGCACGCCTTTTGATAATGCAGTGTTGCAGAAGTTTCTGGTGTCCACTGAGGCGTATTAAAATTGAAAGCCGTGTTCAGCAGCCATTTTATTGGTTAGTTTACTTCGCCGATGATTCTGCTACACAACGAAGGAGGGCGCCCTGATGTTTCATTGGGATTAGTATCTGATGAAGTCGGTATAGTTTTCAGTGACCAGTGCCTTATGTTTGCATCACTAGAACTTTTCCGACATCAAATGATACAAAGGACAGCAATGCACATCAGAAAAATGCGAGGTGTTGTTATTTTTAACGACTGGTGGAGACCGGGATCGAATCCATGAACTTCGGTTTTGTAGTCAACATGCTAACTGAAAATCTTACCCACTACTGACATTTTCTATGCCATTTGTCACTTTCTATTAAGTTTTAGTTGCTTATAGTGCACAATTTCTCAATTTGGATAAAAAAAAATAAAAAATAGTAAATATTTGTTTTAAGTTAGTTTTGTTATTATGGTCCGAACTTAATTTTTTCTATATTTATGATTTGCTTAGGTTAAAGTTCAATCTGCTTTTCAAGCCAAATCACATTTGATAGTTATTAATGAACAAATAATACCAAAGTTAATTGTAAATACTCTGACAGACACGTAGTAGAACGGAACAACTAGCTGTTTTCGAAGGAAACTAAACCTTCATCATCAGCGTTCCTTATGTTGGGTCCACTGTGTATGGCGTCAGTTGATGTAGATTTCTGCTTTATTTATTCAGCCTGTATTTCAAATGGAATATGTGAATTATTTTGATTCATCGTATTACAGTTTGGTGAAAGCTTTTTTTTGCTTTCATTACAGAAAGCAAGGTTTTACCATCTCTAAATTTACAACAGTTTTGTTGTGTAGTGGCCTTTGAAAGTAGCTGTTCCGTTCTTCTACGTGTTTGTCAGAACATTTACAATTAACTTTGGTGTTATTTGTTCATTAATAATTATCTCATATAATTTGACTTTCAAGGCGATACGAACTTCAGCCTAATAAAATCATAAATATTTATTTTCAAATTATTAAGATTTCAAATCATGCGAATAAGGAGTGATTATTGTGCAAAAGTTTTGAAAATATTTAAAGGCTTTCAAGCAATGTTAAAAAAATAGTACAATAGTACAATGTAAACACACACTCACACATCCCATTAAAAAATTTCTTCAAATAAAGCATATTTCTGCTATAATATTGTTACGTAAAAATATTCCTACAGGGTTAATGCGAAGAACTATCTAGAAGTACCCTATAGAAACTCAAACCCATTTGTAAGTACCTTCAAACTGGTTTTTTAATAACCACAATTGGTTGATTAAGTGACTTTTTTCCTTGTCGCCAACTCACTATTTTAACATAGGCATATCATAGGCGGTAGTCAATTGGACATCTCTGCATGACTTTTAAATTGACTACTAACTACTTATTTTTCAACTAATTTGTAGTTAATTAATATTATAGTAAAAAAAGATATATGTATATTTATATTACATGTACATATATATATATACATAAATATATGTGTATATTATATATATATATATATATATATATATATATATATATATATATATATATATATATATATATATATATATCTATGTAAATATATAAATACATATTATACATATGTACATATATATAAATGTTTACTATTATTTTATTCGCTAAAAATACAAATACGAACCGCTCATAGAAAAATTATACATATGAAGTATTGAAATTATTTAGTTTTTTTTTTCAAATATTTGGCATTTGATTTAATGTCATGCTTCTTTTGATTTTTGATTTTCTTTTCATTTACTTATTTTGCTTTTATTATTTTTCTTGCGTGTGCTTCTATTCAATATGTTTGGTTGATGTCTGCATGAGATTTAAACCAATTTGTAGTCACTTGCAAAATAATTAATTTATTTGTTAAGTGTTTTTTGTCAATTGATTATTTTATTTACTACAGGGTATTTACTAAAGCAATAAACGTACACACATATTTACGTGCAAGCTCAATAGCAACAAAAATATTTGTGTACATACCCTATCGGAGAATGTGTAGTTGACTACAAAAATAGTTAACTTTTCTTAGACTGACTATAAGCTAACTGCAATGTCATCCAGAACAAACCCAAAATTAAATTAATTAATTGAGTAAATAGTCGAATTTGATGAGAGCCAACAAACTTATTCTCAGCTACTTTGAAACTCATTTCAGTTTTATGTTAACATTTTGCTGTTGTTATTTTAGATGGTAGATTAGCTGAGTGTAGCGCGTTGAGTACACAAATTTTGATGATACATGTTCGAATCCCAGAAATTTTTTTTTAATTTACTGACTGCAAGGTGGTTTAAATAAAGTCAACTTTAAGTTAGCTAAAAGTAATGCAGAGTGAGCCAATTGACATAGGACATTTCAATGTTAAAGTGGTCAGTTGATTACATTGCGAAGTAGTCCAAGTGTAGTCAGTACTACTTGCGAAATAGTTAGCTTTCGTTATTTTGAAAATTCAAAAACTAACGCCCAATCGAATCACCTACAAACATCTAGAAACGGCGACATGAATTTTCCCGATTGTGCTAGAAGACTGTTTAATCATCTGGCTACCAATAAACACAAACGTCTAAACAGCCACATCGTTGTGCGGTAATAGTTTCTTCCAGTTGGTTTTACTAATTACATACTTGCATGCATGTTATTACGCCATCTATTAGCGAACATTATAGATCCGGTTGATGTAGTATAAAATGAGGTGCACTGTGTGAGATTGAGTCAGTGCTAATTGGAAATTAGTGGAGTCAACATCGTTGAAAGTAAAAGACCTCGTGCGGTGGATAATAACGTTAATAAGTAAAGAAGAAAAGACAAGTTGTAATTCGTTTAGTCAAGAATAAAAGGAAGTTCAGTAGCGAATAAGAAAATCGTGTGTTATTTATTTTTATTTTTGACCAATCAAAAGAACTCACACGTTTAATAAAATTTAAACGTAACAGTATAATAAAAGTAGCGCTGGCAAACCTGCTGATATCGCTGCTGATCTTTTCAGTTTGATTAGTAGTACATTTTGGGTCACATAATAACTTTTTTAAATCGAGTAAAATAAGCAAACAAGCACAAGAAAAAAGCAGTAGTAAAATCAAGTTTTTTCCACTTACTTTTAGCACGAATTCTACTTAAAAATTTTGATACGAATAGCACTAACGTTCGAATAAAACAAACCGAAAACGGGATTACTTAAGAAACCAATCCTGGAGTTTCTTAAATTGAGTATGAAATGTTTAAATTGTGTAAAAAATTTAAAATCAAATACATACATAATTCATAAGTTGAGTAAAAAAAACTTATCCCTACAAACATTTGGAAGATATCTTACCCAGAAGATAAAAATACAATATCTTATTTTTATGATTTAGAAGAAAATCATCAAAGCAATACTTTTTTAATATTAAAATATTTTCATTCTTGTGAAACTTTTTGAATGAACAGTTCAAAATGTATTGACTATTGATTTTTTCCTTTAACAAGGTATTTTGTGTTATTAAAATGTTGCATTTTTTCAGCCTGGTGTTTTATCACATGCGCAATGAATTTATAATATCAATATGTTTTTAACTAGAAGATAAAAAAATATTTAATTTAAATAATAACAATCAGAAAATTTTTAAAACATTATGTCAGGAAATTTCTTTTTATACTAAGCATATGATGATAAATTGAATTTAGTTGACCATAAAAAATTGCTTTAAATTTAAATTAATGGTAGTTTTATTTATACATACATATATATATACATGTATATATATATATATATATATGCGTATTTTTTCCTTCAGATAATTTAGCAAAATTCTAAAATTGTACTTTAGGAGATAATCTATCGTTATAAATAATTTATCTTCCTAAAGATAATCTGGCAATATCATAAAATATTCTATTAGATGATTATCTGGCAATATCACAATTTTATCTTTTAGAAGTATTGCATTCGTATTTTCTCGAAGTATCGCCCTGGCCGCACAAACTCTCCCGAAGGGGGAATCTTCCTCAATACGAATATGATTGTTGCCGCAATAGCATTTTTCTTCCAAGCAATAAGATTTCGTATCATTTTCGTATTACTTTGCTTGTAGGAATTTAACTTACGACTTCGTGTACAAAGTTTATACACATATATGTAAAAAGAAAAATAAAAATATATTTTAACCAACAAATTTTAAGTTCATTAGTGCGCTTTCGATTGAATTTGAATACAATTAAAAAAATTAATTAAAAAATCAATATATTAGCATAAAAATAATTTAATTTAATTTAATTTTTTTATTTAATACTCGTGTACAAAAGTGCGTTTTTAATAATATAAGGGTGAATTAATTGCAGCTATAGTATCAATATTAATAAATAAATAAATAAAATATTAAAATAATAAGTGGAAGCAAATGACGTCTCCGAAACTGTTTCTGAACATTCGTAAACGATTTATACATACATATGTATATACAAGTATATTTTAATCAGTTGTTTTTTTATATTATATAAATATACATACATACATATTAGGTTAAAAATAGTAATAGATACGAAAACTTTCTGCATACTCATGCCTCATCAGTTATCATTGATAATTTTTTTCTTACGCTCAACTCGCTGTAATGTATTAAACACATTCACCACAGCAGGCTACCGACTACAAAATGTCAAGAATAGAATACACATGTTTCTATGAGAATGATTCTTTTGAAGACAGCAAGGCCACAGGGCGACAGGTTGTTGTCTACGATGATTTTGTCGTTGTAGTCCATTAAACTAATTTCTATTTCTTTGGCTACAATGAGAAAATTCAGTGTTGCCAGTTTAATATGAAATGTTAAATGAATAATATCGTACAAGTATTTTATATTATTTAACAGAAACAATATCCAAAAATTTATTTTAGGTATAAATTGATTCATTTTTATACCCTTTACCAAAAAATGGTAAAAGTGTATATATAGGTTTGTCATTCCGTTTGTAATTTCTACAATATTAATAAGCGACACATAAAGTATATATATTCTGGATCCTTATGCATAGGGAAGACGAACAAGCGATGTCCGTCTGCCCGTCTGTCCGTCTGTCCGTCTGTCTGTACAGAAGAGCTAGAGACTTCGTTCTTGGACTGTCGTGTCAGAAATTTTCCGAAAAATTTTGCTATTGAAAATCAGCAAAATCGAGCAGACGGTTTCAGAGCTGGAAAACTCAAACTCAATTTACCCATAGAAAATAACTACCGAAAACAAGTTTTTATTACTTTTTTATTAAATTAACTTATTTTATACTTCGGTATGAATAAAATTGGTATTTATAATTAGAAAAAAAAATTTTAAATTTAACAAATTAAAAAAACGTTTCCAGAGTTGGACAACTTTAACTTTTTTTCTAATAATTAAACATATTTCATGTTTTAGGAAGAAGAATATTTTCTCAGGAACGGTAAGAGCTACGGGTCTGAAATTTGGACAGTGTATGTAGAAGTTTGGTCGCTACAACAACAAATATATAAAAGCTAAAAATTAAAGGGTGTTCCAAAATGAGCGACGAAAACTTTTAAAATCCCATGTAATATACATACATACAATTGTATGTACATATGTATATTGACAATTGAAATTTGTAAAATTAGTGTATCTTTATATAGGCTACAAGAATTAACACTAAAATTAAAAAAATTTAAATTAAAGGGTGGTCCATGAGTTAATGAAATTTTGACTATGTAATTTTGACAAATTGCTATATCTTGGAAACTGTAAGAGTTAAACTCTTGAAATTTTCAAAAACGGTCAAACTAAAAAATCCAAAAATTATAAAATCTCCAAAAATTTAAAAAAATCGTCAGAACGAAAAAAAATCGCTAAAATGAAAAAAATCGCTAAAATTAAAAAAAACTCCAAAAACCGGAAAAAATCGCCAAAACGAGAAAAACGTGTCAAAACTAAAAAAAATTTCCCACAATGACAAAAAACGCCAAAAATCGCCAAAACAAAAAAAATGCTTATATGAACAAAAATCGCAAAAAATTAAAAAAAATCGCCTAAATGAAAAAAATCGCCAAAATCCAAAAAAAAATCGTCAAAACGAAAATAAATCGCCAAAATTAAAAAAATTCGCCAGACCTAAATAAATCGCCAAAATTAAAAAAAACGCCAAAAACCGAAAAAAAATCGTCAAAACAAAAAAAAATTGCCTGTATGAAAAAAAATTGCCAAAAATTAAAAAAAATCGCCTTAATGAAAAAAAAATAGCCAAAATCCAAAAAAAATCCCCATAACGAAAATAAATCGCCAAAATTAAAAAATAATCGCCAAAACGAAAATAAATCGCCGAAACAAAAAAAATGCTTATATGAAATAAAAAATTGACAAAAATTAAAAAAAGTCGACTAAATGAAAAAAAATCGCCAAAATCCAAAAAAAATCCCCATAACGAAAATAAATCGCCAATATTAAAAATTTTCGCCAAACGAAAATAAATCGCCAAAATTAAAAAAACGCCAAAACCCGAAAAAAATCATCAAAACAAAAAAATTGCCTGTATGAAAAAAAATTGCCAAAAATTAAAAAAAAATCGCCTTAATGAAAAAAAATAGCCAAAATCGAAAAAAAATCCCCATAACGAAAATAAATCACCAATATTAAAAAATAATCGCCAAAACGAAAATAAATCGCCAAAATTAAAAAAAAAACGCCAAAAACCGAAAAAAATCGCCAAAACGAGAAAAAATGTCAAAACAAAAAAAAATTCCCACAATGACAAAAACCCGCAAAAATCGCCAAAACAAAATAAATTCTTATATGAACAAAAATCACCAAAAATTAAAAAAAATTCGCCCATATGAAAAAAATCGCCAAAATCAAAAAAATCGCCTAAACGAAAATAAATCGCCAAAATTAAAGAAAAACGCCAAAAACCGAAAAAAACACCAAAACAAAAAAAAATTGCCTATATGAAAAAAAATCGCCAGAAATTAAAAAAAATCGCTTAAATTAAAAAAAAATCGCCAAACAAAAAAAATCGCCAAAATTAAAAAAACGCCAAAAAACGAAAACAATCACCAAAACGAGAAATAAGTGTCAAAACTAAAAAAATTGCCATAATGAAATAAAAGCGCCACAAACAGGAAAAATTGCCTATATGAAAAAATGCGCCAAAAAATAAAAAAATTGCCTAAATGAAAAAAAATTGTCAAAATCAAAAAAATTGCCAGAACGAAAAAAAATTGGCAAAATTTAAAAAAAAAACGCAAAAAACCGAAAAAATCGCCAAAATGAGAAAAAAAGTGTCAAAACTAAAAAAATTGCCACAAAAAATAAAAAAAATTAAATAAATAAAAAAATAAAAAATCGCCTTAATGAAAAAATCGTCAAAATTAAAAAATCTCAAAAAAACCGAAAAAAATCGCCAAAACCAAAAAAAAAATTTTCAAAATCAAAAAAATTGCCAGAACGAAAAAAATTGCCAAAATTCAAAAAAACGCCAAAAACCGAAAACAATCACCAAAACTATCTAAACAATCTAAAATAATTAAGTAGCTGGTTACGAGGCGACAAATGCTGCTGGCTGCATCTGAAGTCGTGTGTTCGTTTAGCCTGCTGTGGTGAATGTGTTTAATGTATAAGGCAGGACTCAGAGATATGTTATCGCTCTAGTTCAGAGATCATCAAAAGGCCGCCCATGGGAACTTCTTTATGCTCTTATTTTCATGTACATCCGTACAAGAAGAACCCCTAACTTCTTAATGACATAGTTTCGCTTAGAGCACTGATGGGGTTGCACTTTTGGAGAGATGGCAAATATAAATGTTATCAGCTCAGAAATTTGGGATTTAGTTGAGAGCAAAACAGATAACTTATTCATTGTTGACAAAGAGCCAGTATTGTGCAGGCTATTACTATTTAGTAAAAAAGCATTCAACAAACTGCTAAAATAACCTACATATGTATATAAATTTAAAATCTAGTATTTTTCTCTTCCATAGAACAGAAAGGTTGGACTTATTTAGCATTATTCCATCATAATTTTCTGCCAATACTGTTAGAGATACATTCAATAGAGCGACGTAAAGGAAAAAATTCCCTCTTTTGGTCTTTTGCATAAAATTTAATAATTATTACCATAAAAATTCTTATCAATAATTAAAACAAACAAAAATGTTAATATTGACAATTAAAAGTTAATTAAATATTAAACTAAATCTTTTTATTGAATAAATCAATTTAGGATTTCTTAAAACAGAGCATTTTGAGATTTATTCAATTTAATTTTTTCTTTAATGAATCTCGTTTTTTGATTTTTTCAAGTACGGATTCGGCATTAAATCAAACCCATTTTTAGATTAATTCAATCTCAGATTTTCTTGAATCAATTTCGTTTATTTTACATTTACATAGATGTTATGTACACAATTGTTGATTGTTTTTCCAATTTCGTACCATCGGGGATACAAATCTTATATTATATCGAAAATTAATAATGTATACATTTTAAATCTACAAACATCTGTAATTATTTTGTACTTACTGTCTGAAATCAATTAGAGCTCGTAATGTTTTTGAATATGTATGTACTTACTATCTCAAATCACCTATAGCTTCTAAAATCAGTTTAGCATCAGATGGTTTCCGTGTCAAGCCCATTGTTGTTTCTGAAATCAATTAGTAGATATGTATGTATGTACATTAGGGATATTGAAAAAATTTTCGCAGTGCACCACCGAATATAAAGTATTGTTCGAAAAAAAATTTTGTCGACGCAGGGTTCACTAAAATACATTTTTCATTATATCTTCGACATTTACGGTCAGATCTTAAAGTGTAATACATCGATGGTTTTATCTAGAGGAATCCAATGGTCATTGATCTCAAATATCACATTCTAGTATTTACCCACCACATCTCAGTTCCTAGCCCCTTAATGTACAACCCTAATTTCAGAAAATTAAACCTCGCAAAAAATCATCAAACTCTTGCTAGGGAAGTATATCGATAATTCCAGCAGAAGTAAAATAATTTTGTTTGTAATTAAATGCTCTATTGACATCATTGCAAACAGAAGAAAGAAACACAATCTGGCAAGGTATCGGAGAAGGCATTTAGAATTACTACATGATACAATTATACTAGGTACATGCAGAACTACAACAAAATTACAACACCAAAAAACACATGTATTTTGTTGGTATAAACAAAACCCAAATTGTCGGAAACAACTGTCTTTTGTTTATAAAAATAACAATTACAGGGTAACTACAGTACAATTGCAGACGCGGCATTCCTGCATGATTATAGTTATTCAGTGTTGCCAATATGGGTGTAGTTAGACAGTGTGTAATTTCTACTCACATGTGTAGGCGATGTAATTGAATTCTTGTATAATGTGTGTGTAATTCTACTTTGGGTTCTATTTTTATTTATTATTGTTTTAATTTTAACCTACACAAAAGATGTGTAGTGTAATTTTCTTCAATGTGTAATTGGAGACACAGCCATGTGTAAATTCATTGGCAACACTGTAATCATTTCGTTTACACACATACATTAACATTTTTGCAGCTTGTAAACAAAGTTTGACAACTAGGTGCAATGTATACAGTGACAGGCTGGGCTTGTGCATGTACCTAGTATAATTGTATCATGAATTACTACAATACTATTCTGTAAGTTTATTATATTAACAGTTTTTAACTAGACATGGTTTTATTCCACATACTATACGTCAATGTAATTGTAAGTATTTAATTAATAATTAGTATATTGTATTGCTTATTACGTTTTGTTAGGTCAATAAAAATTCTGAACGTATTCCAATGGGAAAAATTAAACCTAACAACGAAGGTTGGAATGTTCGAGGCGATTAGTTTTATCTGTATTGTATATTTAGAGCTGTAAGTTCGTGATGGTATTAGCACAGCGCAGTCTCTCGAATGCCCCTTTCTTATGTGACGTGTACTGCCTTAGTTAGTTGTGAAAGTTTATGCGCCATTTTGGTTTCTTGTGAAAAACCAACCACTGATAATTCACGGAAGTCGCCATTAGATTCGTCAGTTGCCGGATGACGTCTATAGGCCACAGCTTATACGTGCCATTCTCAAAACATGTACTACATGAATCCGCCACGGCTGTTACAGGAGAACAACGCATGGACCACTTTTTTTCCAAACGCGAAGGTCACCAAAACTACAGCCAACTTGCATCATGTCAAAATATGATGGATTAAAATTCCATTATTTGATTTTAGATTAATTTTTTAATTATTTTTGTATAAGTTGATATATGATGATAAGTGCTAGAATAGAGTACTTGAGGTCAATGAGGTCAGTAAAGTCCGACTTTGACTCGCTCACGAAGGGTTCCCTATGGACACAAGATATGTAATATTATATGAAGTTTAGCCTATATAATATATAGTTTTGGCATTTTTCCGTTTTTCTGTTTTGAGCATTTTTTTAGTTATGGCATTCTTTTTGTGTATTTCCGGTTTTAGCGATTTTTTTAAGTTTTAGCTCTTTTTTAGTTTTGCCGCTTTTAGGGTTCCGTACACCAAAGGTGTAAAAAGGAACCCTATTGTTTTCGCTACGCTGTCCGTCTGTCCGTCTGTCCGTCACACGGTATTTTCTCAGGAACCGTAAGAGTTACGGACCTGAAATTTGGACAGAGTATGTAGAACCTTGGCCACTACAACAACAAATACATGAGAATTAGAAATTAAAGGGTGCTCCAAAATGAGCGACGAAAAATTTTAAAATCTCATGTAATATACATACAATCGTATCTACATATGTATATTGACACTTGAAATTTGTTAAATTAGTGTATTTTTATATAGACTACAACAATAAACATTAAAATATTAAAAAATTTAAATTAAAGGGTGGTCCATCAGTTAATGCAATTTTGACTATATAATTTTGACAACTTGCTATATCTTGGAGACCGTACGAGGTAAACTCTTGAAATTTTCAAAAACGGTAAAGCTAAAAAATCCGAAAATTATAAAATCGCCAAACCGAAAAAATCGCCAAAACCTGAAAAAAATCGCCAAAAATTTAAAAAAAATCGCCAAATCGAAAAAAATCGACAAAATAAAAAAAATTCTAGCACTAAAATAAATCGCCAAATTCGAAAAAATCGTTTAAATGAAAAAAAATCGCCAATATGAACAAACGCCAAAAACCGAAAAAAATCGCCAAAACGCGAAAAATGCGACAAAACCAAAATAATTGTTTGTGAAAAAAAAATCGCCAAAATGAAAAATAAATCGACAAAATTAAAAAAAAATTCTAGCACTAAAATAAATCGCCAAATTCGAAAGAATCGTTTAAATGAAAAAAAATCGCCAAAATTAAAAAAACGTCAAAAACCGAAAAAAATCGCCAAAACGCGAAAAATTTGCCAAAACCAAAATAATTGTTTGTGAACAAAAATCGCCAAAATGAAAAATAAATCGCCAAAATTAAAAAAAAATCGCCAAATTTAAAAAAAATCGACAAAATTTAAAATAAACGCCAAAAACCAAAAAAATCCTCAAAACGAAAAAAAAGTGCCAAAACTAAAAAAAATCGCCAAAACTAAAAAAAAATATCCCCTATATGAAAAAAACGCCAAAATTAAAAAAAAATCGCCAGAACAAAAAAAAAACGCCAAAATAATAAAAATTTCCAAAATTAAAAAAACTTCAAAAACCAAAAAAAAAATCGCCAAAACGTGAAAAAAGTGCCAAAACTCAGAAAGCGCCAATAGATTCAAAAAACCCCCAAACTAAAAAATCGCTTAAAACCGAAAAACGAAAAAAATGCCAAAACTATAGTTTATATTGACTAAAGATCGTATTGAATTACATATCTCGTGCCTGTACGGAAACCTTCGTGCGCGGGTCAAAGTCGCACTTCACTGAATTTATTTCTCTTTTTGGTGATTTTTTCGGGTTTTTGGCGTTTTTTTTCATATTGGCAATTGAATTTTTTTTTCATTTTGTTTGTTTCTTCGGTTTTTGCAATTTATTTTAATTTTAAACATTTTATTTTATATGACGATTTTTTCGTTTTGGCGATTTTCTTTTGGTTTTTAGAAATTTTTTTTCGGTTTTGCGATTTTAAAATTTTGGGTTTTTCTAGTTTTATTGTTTTTGAAAATTGGTAGAGTTTTCCTCTTACGGGTTTCAAGATACAGTATGATATCAAAATTAAATAGTCCATATTACATTAACTCATGAAACACCCTTTAATTTATTTTTTTTAATTTTAGTGTTAATTATTGTAGTCTAAATAAAAATACACTAACCTTACAAATTTCAATTTGTATATTACATGTGATTTTAACATTTTTCTTAGCTAGATTTGGAACACCCTTTAATTATACCCTCTCCCAAAAATGGAAAAGGGTATATGTAGGTTTGTCATTTCATGTGTAATTTCCACAGTATTATTATGCCGCCCATAAAGTATATATCTTCTGACTACTTATGAATAGGGAAGAGCAACTAGCGATGTCCGCCCGTCCGTCTGTCCATCTGATGTACGTGAAATCAGTTTTCCGAAGCTCTAAGAAAAGCTAGAGACTTCGGTCTTGGACTGGTGTATTAAAAATGGTCCAAAATAGATTAGAAAACTTAAACTTTATTTTGCCTTATAAAAGTAGATAACTAGCTAAAACTAGTTTTTATTTTTTTGCTCAATAAACTTATTTCAGTATGAATAAAACTGGTATTAAAAATAAAAAAATTTAAAAAGTTATAAAAACGCTTTAAGGGTTGGAAAACTTTAACTTAAAATAGTATTATAAACGTAACCTAATAAGAATAAATTTTCCTCTTTGTATATAAATTAAGCATATCTTATATCCTTAAATGAAATATATTGGTGTAAGAAATCAGAAAAATATAAAAGGATGATTCCAGGGTTGGAAAACTTAATTTTTTTTGATATAAAAGGAACTAGGTCAATTAATTTTTTTTGCTTACAAATTAAATGTACTTTATTATGTCTTAGAAAGAAATAGTTCGGATTAAGAAAATTTAAAAATAAAAATCATTGCTACAGATTTTTTCTGGTATATAAAACTAATTTAATCAAAATAGATACATATTTATTTGGTAAATAAATATATACTATGTTTTAGAAAGAAAGAAATTAGTATTAAAACCAGACAAATCAAAATTATGGTTCCAGAGTTAGAAATTAAAACAAACAAGTATTCGGCAGTGCCGAATATTATATACCCTTCACAAATCATAAAATGAAGAGATATGCATGCATACGTATGTATGTGGTATATATGTATGTACATATCTACATACATAGATATGTACATATGTACCTAGACATTTGTAATTTTATGAAAAAAATTTTTATTCGAGTTTTCGAATAACGTTTCAAATATTACTTTTTGTATTTGCTAATATCAAAATTTAACATTTGACAACTTTTACAAAATGTATATTACATACCTGTCATAAAAAAGTGATTTTGTAACCCCTCTGAAAATAAAGCTTGATATGTTTTGCGATGATTCCCAACATATTTTGGTTCTAGCGTTGACCATTCGTCAGCTGGACCATTTTTAAGAAAAGTATTTTTTTAACTTTTTCGAATATTTTTGTACTTTGTTCCAAGACGACATAAACAAAATTTGGTATCATCGAAAAGAGTTTTTGAAGCAGAATCTAATGGTATATAATTTGACCACTTGCGACCTAATAATTGATATATTTAACTCAATACATATTTTTGTTTCGGGTTTTCATAAAAATTCTACATAATTGGAAATAATGTTTTGGTTTTCAAATTGAAACTGTTTTAAAATTTATTTTTTTGTAATTCTTCATATACATAAACACGAAGATCACGATATATTTTAATGTAGACAACATGCTTTTTAAATTTTTTTATTTTTCAATTATTATAATCTAAGCAAAAGATCTATTTTCAAATATAGGATGCTGTGACATATATTTAAGTTTTCAAATATTAATTTTTTAGTTGAATACTAAATTATGTACACAGAAAAAACTGTTCACCAATTAATATTTTCAATTAAAAATTTAATTATATTAATTAAATTTTTAATTGTATTAATTAATTTCACCGGAAAAACTTAATTGATATTATCAAATTGTTTATAGGTGAAAATTTAATTAATTTTTTAATTGATACTACAAATATTTTAATTAATATTACAAAATCATTCATATTACTTTTTTGTATGTAAATTTTCTATTGTGCCTTATTTAATTTTTGTGTTTTTTATTTTATTGGGGCTTATGCCATTTCTTATTTGGGGGTTATTTCCTTGGGCTTTATTTCATAGGGCTACAACCAAAATATTTTGGGAATCATCATAAAATATATCAAGCTTTTTTTCAGAGGGGTAACAAAATCACTTTTTTTATTGAGTCGCTCTAATGTACATATGTATATGTATATGTATATGTTGTATATGTATGTATGTATATCCTGTAAAGGAGTTTTTCTAAAGAATTTTAGAAAATAATATTTAACAAATATACATACTTACATATATATACATAAGTACTTTCTTTATGTGCAAACATTTCGAGTCCGAGCAGCATGCAATTACTTTTATGGCGTTTATTTCGATTTGGAAAAATATATACAAGATTTTATTTTATATGTACAAAAATATGTGTACATACATATGTATATAATAAGATCTTGGAGTAGTGACAGATCTTTCTGTGGGAATAATATTACAAAAGGTAGGCCTGAATGCATGTACATACATATGTATCTACATGCGTGTGTAGATATAAATACATATATACATACATATGTATACATGTTTATAGTATGTATGCATGTATGTATGTATATAGTTGTATACATTTTTTCTAGTGATGACACTAAAATAATCGAAAGATGTTGAATGGAACAAAGTGAGATAGGAACATCTTCTGAAGATGTTGAAAGATGTTGAACATTCAGCCCTGTATAATTTTTTTGGGAAAATGTTATCATCTTGCCAAATTGATGAAAGATGGGAGTAAGTGTAAAAAGCCTATAAACTGCCTTGCAATAATACTGTATATTGCGTGATATACCACGAGTTTTTTCCTGTAAGGCGAGACTGTCTAATGTACATATGTACATACATATATGTATACTAGTGGTACAAGCATAAACAAAATAAATTTTTAAATATAAGCAAAGACAAATAGCTCATATAACATTCGCAAATATAAACACGATTATTTTACCTATCACTTGATTTAAAACGTCTGGTAATGTAAAAAATATTATATATATTTGACAATGGTAAGTCTGTTGTAAATTAGAGATGGTAAATTTGGGCTTTCATTACAAAAACACGTTTCAGCAAAATTGAAATACGATGAATCAAAACAATTCACGTATTCCATTTGCATGAACGTTTCGTATATAAGGCAGAAATTTACATCAACTGACACCACACACAGTGGACCAACACAGAAGAACGCTGATGATGAAGGTTTAGTGGCCTTCGAAAACGGCTGGCTGTTCCGTTCAACTATGTGTTGTCAGATTATTTACAACTAACTTCGATGTTATTTATTTGTTCATTAATAATTATCACATGTAATTTGGCTTAAAAAGTGATACGAACTTTTTAGCCCGTTCAAATTATAAATATAGAATGGATTTGATTTTTTTTTATTTAAATACACTATAAATTTAAATTGAGTTTTCAAACAAATTCTGAATTTATTATACGAAATAATAAGTTAAAAGACTCTACGAGTTCGTTTATTTATTTTTTTCATTACGTCAGAGTAAGAGGAAACTTTTTTTTCGATTCTGCACCTTCCTCTTTCCAATTCCTTTTTTTTTTTGTTTTGCTACAAATATCTCTTACCTAAACTAAATAGTTGAAATTTAACTTACGTGCCGAAATTCCTGACACTACGTAGTGCAAGGCATCATATAAATTGTGTTCTCCATTGTTAACCATTTTATCCAACTCAAATAGAAGAACATTTTTCCCTTCGCGAAAAATTGGCAAGAAACTTACTAAAACTTTGTGATTAAAAGCAGGATTAATTATTTTGCGAGTATGCTGCCAAACGGACGCTGAAAGGAGTAAACAACAAAGAACTCCTAAGTAAGTTGAATAATTAATACAGAAACATATTATTTGCACCTACCTGGGCTAGATATAATACCTCCTTGAAACGCTTGGTAAATAGGTTTATAAAGACATTTGCCCTTGTTTAAAAACGCGGGAGATGACAGAACCTTTTCAATTAATTCTGGATCAGATATAACAATTGCTGGATGAAGTCCAAACCAAACACATATGTTGGTCGATTTGCAGCGGTCAAATAAGATCTCAAGTCCTTTGAAAATTTCTATCGTGTATATTTAAAATAATGTATTACAAGTAATATTTTCTTGTTTTCATTAGTAACCACCTTTTAAATCTTTAATGACATGAAATGACCCTACAATAGGAAAACCAAAACTACCGGGATGTGTTAAGGCAAAACGATATAAAGCACGACGCGACCAGAGCCAGTACAACCACAAACTTATCAGTAAAGCAAGAAGTGCAATTTTAATCAAATCTTTCAAATCTCGCATTGCTTTTAATTACTTAATTTAATTCACAAATAATCCAACTGCAACCGACTAGAACTAACTAACTCTCAGTGTTACTCTAAATGTGCCTATTTATAAAATTTGAAAAATTAGAAAAAATACCATTAAAAACATATTTTAGAAAACAAAACAAATGCCTGTTCTCAATAGTTTTCGTTTATAGCCTATTTGTGTAAAGGCCAACAGTCAGCTTAAGAGTCAACTTAACTTAAAACAATAAATATGTTAGTACATATTTACATATGTACTTACAAATATATGTATATACATATATACATACTTACTACATATGTACATATTTATGTCTGTGGTTACAAGCAATAATGGCCTAAAGGTCTAATGAGACGAACGTTTCTGTAACATTATACCGGTTGTCCAGATATAGATATATGAACGTAAAATTTTAAAATAAAAACACATATCGCTTATTTGCTCAAACAACGTAATAACTCAAAAAAAAAAACCATTTTGCCAGAAATAGTGTTTAAAGTTTTCAATTAGTACCATTCAGTGGAGAGAGAAAATTAAATTTTGCTTCAAAGAGTCAAGTAAGCAAGATAGTTGTATGAAATTTTTACACAATATTAAAAACAATAGGAGGATTAATTCTGCATCACTAATTGAAAAATTTCGTTTTCTGAGTTATGAGGTTGTAAAAGTAAATGAGGGATATAGTTTTGAAAAGTGTTTTTTTTTTTTCATAAACATCTTGTCACGTACGATGATCACGCAATTGAGCTTGTATTTCAGACCAATGTGGTTCGAATTTTCCTTAAAGGCAGAGCTAATTACGGTATGCAAAAGTTTATAAGAAAAAAGATAAGTTTTCTCTTTAAAAAAAACAAGCTTATATAATTTTGCTCAATATCGTATGTGAGAAAAATTTCTGGTTCCTGTGGAAATTCTCATATAATTTTGGTTTCAATTGAGAATTTAAAAATCTTTTTTGAAAAAAATGTTCGCCTAAAAGCAATTAGAGTTTGGCACGATAAACGTAGGACCCAAGGCAAATTGACATAAGGTGGTCTTAATTTGCAACTCTGCGTATTCGCCTTGTATATTTGTTAGTGTAAAATTTCCTGCTGTCAGAATATTTCTTAACATTTTGATTCATTTGACAGCAGGGAAATTAAGTCAGCTGGCGAATTAAGATCACCTTATGTGAATTCGCCTTGGTAGGACCGTTTTGTAGAACGCAATGGTAAACGTTGATAAATTTTGTATAGAAAAAATGTAAATTACAAAAACAAAATCAATCAAAAATTTTTCAACGTTTATCGTTGTTCATGTGGTAGTTGTGTGACTTTTTCCTTTAGTGTTGTTATTTGTTTTAATGTTGGTGTTGCGTAAATAGCCGACGAACTATACATCACCGCGGTGATTTAAAGTACACCGGTGAAAATTTCGTGGCATTATTTCATAATTATTTTAAACAAAACATTTTTAACCATTAAAAAAATTTATCTTTTGTTTAATTTTTTTCACAGTTTAAACAACATGACTATAACTTTAACTAAAAATAAATTCTATGTTAAATCATCAACAAAATCATATTAATTTTAAAATTTTATTCATGATGGTAGTGGATTATCCATATTTCAGCTTCAAAAATAAAGTTAAAGGCTATGATTTCGACAAAAGTTTTATTTCATTATAAGGCTTGGGCCGTGTCATTACGTACAAAATACAGGGTGGCCCAGAAAGACCGAAGTGGTGTAAATTCCTTATAACTTTTTATTTAAGACATATTTTTTTAATTTTTTGTTTTTTAAATACAGTAAATTTATAGGGAATATTTTTAGATTAGTTGTTAAAAATGATATCCCGCAAGTGGAGGCCATTTTCTGCTTCGCACAAATGATCTCTTTTCAACACATTTTCCATGACCTTTCGCAAAACTTCCGGTGTTATGTTGTTAATTTCGTCTGGAATATTGGTTTTTAATTCCTCAATAGTCCTAGGCTTATTAACATAAACTTTCCCTTTTAAATAACTGCAAAGGAAACAGTCTGGAGCGGTTAAATCCGGGGAACGCGGAGGCCAATTAAAATTGCTTCTACGCGAATTTATTCTTTCCCCAAAGATGTCGCGTAAAATAGCCATTGTGGCCCTCGGAGTGTGCGCTGTGGCTCCATCCTGTTGGAACCATATTTGCGGATGGTATTCCACGGCTGGCCTTACAAAATTTTCCAATATGGCCCGATATCGATCACCATTGATGGAAATGGCGACATCTCTTTCATTTTCCAAAAAATATGGACCAATGATCCTTTCTGAAGAAACACCGCACCAAACAGTACACTTAACTGGGTGTAATTGTCGTTGATGAAGTACTCTCGGGTTTTCCTTAGCCCATATCCTAAAGTTTTGCTTGTTAACAAACCCATTTAATTGGAAATGGGCTTCGTCACTCATAAATAAGTTATGAATAATGGAAATGGAAAGAGCACATTTGTGCGAAGCAGAAAATGGCCACCACTTGCGGGATACAATTTTTAATAACTAATCTAAAAATATTCCCTATAAATTTACTGTATTTAAAAAACAAAAAATTAAAAAAATATGTCTTAAATAAAAAGTTATAAGGAATTCACACCACTTCGGTCTTTCTGGGCCACCCTGTACAATTTGAGTTAACCCTAGAATGGTAAACATCGCCTGTGAGGCGAAGCAATATTATTTTTTAACGATATTTTCTGATCACTTACACCTACCTAAGCATACTGAGTTGAGTGTTGTGCGAGGTTGTGCGCACACTTGCTCTGTTTTTCTTCGCTGCATTGTCGTATAATACATATGCCAGTTGCCTGTGAGGCGAAGTTTACCAATAAAGTAAATTTTTGGCATATAATAGTTTGTTAGTTTTTCGCCCCTTACAATTAGTATATGCATATAATACTTTTAATTTTTTATGATGACTGCTTATGAAGCGCAGATACTAAATTGACAACGAGCTAAGTACCGACTGGTGCGCCACTCATTTGGACGAAAGGACGCGTATGCAAAAAAGAGTTCGTGCAGCAATACATGAGGATATTGGTCATTACACTGATGATTATGCAGACGAACCAGGCATAAAAAATTTCAAAAAATAAAAATATGATTTCTGTTCCCGAAATCAAAACGTATGAGCGTATATATGTATCTGCGTAAAATGCATTTACATTTTAGAGCACAGATCACCAAACTGTTGCCAATCTGAAACAAAAAATTGTTTGAAAAACTACAAAATTAATTTTTTTCTATTTCAAAACTGTACATTATATTTTTAAATATTAACTTGATCTATGGACAATTAGATAAAATATTATTTTTGTTATCTCGAATGGAACATTTTAATTTTATTTCTAAACGATCTCTTAGAATTAGTGATTAAAATATGTGATCAAAAAAAGTCTAGCATATATTTAAGATATTTATAAAATGAACTAGTTTCTGTTTATTTTTGTTACTAAACATTGAATAAATATGTTTTATATTTGGTTTATTAAAATTTTGTTGTTTTTAAAGTCATATAAGTGTTTTTTATAAAAGTCGCCTCACACGTCAAGTTTACCATTAAGGAGCTAAAAAATATGTTTACCATTCTAGGGTTAAATTACCTAGTCTAGATTGATTGCACCAGTCGATCACTTTGAGGTACTTTTCGTCCACTTTATCACACAATTTTGTACAGTATCTCGGCAATAGCCGATTGATTTTGACGAATATTGGTTTAAAAACACTCCAATAAAAGGTTATTATACGCTTGGGCATGGCCTTTGATGTAGCCCAACAAAACAGTCTAAGGTCGTTAAATTGAATAATCTTGGTGACACATTGACATAGCAAGATGTGATATTAAGCGTTGTGGAAAATTTCAGTGCAATAAAGTCAAAATTGGCCACACCAGAGGCTCTTGGCATCGTCTTGTTAAAATCACATATCGTCTACTTGATCACAATTTTGTGCAGTATATTTTAATTGGTTATATATAGCATTTTATTTAAGATTTCAAGCCTTACTGACACAAGTAAGAGTGCTATATTCGGCTGTGCCGAATCTTATATACCCTTTACCAAAGTGCTGTTTATGTAGTATAGAGATACATACATAATCACATAGATATGTAGGTACATATTTATTTTGTGAAAAAAATCATAATTTTTGCTCTGGTGCAATTTTTAGTAAGTGACCTCTCGGTATTTTTGGATTGAATATTTTTTTTTGATATTACCAATAAGTTGAATATCGATGCCCTACTCTCTCAACCTCGTATCTTGAAAAATACAAGTTTTCAAGAGAGAAAAAAAGAAACGGTTTATCTCTTTATACTTTGGAATTGATTACATCTATAGACATATATTAGTAGTAATAATACACTAATCTTCTCTAGTTTAATTCTGAAACGCATTTATTAAGATACGAGTTTGCTGCATTAAGAATAATTTTAATTCTTGGTACTTGATGAATAATTTACTCGTTTGTTGCATTCATACACAAAAAAAGTAAAAACAAGATTCAATTAAAAAATACAAAGATTCAGTTAAAAAATTAATTAGTTTTCAACCAATCACAGAAATTGTAGTATTAACTCATCCATTTTAATTGAACATGTTTTTGATTTTTTCAATTAATAAAATATTAGATTAACTAAAAATTTAATTGAAATATTTTTAAAGATTCAATTAAAAAATTAATCGAAATATTTTCGACGATTCAGTTAAAAAACTAGTGAAAAATTGTCAAGGATTCAATTAAAAAAATAATTGAAATATAGAAAAAATTTAATAGCTAGTATAAAAATTTAAAAAATTATGCTTTGTATGTATAAATAATTTCCAAAAATGGAAACGTTGGTATATTGTACCACAAACCTAACTCATGCACCGTATGGTTCTTCAAGTTCGAATGGTGCACGAAAGTACGTACAATGGCCGTATTTGTCGTTTGATAGTGTTCCCTAAGTGTACATGTAGAATATCGCAGCTTTTCTTTGAATTTTGTGTGTATTTTGTGATTGGATTTTAAAGAAAGGCTACGATATTTTCCACAATATATTGATACATACTTACGCAAGACCATTTGCATCGAACCCCAAATACTGCCAATGTACGAACTTTACCATCCTTATTAGATCTATCAGCTTGTATTTTTATTATATGCTTTTTTTTCTTAAGAAAAGAGAAGAAAATGAATTTCTGTTTTTTCATTTTATATTTTATTTTTATTCCACGCATGTCAAAATTACTATGAATCAAAAAAATAAAAAATTAACTGAGTAGTTTTTTTCATACATAAAAACAAAAGTTTCGTTATTTACTTAGAATTTATATGTAATAATTGTTAACCATTTCATAGTATCCTGAGTTAAGCTCTGTTGATAACACTTTTTTGATAAAGCAGTAAAGTCAATTAAAACAGACATATATTCAATTAAAATATTAATAAAAAATATAATTTTTTCTAAGCAAACACTTAATTGAAAAAAATTAAACAATAATTTTTTCTGTGTAGCTGTATAAACAAATAACGCCGCTATATCAAAACTATCCAACGAAAACAATATTTATTATTTCACTTGAGCTGAAATTTGATAAAAACAAATGCTCACTAAAACGAAGAAATTTCGAACCAAATTTTTCAATATTTGTTCGCAAATCTAAAAAAAATCGAATGTTCACTAAAGCTTCGAACTTCAAACTTCTCTCTTCTTTTTAATAACCCTATAAAATAATTTTAATATTGTACCTCCATAAGGTATTGTTTTATTCAATAATCCTTTATTTTACAAAATTGTTAAGTGTCTTAATTTAAACGTGTCATTACAAAAGCTATATATATCGCGGTATTATGTAAACGGTTATTCCTAAAGAATTTTTCGAATTTGTTCAGCACAAAGGAACGATTTCAGGGAAATGAAACTTAACATGTTCCTAATTAATTTTATAGTTAGAACGGTACTTTAGGGATTAATCTTATTTCCATTTCTATTTACTAAAAACAAATTTAGTAAAGTGCGACTTTGACTTGCGCACAAAGCGTGCCGTACGGACACTAAATATATAATACTATATGAGCTTTAGCCTATATAAAATAAACTTTTGGCATTTTTTTTCGTTTTTGGGGGTTTTTCGGTTTTAAGCGTTTTTGGCGTTTTTTGTTTTTGCTTTTTAGTGCTTTTTTCTCGTCTTAGCTATTTTGCTTAGGTTTTTGGCATTTTCTTTCATATGGCGATATTTTAAGTTTTGATGCTTTTATTTCGTTTAAGCGATTTTTTAGATTTTTTTCTATTTTGACAATTTTTTTCATTTTTAGCGATTTTTTCATTTTTGCAATTTATTTTAGTGTCACTTTTTTTAAATTTTGTGGTTTTTTCGCTTTGGTGATATTTTTAGGGGTTTGGCGTTTTTTTATTTTGTTGATTTTTTTTTCATTTTGGCGATTTTTTTTATTTTAGTGATTTTTTAATTTTTTCAATATATTTTATTGCTTTTTTTAATTTGGTGATTTTTTTTTCGTTTTGGCACTTTTTTTAATTTAGTGCTTTTTTAGTTTTGGTGTTTTTTTTCTCTTTTTACCGATTTTTTAAAGTTTTTGACTTCTTTTATTTTGTTGATTTTTTTTTCATTTTGGAGAATTTTTAATTTTAGCGACTTTTTTCTTATATTTTAAATTTAGTGCTTTTTTCGTTTAGGCAGGTTTTTCAGGTTTTGGCGATTTTTTTTTGGTTTGGCGATTTTATAATTTTGGGAATTTTTTGTTTAACCTTTTTTGAAAATTTCAAGACTTTGCCTCCTACGGTTACCAAGATACAGCAAGTTGTCAAAATTACATAGTCAAAATTACATAAACTGATAGAACACCCTATAAATTTTATTTTTATAAATTTTAGTGATAATTGTTGTAGTCTGTATAAAAATACAGTAATTTTACAAATTCCAAGTGTCTATATATGTACATACATATATTCATACACTTGTATATATGTATATTACATGGAATTTTAGTAATTTTCGATGCTAGTTTTGAAATACCCTTTAATTTTTAACTTTCATATTTTGTTTTGTGTAGTGACCAAAGTTCTACATACTCTGTCCAAATTTCAGATCCGTAGCTCTTACGGTTCCTGAGAAAATAGTATTTTTCCTAAAACATAAAATATTTTTAACTATAAGAAAAAATATTAAAGTGTGTTTTATTTTTTTAATTTTTTTTTAAATTAGAAACACCAATTTTAATCACACTGAAGTAAAAAACTAGTTAATTTAATAAAAAAGTAATAAAAACTAGTTTTCGGTAGTTATTTTGTATGGGAAAATAGAGTTTGAATTTTCCAGCTCTGAAACCTCATGCTCGATTTAGTTGATTTTCAATACCAAAATTTTTCGGGGAAATTCTGACACACCAGTCGAAGAACGAATTCTCTGGCTGTTGTGGGAGCTTCGGAAAACCGATTTCACGTACAGACAGACGGACATCGCTTGTTCGTCTTCCCTATGCACAAGGATCCAGAACATATTTTTACTTTTAAATTTTATTAAACGTGTGAGTTGTTTTGATTGCTCAAAAATAAAAATAAATAACACACGATTTTCTTATTTGCAACTTAACTTGCTTTTATTCTTGACTAAACAAATTACAACTTTTCTTTTCTTATTTACTTCTTAACGTTATTATCCACCTCACGATGTCCTTTACTTTCAACGATTTTCACTCCACTAAATTCACATTAATACTGGCTGAATTCTCACATACGACAATTTTTTTTATACTACAAAATCGGATCTAGAATGTTCGCGAATAGATGGCGTAGCAACATGCATGCATATATGTACTTAGTAAAACCCAACTGGAAGAAACTATTTCCGCACAAACGATTTGGCTGTTTAGGCGCGTTTGTTTATTGGTATCCAGATGATTAAACAGTCTTCTAGCACACTCGGGAAAATTCATGTCGCCATTTCTAGATGTTTGTAGGTGATTCGATTGGCCGTTAGTTTTTGAATTTTCAAAGAAACGACTTGTATGTTGGTAGCAGTGCTGCGACAACCAAAAAATTTTTACAACTAAAATTCGATTTAAAAGTTACCAAATGAGAAAAAATATTATCAAATTTCAATATGTAGTATTTTTATTAAATAACATCCCAGCAAAAAAAAGACACTCCAAAAAAGTCATGAAAATGTAGAGTTTGCGATCTGGAAGGAGTTAAAATTTCTATCCGTTCTAATGATTTTTACATAGGGTTGTCATTGCAAGAACTTCTCTTTTTCGATGCCTGGTCACTGAATTTTAAGCGATATTAAGAAAAAATTCCCTTTTTTGTATTCTATGATAACATTTTAATTTAGTATAACTGGTAAATAGTTACCTATTTTAACAATTCATTTCTTTTTATACGAATTTAAACCCTAAACAGTGTTTTCATGAAAATTTAAGCAAATAACTTTGAAATTTTAGACTAAAATTAGTTCATAAACTTCCTTAAGAAAATAATTTTTTTTAATTCAGGTGAGTATTTCCTAACACTATGGAGGAGTTACAAAGTTTTGTATGACTAAAAGAAGCTTCTACATGGTTTGTTGCTCACTCTCGGATAATTAAAAATGTAGTTCTACTAGAATGACTTCCATTTTTTTTACTGGGTTTTAAAATGCATAGATATTTATAATGTAACGCATGTGATTTGAATGCAGTTAATAATAATAACAACAAAACAAATTAATGTAATTCTTTTACCTACATATGTATGTATGTAATAAGTTAACGCTTGTACATGTATTTATATAAAAAATAAAATTTTTTTAAATATAAAGTAAACAAAACTTGCAGATCACAGTATAATAGTTTGAATGTGTGTGATGTTAAATTTTAAAATTTATAACCCTTGACACAAACCTTGTGCTTTTAAGCTACAAAAATTCGACTAATGTCTTTCCAAAGGACTTTTTCATTAAATGATGCAACCGAGATGGGAAAAATTAATGCAAATTTATAGATAAGGTGTTCCTTTATTAAAGCCCATGAATCTATTTCTGAAAAACATGAATTTGAAGCAAATGCGGGCGGACAAAAGTGGTCACCTATTATGGACCACATAGTACTCTACAAACGTGCATACTCAGAATTACTGGAAGATAAAAGAAAAGAAAAGTATTCTAAACAAGTGAAGTCATAACAGGTGGCTGCACTAGCGATTTTAGTCACAGCTGTTTTATTTTCAGTTGCCTTGGTAGCAATACTAAAAATTGAAGAACATAAAAGCTTAAAAACTAAAACATAAAAAATATGTACATGTGTATCATTCATTATTTTGGCAAAAAAATAACCAAAATGAGAAAAATATTCACATCTCCACATTAAAAAAAAACTAACCACTTTTGGTTAGAAATAACCAAAAACGGCAGCCCTGGTTGGTAGTGCAGTGTGCTATTTTTAGTACAGGGTGGTTACCATAAGTGCTCGCACTTTTATTTGTATACGTGTGCGTCTGTAGCTACGTACAGAATTATTGTTGCTGCTATAGTGTTTGCACGTGAACGTTTATTGCTTTAGTTAAATACTTCTAGATAGTTCTTTGCATTAACCCTGTAGGAATATTTTTACGTAACAATATATACTTTATGTGTCGCTTATTAATATTGTAGGAACTACACACGGAATGACAAACCTATATATACCCTTTTACCATTTTTTGGTAAAGGGTATAAAAATGTCAGAGACTCCGCCAGCAAGAAACTAAAATTCAATAACTTGGAAAAATATGTAAAAAAAGTTTATAAATGATTTATTTGTTCATTATTTGTGTTTTTTTACATACAAGATCTATAAAATACAAGCTTATGTATATAAATTGTGTTTTAATTGTGTATTAACCATGTTTTTATGTAAATTCTCGTCTGTTTTGCAAGGGAAAAATTTTTTTGGTGAAAAAAGCAAGTTCAACGGCTTTCATAATACCTACTTTTTCCCCCAGGAGTTTTTTATTCCCGCATTTGGTAAAAAAGGGAAAAAAACAAATTCATGATTGGAGAAAAGGGAAAAGTGAAAAAAAGCTCGCACGGAATTGTTATTCATGATTGGGCTGTATATGTTATACTTAGAGGTTAAGTTGTGCCTCTGAAAGGCTAAATCACAAAAGTGTGCGGTTTGTTCGTAATAAAATTTTTTAGTGATTGCCTGAAGAAAACATATCTTCAACACAAAACAATTAAGTATATGTACATTATTAAATTATCATCCTTTTTTCATTTTATATCCTGGAAACAATTTTAAGGGCCATTAGTATAACTTAAAGTTAGTTTAAAGTAGGATTTTATCGGACGTATAAAACTCTATTCATTATTATAAATTTAAGTTTAAAATTGTCATTGTACAATTGCCATTGTAGTAATGGTAAAGTAAGAAAATAAAAAACATGTTGATTATTGAGTTCTTGTTTCAACTTTGTTATTTGTTGTTGAGCTTCTCATTTATTTAAATGAAAGTTTATAACATAATGACTCTAGTTGTTCTAAGAAACTTTGGGTAAAGGTTCCCTGATGATCTGCATTAGCAACAGTGAAATGCGCATAGGATCCAGCTAAACCCCTCAATAATCAATTTCAATGTATTTTATTAAAAAAATATTTTACTGAATAAGTAAAATATAATTTTGGGATTATTAGTGCGTTTACAAATTTTAAACTTAAATTGTAAAAATTCCCATAAAAACACTAATTATTATAAATTTAATTTAACTTACCAGGAAGATACATTTGCCTTTAGGTTAGCGCTTACTTCACTGATGGATAGCTTTATATACGTCCGATAAAATCCTACTTTAAACTAACTTTAAGTTGTAATAATGGCCCTAAATTTTATTGTTAAGAAATGTTTCTATTAATGACATTATTAATCAAGATTTCATTTAGTTTTCATTTTCGTTTGTATTTCGTACTCACATTTATTATGAATTGACTTCATTTTTGAAACGTCATTATCAATAATTGCCGTTTGTATTTTTTAGGTTATTGACATTGTATTATTAATTTTTACTTGCTTTAGACTTTTAATCACTTTAATTTTGTTTTATCCACTAACCATGTTTCTCATTTTGCTAAGTTGATTTCTGTTGTCGTTCATATCTCAAGATGAGAAGTTAACAGTTTATTACATACTTTTGTTGTATTTTCCTCACTCTGAAAACGAAATTAAAGCAAAGAAATACAGTAAGTAAAAGTATGGAAAAGAGCAAAAAAGTAAAAACGAATTAAGTTAAAATTTACTCTTATTGTTTGAACTTTTTTTTAGTATTATTTTTTTTTTTTTTGTTCAAACAATTTATAACTCAGCAGGGAAAATAAATGGCCAGTTTATCCAAACTAAGCACTAAATTAAAAAAAAACACTGTTCCCTAAAATAATAGGACAGTTAATACAAAACAACTACTCATCCACCATTAAACTTATTTTGTAATGTCAATTCAAGGACAGCAAATGTGAAGAAATAACGATGAGTTAGATAGTAGATAGTATTTATAACAAAAATTACAACGAAAATACATCCCAAAACAAAGTAATTTAGGAAAGCAGTTTACTATAATATATTTGTACGTCGCTTGTACTCAAAACAAAAAATTCTTATTTGCTTTATGGGTAATTTTTTCTGAATAGAGATTACAAAATTTTTTTTAACACTCCTCAAGACATGAGGATATTATTTGTTAAGCAAGCAGCTGTCGTCTGCTACCATTATCAAAAACTAGGTACGGCCACGCCCAATAAAATTTGTTTTTAAATTTTATTTGATTCTACCCATCTGATTTCATCCGATTGGGATGTACACTCCACAGTCCTCTTAAAATTTGTATTGTATTTCATGCTTTTTCATGGAACTTTGCACACGCCTTAAGTTTTTTCAATGACACTATATTCTACCTTATTACATTTGTCAATATCGACATGAAATGATATTGTATTGTGTTTCTTACTTCAAATTGTATAACTCATATGATTTCCTCTCTCTACAAGAAATTTTTACGATTATATAGTGTTGAAACAAATTTGAATTTGTTTGAGTTAATTCATATCAAATAGTAATACCTGTTTTCACTCTGCCATGGTTATAATAAGAGTTGGTTTTATCGTTAAAACCAACTGTTAAAATCTGATTTTACCATATTATTTTGTTAAAACCAACTTAAAAAGATTTTTGAATTGGTTTTAAGTAGGTTTTATAAAATTATACCTGGTTTTCCCTGTGTTTAATTCAATGCTGCGAAGTTAAAATGACCTGAATCAGCTAATAATATTTATGCCAGTGAATAAGAATAGATACCGATTGAAACAATTTGCACTTAAAAATGAATGCAGCGGCAGCAATAATCAATAATCTTTTAGATAGAAAGCAACGAACATATTTTCATTGTACTCTCTGGGAAGTAAAAATAGACGATATGATCCAATAAAAAACTTTGCCTACTAGAATGCAAAAAAAGTGTGTGTACTCCCCTGTCGTAAGTACTTACAATTTGACTGAATAGCCTATTATTTTTGTTTGTGAAGCTCAAAAAGTATGCGGTGTACCTTATACTTTTTGCTTTCAAATATCCAAAAGTTAATAGATTACTGATTGTGTAAAAGTATTCAAAATTTAAAGGTTTTTTTATGTGTAAACATCTATGTATACGCTAGGGGCTAAAAATCTTTTTTTTTTTCAATACAATCACAAATTTTGAGTAAGATCGTACATCGAAAGAATTTTTTACTTCATAAATCCAATGAAACAATTTCATTAAAAAATTTTCACAAATCTAATGATAATTTCACAAATCCAATGAAAATTTCATGAATATTGTGAAACAATTTCATTGGAATTGCTTCCTTGATATTCTGATTTCGTTAGAATATTTTATTGGATTTATGAGAACAATATTTTTTAATTTTTAAGAAACCCCTTTATATTTAAGTTATTTCAATATTTTCATGAAATTATTTTATTGTTTGGATGAAGTTATAGCACTGCATTAATTACACTGTTGAATAAATTTTATGAAGCTTTCAATAAAATAATTTTAACGAAACTGGTTTCATTAATCCAACGAAGCATGATGTTGGTTGAATTTTAATGAATTATTCATTAGATTAATGCCGAAATTCATAGAATTTCTGCCGAAAATTCTTTCAATGTAAAGCATTATCAAATCGTTGTAAGCCATGTATGAGCGTTTTGTGTAATCATGCATACATATATACTCAACCGAATTTTAAAGCATACCTTCAGGAGCAAATTGCTTGTGGAGTGTAATAGTGTTGCCAGTGGGGATAAATTTGTTAAAAATTTGAAATACCCAGCTAAAAAAATATTTATGGAGCATATATGATATCCCATATATGATTCGGATCCGAAAAATGAGGGCATATGGGCATATATGATTATATATATTCATACATTTTCATACATTTATGTGTAAATTCCCTCCACAGTATGCAAAGTTCATATTCATACACTCTTGATTCACAAAAGCTCACTGCTGTGCAATAAATTAAATTACAAAAATTAAATTTTTTTAGACTTGAGAGAGAGGTTGTATTTGATGAAACATTTGTTTAGACAAATAATTCAAAACGAACTAAAAGTCATTTCGTTCATCAAAAGATGAATCAATTATTTAAAAAACACATAAATCATATTCGTACATAACATTTAGCTTAAGAAATCAGATTAAAAACTAATGCAATTAATTACAAAAGAAAAAATAATCCGTCTTTGTTTCTTATCTAGAGAATTTTGTTATTTTCTATAAAATTAATGACTGGATTATCCTTTTGATTATCTGGTATATTAAATGAGAAAACAATGTATAAAGTCATATAAGAATGGTTTTTTTGTAATGAAAAGTTTTTATTTTTTAAACGTTGAGGGTACGCATATAAACTTTGCATACCGTATGTATTTTCTAATGGATTTCCAACTCAGCAGTGATAAAATTCCAAGCTTTTTTTGATTGCAAAAACGATCTTATGTGAGATATCATGTATGCATACATTCTTATATGGCTCCATATATAAAATCTTATGTTGGATCCACATATGAAGAGTTTCATAATTAAAAGTTCATATATGAGCTCATATGTTATAATACGTTTCATATATTAGTCCATATACTAGTTCATATATAATAGTTTTGCCATGTATAATTCCATATATTTCCATACATGAATTCATACATATTCATATATAGTTATATACATTCATATATTAAAAATATATGGACCATATATAATTTTTTTAGCTGGGTATATAAAATAAATATAAACTTTTAAATAAAAGAGCGTTTTAAATGTCAAATATTTGTTTAAAAGATATATGTATAGCAGTATTTATAAAGAATTTATAACATTATATTATAAGATATCTTCCGTACGTACTGTTGCCTTACACTGAAGCTGGTGCACGATAATTGGGTAACAAATCCCCATATCATGGCAATTATTACATATCGTCTACAACTGCAACTAACTCTGATATAATATGTGAGAGAATGTCGGCAGAATAACAAAAATAAAATGCCGATATTTCTCTTCATCTCATACAACAAGAACACGTAATTTTACTTTTCCTATAAAATTTCATTTTATGCAAATTCTCACCGAGTTAACTTGTATTCATTTTACTTAATTATTTATTTTGTTTTCACTTTTTCACACAAACTTTAATTTATAAGTCAATTAAACATATTTACGTCCCTTTTCACAATGTATGGTTATGAGTTAACTTGAACTTTAACTGACAGTTCTTCACATAAAACTTGCAGTTAAAGTTCCTGTTATCTTTTAACCATACATTGTGAAAAGGTACGTTAAACATATAAAATCCCAGAAAATTTGTCCAAAACATAGTTTATCATTTATTTTAATAAACACTCACACATGCATACTAATATAACAACGCTCTCATAAAAAATCTTATAAGATTGAGATAACACTAATTTGAAGTCTACACGTAACATAATTCGCTCTGCGATTGAATTTGACGATATTATCTTACATATTGGGTTAGGTGTAGACCCTGTGTTATAGGTGAAGATTTTAATACAAATTTTGCAAGCTTTATGAACATTTTTATTTGACGTTTTCCACTTGCATATGAGCAATTCTACACAAACCCCTACAACTAATAATTCCAGTACTATAGATGCAGTTTTTCATAAGTACAGTAGAGTCAAATATTTTTATATCTTATTTTAGTTACCATAAAACAATATTAAAAAAAATTTTCATTACCAGATGTTAACACATCTCCCCTGTGGTCGGACTCACATTATTTTTTTTCACATATATGTATGAAAAAAAATTTTTTTCCAATAAAAACAAATAAAATTTTGTAACAAAATTATAAAACTTGTACCTTTTTTGGGATTGTTAAAAATCATAATTTTACAAAGAAAATATATAAATGAGAACGTATATTGAAGAATATGCGAAAATACTTAAATTTTGTAATAAAAATTATAGTAAAACAAAAATATTTATTTGTTTTCGAATTTTATTTTTACGATTAATAAATTTTCCATTATTAACTGAAAAGTACTACAGCAAATACTTTTACAGAATGATATAAATAAGTTCTTATTTTATTCATTAGAGAACAGTCATTATTATAGGCATAAAATAATTAGATAAATAAGTACCACTCATTACTTCGATAGCCATCAAAAGAGTAGTACCCGTTACAAAACCTTGAAATTTTTTTTCTGGGGACTTACATCCATCTGCCCATAAAAAAGCTAAGTCCACCTATGTACCAAATTTCAGTAGTGCGATTCACTAAATTTTTTAATGGTAATCGCATCGTGAAAATAATTATAACGAAAATTTTTCGAATTTGCTATTCAGTAACAATTTTAACGATATTCGCTGTAGGTTAATGTTAGCTGTGTCGTTATGTAAGCGACAATAATTTATATGCTGTCAATTTTCTCCACAAAAATCAACAAAAAATATCAGCTGAGTCCTATCCTTAAAAAGATGTTTCAGAATCACACAAAAAAATTTTTTGACAAAAATTACAATTGTCGTATCGTCAAAAGTTACTGAATCGCGCTACAGATCTTGATTTGATGAGCACTTTTCACATCTCCAGGATGTCAGAAAGCTTCGTTGTAAAACTGTCAAGGTTTGCGTATGAGGTCATCTTGATGAGGTCTTCTTATGTTTTGAATTTTATAATTTTACGATTGCGGGAAACAATTTTATGAGGTTTAAAAACACGCAGAATTAGGTATAAAACTATACCACTAAGGTATCGATACTTTTACTTGATACGATATCGCTTCAGAAGTATCGATACATACTCAGTATCGAATAAAAAGCATCGATCAAAGTAGTGAAAACAAAATTAAATACCCACCAAACCAAATAATCCTAAATCGTAAAGAATTCTTAACGACTAGTCGACAAAATCTTCCGATTTCGGAAGTGATTAATATGAGAAAAAACTAATGCTTAAATTTCTTGCAGACGAGTTTTGGTAGAATTTATTTATGAAAATACTTCTTCAACAAACTAATTGTCCTGAATTACAAAAAAATTTTTAAGTTCAATTTTGTTAAAAATATAGCCATAACAATCGCCAATAAATTCATTTGTCACCAGCAAAATCGACATGTCGCCAAATCAAAAACTTAGACGCCAAACAAAGTAGAAAAATCGCCACGTTTGGGCTAGACTAGAGCAGAAGATATAGTCGAGATAACATTTCAAATGTTTGTGTAAATTCGTTTTGTTCCCGCAATATCGCACGCTTTTAAAACAATTTTTTTCAGTTTGCAATACTATCGCCTTTTTTTATAAAATATTTGATTTGGGTGGACCCCTTTTTCACGAACTTACTCTTATATATATTCTAGATACAAATTTACATTTAGCACGAACAAATAAAATTGTGTTAAACTGGCATCATGTTCAACTTTTTTGTAGCCAATAAGAAATGAGTATATTTGAACGATACGAGTACTTTCTACCGATAGTAGTAGAGTATCGATACCAACTTGGTACTTGGTTTCTAAGAAAAAATATCCAGTATTTACTTGTATTTACTCGTATCGTTTTATTCCTACGCAGAATGGCTACGTGTAAATATACACACCGTTGCAGAGGCCGGAACTTGGCCTGGTGCGCTAGAGTGCGCCTAGAAGAAGTAATTGAAGTCGGTAGCTAGCAGTGGTGAATGTGTTTGATTAACACATATTTTCTCAAATATGTAAGTACCCAGCAAAAAATTTTCAAGATTTTGTAATGGGTAGTACTCTTTTAATGGCTTACAAAGTAATGAGCGGTACTTATTTATCTAGTTATTTTATTAGTATAATAATGACTGTCCTGTAATGAATAAAATAAGAACTTATTTATATAATTACTTAAAAGTACTTATTATAGTACTTTCCAGTTAATAATGAAATATATATATATATGTAGGGAATAATTTATTGATCGAGAAAATGAGATTCAAAAACAATAAAATAACTTTGGTTTACTATAATTTTTATTACAAAATTTAATTATTTTCGCATATTCTAGGCATATTTTATGCAAAAAGTAATTTAAAAAATGTTGCATATTTGTAAGCAAAAAATAACCCATTAAATTTTGAATACTTTTAGGCAATCACTTTTGGATATTTGTAGGCAAAAAGTATAGGGTACCGCATACTTTTTGAACTTATCAAACAAAAATAATGGGTTATTTAGTCAAATTGTAAGTACTTACGACTGCGGAGTACATACACTTTTTTGCTTTCTAGTAGGCAAACTTTTTTGCTGGGTAGTGTTAGGTATTTCCTTATTGTATCTATCTTTATTGGCAAATATTTATAATAGCATAGACAGGCGACAGCGTTAATATGCATTAGCAGTCTTATGCTAGGAACACAATTGGAACGAACGACGAATTTCGTGCACATCGACGAATTCGTCGATAACCATTCGCTGCGTAAATTCGTCGTGTGAAGCACAATAACGACGAATTTACTCACCGAATTCTTCTCTCATGTTTGATAAAGTAGGTTGTTGTGTGTACAAAAACTGAGAGAGAGAGAATTTCCTCTCAATTTTGTTTTTTCGTCGTTCGTCGGCGTACAAAATATAAATAAATCTATCTCAGAGTTCGTCACGCACGACGAATTTCGTTGTACGGCGGTATTGTGTTCATTTTCATATGCACAAATGTGTTTTATTTTTTATGACGAAACTTCGCACCGAAAAATTCGTCGTTCGACCCAGTTGTGTTCCTAGCAATAATTCAAATTAACTTGTGAATTATCCCCATTCCAATGCGCATTAGATTTACCGTAAATGCACTAAATGAAATTGAATTAATACTGAATTTAGCTATTTCAATATGTATAATACCGTCAAAAGTCAATCAAAATTAAATTAATTTATAATTTTCAAAATTAAAATGGATTCAAAGTCAGGAAATATAAGTTATTTTAATTATTTTTAGAAAAAGAAATATTAAAAGTTCGGCACAAATTTGTTCCATTTTAAGATTTCCAAGGAAAATTACCGAAGTGTGTGTGTACGAAAGGGATGCACAAATTTTGTTAGTTGTTAACTTAATTCAAATACTGTCGTCTGTCAGAGTAAATTTTTAATTTGCTTTAAATGCAAATTAACGCTGTCGTCTGTCTAGTTAAGTAGATATATACGTATATAACATAAGTACATTATGTCTTTAATTCGCTTTCGTTTTATCTTTGTAATTTATTATAGTTGTATAAACTAGTTTTTAAATTCATTCCGTTAAAAATTTGTTATAGTGCGATTAACAAACAAATTGAAAAATAATGTGAAAATTATTTGTGTTCATAAAGTGTACGCACATTTGAACCTTAAGCTTTTAACCTGCGTAAGTTAGAGGAAATTTTTTTAAATGTTTAAAAACATTAGTATATTTTTGACTATTTATTAGATATTATGACTAACGAAATGGTCATAGTATCATATACATTTGCTTTTATACTGATTTATACAAGCAATGTGTGTTAAAATCAGGGCTCGAATTTATATGACTAGAAAAAGCTATTAAGAGTGATCAAATAACCCAAAAAGTAATGAAAATTTTCCTGAAACTTGAATATCAATAATTAAAAATAATTATAAATTTTTAAAGCCTCCAACGAGAAAATTTATGATAACTTCCAAAAGGCAAAGAAAAAAAACATATAAGACAATATATCTCTAGCTCATAACCATTTCCAGTTATTGGCCCTCCAATATATTTCAAAACCTTATGAGACATAAATCTTCTGAAAGCTGGTGGTAATTTAGACCATTTTGTTCCATCTTTTCCGTAGGCAAAACTATTTGAATTGGAGGTTTCCTGATTTTCCAGTTGTTCTTCATTTTCTTCTTCACTTTCTGACGAATCTTCAATTTCATTATCAACTTCTAATTCTTCCTCAATATCAGGAGCTTCAACTTCTATGCCATCATCCTCATTTTCATGAACTTCATTCTGAATTTCGTTTTCTATGTCATTGGCGATTGCCTCTGCCAACCTTTCAAAATAGTTAGGATGAGATTTGGAAACTGTTTCGAAGACTTTGTGTACTTCAGTACTCATTGTAACATTCTACACTTATCAACTGTCAACACAAAACTGAGAAAATCATTTATAAAATATGCAAGCAAAACGATTCTGTGTTTTGTAAAAAACCACAAAAATTAATGTTATAATTTGCTTTTACTATCAGTCATAGAAGAAACATTTTGTTGCTAACGCAAGCAAACACTTCTTTTGCGTTTAGTGTGGTTTTTATACATTTTGTTTTGATTTTATGCAATGTTTTTTATACATAATATTATAGGGTCTGGCTGGGCCCTGGTGTTTCAAACGTGAATAAAAATTTTTTAAAGTTGATTGCCAGGCCCACAAATAAAGAACTATATTTTCTTAAACTTTTTTTATACAAAACACCTTTATTGAGGAATTCAAAAAATATTAGGAGGATCGGTCTATGATATCTATGTAAAAAATTGAAGAAAATCTAAAAAATGCATGGCCAGGCCCTGGTGTTCACTTGAGGGATATACTCGTATTACAGCTTAAATTTCCCAGGCATTAACACAAATTTATTTAGAAAGTTTAAAACACTCACTAAAAACATCTTATATGTACATACTATATGTACATAAATACTCGAATGTTAATTCAAATTGGGTTTTAGAACAAGAACTTTATATATTTTTAGCTTTTAGATTTTAAATTCCTTAAAGGTTTTTTCCAACAAGAAAAACACTTTTTTATATGAGATCAAAAAAGTAAACTTATGGCCTGTTTCCCACCTGCGAAAGAAAACGTTCGAATTACAATTTATATTGAAAACAAAAACAAATTTTCATATTTTATTGTTGTTTTCAATATAAATTGGAAGTCGAACGTTTTCTTTCGCAGGTGGGAAACAGGCTATTAGTCGTCGTCCATACAGTAAAACATTTGCTGCAAAACATTTGAGTTTGTTGGCGAGAGGGGAAAGAGGAATGGCAAAGAGTACTTTGTTTCATGTACACGAAGTTCTTGTTGAGTACGTCATTCTCGCCTCATTCTTATGAAAAATATATGAGAAAATGTATTAACCTGCAAAACCAAAACTTCACAATGTGGACACGAATGCAGTTTCAAATGAGAAAACAAAAATGTTTTGCAGCAAATGTTTCACTGTATGGACGAGGACTTACAAATATATGTAAGTAATAAAATAATAGTTAATAAAAACAAACAAAATAAAAAATACTCGAGGTTTGAGATCAAAAACAGATCAGTAGATTTGTTCTTAAAAAACGTCCATACAAGTCACTTTTCAATGTAAAACAATTTTATTAAAAACAAAAAATGAGAATAATGATTTCAAAAAATTGCTGTAAAACCAGGGACCGAAAATAATTTTTATTTCTTTCTTTCTGAAGAAAAGGTAATTTGAAAATAACCATTATCTACTTTAGGTTATTATTAACCATTATCGTGAGATATTATTATATCGTTATGTTAACTTTTCCAAGGACATTTCAATATCTTGCCCTAGAAATGCATCCAGTACATCTAAAGTACGATGTGTATTCTTGAAGCGATAACCGAAAAATAAAATTACTTTCGATAATGTTCATTGGTAACCAAAAAACTTTTTTGGTTGCTGTAATAGTTAGTTATTTATAAAAAAAATATTTCTCACTTATATTGGTTACGATTATAAACATTATTTAAAATCAATAAATGGTAATAAAAACTTTCGCCATTTCTCTTACAACTGTTATGTGCCTGCTTAAAAAATCAATCTATGTGACAAGATATATCGTTAAATAAAAAATTAAAAAAAAAACGCTGCTCGAAATTAATTTTCACAAGTACCAAAGTGAAAGCAGTTGTTTTCTGTATGTAAAGTTGTCAACTCTTTGTTTTATTATTTTCCGGGATCCCGCAGCAAAAATCCTGGGAAATCGGGACATTTTTAAACTGGAATTCCCGTGAATTCCCGAGACGGGAAAACCCGGGAAAAAGCCCTATTTATATTTAAACTTATTGCATAAATTTACTGTTTGTTGCGCTTTATGGGCTGGCGGCATCATTGGCCCAATTGTCTTCAAAAACGATGATGGCCAGAATGGTACTAGCAATGGCATTAATCTTGCTGATACCTGGATGGAGCGGTCCACTCACGTGATTGCCCAATTAAATGACCACCAAGATTGTGTGCTTTAACCCCATTAGATTATTTTATTTGTGGTTGTGCTAAGTTGCTTGTCTACGGCGATAAACCAAAAACAATTGAACACCAGGAAATCAACATTTTAAGAGTTATCGGCAAAATACGGCCAAAAATGCTGCGTAAAGCTATTGAAAATTGGTATTCCAGATTGCACCTTCTACGTGCTAGCCGTGGCGATCATATACATATCAGAAATCATATTTAAGCATTAATTTCATAATATTTTCTTACTATTCTCGAGAAAACAGCCTGCGACGGCCAGACGAATGGCGTAGCGAAAACAGTAGGGTTTCTTTTCACCTTTGGTGTAAGGAACCCTAAAAACGCTCAACTTGGCATTTTTGATAAGAAAATCTACTATTTATGAATCTGCTCCTTGAACTCCGATCCCTGCTTAAATATTTATCTAAATTATATGAGAATGTGTGTGTGACTTTTTAAATCTTTATTTCTATTGCCGTAATTGTTATGATATTAAAATAATTTGTTTCTATACTTGAAATTGTGCTCCAATGATACGAAAATTTATGTTATTTAATTTAAAACGTGAACTATGGTTATCACGTTCAAAGTGCATACGTACATACATATGTATGTTTGTATGTACTCTTATTTATGTATATCAGTTCAAGTGCTATTCTTTATTCTGTTTTATTTAACATATTTTTTAACCAACCTTAATTGACAATGAACATTTATAACGTAGACATAAAAATGAATAGCGCTATGGAAAAAATCGCAGATAACAAAACTCAGATTTCTTATTATATTCGCTCTAAAGACTATACATTAACATAATTTTCGAATCAAGTAGCAGTTATTAGATATATACTTCTTCTGTTTAACATTTTACATCACTTCTTGAATTTGTATGCAAATCATAAATATATCATATAATAAGCAAAATGATATTTCAATAATCGAGAATTTTTAATTTTAGGAATCTTTGGTTCGTAATCAAATAACATATGTCGAAATTTCTAAGGATACCATTAGAAAGCCAGTGATTGTTCAAGATAAAACGTTCGTTAACTCGGATAGAAGAAAAGCGAAAATGATTAAGAAAATATTGGAAATTGTATGGCATTACAGAGAGGAGTTGTGGAGGATAAGGAGAAAACAAGGCCCTGCAGAAATATCGTCACTTTAAATTTAACTAGAACAACTCGAATAAGTAATGAAATAAGAAGCTTTTCACGATATAAAGCATATGGTATTTAATGGTATTTTCTCTAGTTCATGTCATAATGTACACGATATAAAGCATCTCGAGAGCCTATATTCAAAACACGTCAACTCAAATTTGGTCAAAATGAGTTTCCGGTGGCAAATAGCTCCCCTATGCAATATTCATCTGTAGTATAAATTTCGAATCAAAAATATTATTTTTTCTCAAAGTATAATTTATTTTTATGAAATTAAATGTAAATTTCCAATATTTTTAAAAAATGAGTAATTTATTATAAATTTACTTTATATCTTATTGCATTTGGCATGTTGAATATGAATCTGGTAAGGATTTTGATATCCTATGGCTAGTTTTTAAGATATGGTCACTTTAAACATATTAGTACGTAGGGGTTCCGATAAAAAAAAATTGGTAACGTATGTATAACTTTTAAATTGTTAATCGAATAGAAACATAATGTGTGTACCAATTATAGTCAATAATATAAGCTTTCGAAATTGATAACTTATAGTAACCCTGTTACTCTAATGAGTGAGTTAGAGAGTGCTAAATATGACTACCTCGAGATCACTGTTGCCAATTCAGCTATTTTGTCGTCAAATCTAGCGATTTTTAAGTACATTTTGCGGGAAAAATTATGATTTAGCTATTAGCGGGAATTCTAGCGATTTTTTGTTAATCATAATTCGCTTTAAAAGGTGAGCTTGTTTAGACGCGGTGAACGTATAGGAAGCACCCTATACAAAAAAAGATGATTGAATAGCGCCACAATTGTGCAGGTTTGAAGGTGAGCTAATGTAATGTCCAGCCTAACATCCGTCTTAATAAGTGCTTTTATAAATAAGTAAATACGTTTATATTATTAATCCTTTAAATAGAGCTTTAGATAACTGTTATGTTTGCATGTTTTATTAGACTTAAAAAATCTAATACTCCAAAACGGGAACTCACAATACAAAAACCAGCAGGTTTGTCAGCACTACTTTTACTCTATAATTTGAAGAATTTTTTAACTGGGGAAGTCCCGAAGTAACAGAAATGGTGAATTACATGTTCCTGTACATACCAGAATCGACAAACAAAACTGGTGCAAATAGGTATATCTGTGCAGGCCTATAACATGTATATCTATTTTTAATAAAAAAAAGCCTGTATTAACCTATTGCAATACTTTTATTTGGTATTTTATAAAATTTTTAGGAAAATTTGTGAAGTACGAAAAGTTAACAAGTTACCGTAAAATTTTTGAAGCAACCTAAAAATAAATGTATTTTTTAGCTATTTATCACTAAATTTTCAAGTCATTTTGAAATTTAGCTATTTTATAGCTATTTTCTTGTCTACTTTAGCGATATTTCTTGGAAAAAAGTTGGCAACAGTGCTCGAGATGGAAGAGGTTTTCAGTCAGGCTTAAGTAATTTTTTATGGTATTTGATGTTTTTTCTTGTAGTTTTTAAATTTTTATATCTTGTATTTAGCAAAAGATTTCACAAATTGATTAGAAAATAAATATTAAAAAAAAATTAAAATTTTTTTCCGACAAATTATGCTAGCTCTAAAGAAATACATATTGGTTTTTTGATCGGCTATTCCATAAAAATACGCACATTAGTAAGCATATTTAAACTATTTTATGGAAGACACATCATTTATTTTTACAATAATGAGCGAATTAACTAGTTTTTTTTGCTCTACTGAAAAGATAGATTTTTTCAGTTGACGTATTTTGAATATAGGCTCTCGATATGGTATTTGATGGTATTTTCTCAGTTCATATTATAATGTTCCAGAAATTCATGTATATGTATATACCCTAATGGCATTGGCAAGAAACAACAGTTGTATGCATAAAAAACCAGGCAAGAAACAACAGTTATGCAAACCCAAAATCACAAAGACCAATAAGATTGACCTCATTCTTACCAAAAATTTTGAAAAAAATTTTGGACAAAATGTTTAAGGAGAGTATACTACATGATGTAATAAAATTTAATCAGCACGCCTACATTAGAGGCAGGTATATTGAGATAGCTCTGCAGAAAGTTGTATAAAATATTGAAAGATCTTTTGATCTATGCTTCTACATTCTACATATATTCAATGATATAGAAGAGGCTTTCAACAATATTTCTATCTTGAAAATTATCGAATGCGTAACCATCTTGAATCAAGTAATAACCATTAAGATAATCCATATCCATAAGATCAAATTAATAAAAAAAACTGCTACGGAATACAACAGGCAGGCATATTACACTATGCAACAAATTTTTATCTTTTTGCCATAACCTCAAAATTAAGATGATTTCTTAGCTAATTTAGGGTCGCTGAACACGAATATGGCATTTATTTATTTTTCTTAAGAAGCGTTTTCGAGATATTTTTACTTTACTAACATTCATTGTAATATTATTATGCAAAGCAAAATCGGTTTGCTGTAGCAGATCTTAGTGACCCCACTCGGTACTTTATGGTATAAACTAGACTGCTTTCTCTAAGGGTTAAAAGAAATGTAAACAAGTAAGAGTGCTATATTCGGCTGTGCCGAATCTTATGCAAATTGCGTTTATGTAGTATAGAGATACATACATACATAAGCACAGAGATATGTAGGTACATATTCATATTGTGAAAAAATTTACACTTTTTTCTAGTGCAATTTTTAGGTTTTTGGCATTATGTTTAATTTGGCGCTTTTTAAATTTTGGCGATTTTTTTTCATATAGCAATTTTTTTTGTTTTGGCGATTTTTTTCGGTTTTTGGCGTTTTTTTAATTTTGGCGATTTTTTCGTTCCGGCGATTTTTATGATTTTGACGATTTTTTTCATTTAGGTGATTTTTTTATATATTTAATTTTTTTTTTTTATTTTTTGTGGCAATTTTTTTAGTTTTGACAGTTTTTTCTCGTTTTAGCGATTTTCTTCAGTTTTTGGCGATTTTTTTTCTTTCTGGCAATTTTTTTGATTTTGACAATTTTTTTTCATTTAGGCGATTTTTTTTATTTTTTGGCGATTTTTTTTCATATATGCAATTTGTTTTTTGTTTTGGTGCTTTTTTCGTTTTTTGGCGTTTTTATTTCTTTTTGGCAATTTTTTTAGTTTTGACAGTTTTTTCTCGTTTTGGCGATTTTTTTCGGTTTTTGGCGTTTTTTAATTTTGGCGATTTTTTTTCTGGCGATTTTTTTGATTTTGACGTTTTTTTTCATTTAGGTGATTTTTTTATTTTTTGCCGATTTTTTTCATATAAGCAATTTTTTTTTTTGTTTTGGCGATTTTTTTCGGTTTTTGGCGTTTTTTTTATTTTTGGCGATTTACTTTCGATTTGGCGCTTTTTTTGATTTTAGCGATTTTTTTTTGCATTGAGGCGATTTTTTTTAATTTTTGACGATTTTTGTTCATAGACGCATTGTTTTTGTTTTGGCGATTTTTGCGGATTTTTGTCATTGTGGGAATTTTTTTTTGTTTTGACACTTTTTTCTCGTTTTGGCGATTTTTTTTCGGTTTTTGGCATTTTTTTAATTTTTAGCGATTTTTTTCATATAAGCGTTTTTTTATTTTTGGCGATTTTTTTTTATTTAGGCGATTTTTTTTTTAATTTTTTGCGATTTTTGTTCACAAGCATTTTTTTTGTTTTGGCGATTTTTTTTTAATTTTAGCGTTTTTTTTTTATTTTGGCGATTTTTTTCGTTTTTGCAATTTTTTTCAATTTTTGGCGATTTTATAATTTTTGGATTTTTTAGTTTTACCGGTATTGATAATTTGAACAGTTTAGCTCTTACAGTTTCCAAGATATAGCAATTTGTTAAAATTGCATAGTCAAAATTGCATTAACTGATGGACCACCCTTTAATTTAAATTTTTTTAATTGTAGTGTTAATTGTTGTAGCATATATAAAAATACACTAATTTTACAAATTTCAAGTGTCAATATGCATATGTACACACATACATACAATTGTATGTATATTGCATGGGATTTTAAAAGTTTTCGTCACTCATTTTGGAACACCCTTTAATTTTTAGCTTTTATATATTTGTTGTTGTAGCGACCAAAGTTCTACATACACTGTCCAAATTTCAGACCCGTAGCTTTTACCGTTCTTGAGAAAATAGCCTTATTCCTAAAACATGAAATATGTTTAATTATTAGGAAAAAAAGTTAAAGTTTTCCAACCCTGGAAACGTTTTTTTAATTTGTTAAATTTTTAAAATTTTTTTTTAATTATAAATACCAATTTTATTCATACCGAAGTATAAAATAAGTTAATTTAATAAAAAAGTAATAAAAACTTGTTTTCGGTAGTTATTTTCTATGGGAATATTGAGTATGAGTTTTCCAGCTCTGAAACCGTCTGCTCGATTTTGCTGAATTTCAATAGCAAAATTTTTCGGAAAATTTTTGACACACCAGTCCAAGAACGAACTCTCTAGCTGTTCTGAGAGCTTGGGAAAACCGATTTCACGTACAACAGACGGACAGACGGACATCGCTTGTTCGTCTTCCCTATGCATAAGGATCCAGAATATATATACATACTTTATGTGTCTCTTATTAATATTGTAGAAATTACAAACGGAATGACAAACCTATATATACCCTTTTACCATTTTTAAGGGTATAAAAACATGTCCGTCAATCCGTCTGTCTGTACAGATTTTGTATGGGTCGCCTGAAATGCTTTTTTTGAAGCTCCCAAGCAAGTTAGAGAACTCGGAGTTGGACTGTAACGGCCGCACTTGTCTTAGTACAACTGGGTATGAAAATCAGCAAAAATAAATAATCGGTTCACCCGAAATTCATACATTTTAAAAATTTCATGAAAAAAGCACCGGCACCGTGCTTAGAACCAAGAATATTCAAATTTCTGACTAACCACACTAGCTACTCGGCTACTGAGGCTTGCCTGGTTTTAGTTTACATTTAATGTATTTAAATTTTTTCACTAATATGCTTTGTTTGGTATTAAACCCCTTTTTGTCACGTCTTCGTTGTTTTTTATACCCTTTACCTTTGTCATTCCGTTTGTTAAATAATAATTTTGCTTGGCACATTCTTATTGGTTTGCATGCAAACGAATTTGTTTGCATAGAATGTGTAGTGTTATGAATATGTAGGTATACTGTAAGCATTCGTACATTTATACATACATACATACTTAAGCATAAGTAAGAGTTTGTATTCTGTGTTGAATTTAACAACCAGAACAACAACAACATGCTACCTTAAAGGAATAATATTGTTTTTTGTTGTAAAAACTCAGAGTTACTTTATATTAGAGTTGGGCATAGTTGTTCCGTTTGCGGATTGTTCCTTTTTGTTCGCAACAACAAAAAGAACTAGTTCGTTCTTTTCGTTCAGTTGTTCTTTTCGGTCAGTTGTGCAGTGAACAACAGATCAGAGATTACACATACATACATACATACATTGAATCCTCTTCAATGTTTTATTCGTTTGTTAATATTCCAAAGTAATTTCATTTCATTCTTAACGACCTTATTTAATTAAAATTTGTTGATTGAAAATAAAATGAAGTTTGATCATTTGAAAACAAATTTTAATCACTTTTTAATACTGATTTATATTCAACACAACAAATTATTTCTTTTAATTGAGTAAAAATTTTCCTTGCTTTGTCGTATTTTCATTTGTGCTTTGTAGCCTTATTTGTTGTATGCTTTTAGTAAGTAAAAGGAAAAATTAATATTTTTGAAATTTTTAAAATGAAATCCGTTTTCAGCTTAAAACAAATTATAATCACTTTCTTAATTCTAATATTCTTTTTCACAATCTGTTTTTTAGTTTAATAAATACTACATATTATTTCTATTAATTTTGTAAAACTTACTTGTATGTACATATATTTCTCTAAGTATACATTTTCTTTTGTTTGTTTTGGTTATTGTGCTAAAAATTTAACAGACACACTACATTTGTGTATTTTTAACAGCATGCAAACGAGAAACTATAATATTTTACTTGAAATCTTTTGCATGTGCATTGGTCAGGAACAGAAAATAAGATAAACAAAACAAAATAAAGACCAAAAATTAACGAACAAACATAAAACGAACAATAACAAGAAATCAAAAAGTAGCAAGAGAATAAGAAAGACCAAGAAAGAACAAGAAAGACTAAAATAACAACAAAGACCAAAAAGGAACAACTTGTCTGAACTAGTTCAAATCGTTCACTTATGGGAATAGTTCAATTGAACTAGTTCGTTCTTTTTGAGCCCAACACTACTTTATATACATATGTATTAACATACGTACATACATAAGTATGTATATGAATGTACATACATACATACATACATATGTATGCATGTACAAATAAAGTATTGTATTAAAGAAGCTATTGTTCATGAAAAATGTAGGTACATGCTTATGAACATGTACTTATACCTATGTATGTACGTATGCAAAAGTAAATAGAAATTCGTTTGCTAATGTTCTTATGTACATATGTACATATGTACATACTTATTTATTAGTAGGTATTATTTAAAAAAGTAAATAAGCGCTTAATAAAGAGCATGGATTTGTTATACACACATACATACATATGTATGTATGTGTTATGTAAATATGTACTTATGTACATATGTATGTATATATGTACATATTTCAAAATGGACAGGATTGTTTGAGTTCGATTTAGTTATTTTGTTTTCGCAATACATTTAGTAAAAAAATACATTAGAAAAAGGAATAAAAAGTAAAGAAATTCTTTTATCATTACTTAAACTATTATAGTTATCTAAAAAGAATTAATTTAAGATAACTCTATGTACGTCTCCACCCGACATGAAATTTTGTTGTAACTTGATGTTATAACTGAGTTGAATAAACAATTGCACTAACCATAATGTTAAAACTTGAAAAAGGCATAATCTTTAGCAGTCGTATTCGTATTCGAAAATATCAAAAACTGACATTCGTTACATCACTAATATGTACATACCCAGCAAAAATGATATGCAAAAGAAATAGATAATGCATGGGTTATACTGAAAAATCAATTTAGGTCAGAACCAGTGATGGAATTTTGGTGCGTTTCGCGAATTTTTTGGTGCTTTTTGCCTCTTCATAAACGCGAAATTTTGGTAATACCCTTTTTTAAAAAGCGGGTATTTACAGTGCTTTTTAAAAATTTCTCACAGTGCTTTTGGTGCTTTTTTGTAAAATAAAAATATTTTTAATTTACAAACCTAATGTACTTTTAAGAGCTAATAGCAGCATCTTTTTACTGAGCCTTCTTAAATTATTTTTAATGACAATAACGGAAACTATGTTAAAAGCAATTTAGAAAACGTTTCATAGTTGGGATTAAAAAATTAAAATACTTCTTGCAAAATAGAAATCGGAAGTACCAAATAATTCTCTGCATAATAATTTATTGATAGTAGATGAATTGACAGCATGAGGTTGTCAGTTGTTTTAGACAACGGGTAGCCAAGTCCCAATTTTTTGGTATCCTATTGACGTGCTGTCAATGTTGGCAACGAATAAGTGTGAATATCGTAAAAACAAAAAGTTTTAAGTTACTTAAGGAAAAAAGTGATGCTTTTAATGCTTTTGTATGCTTAAAATATTTTTCAGTAACATACTTACATATGTATCTTAATGTAAGCCTAAGCTTCACCTACCAAATAACAAACACCGATCATATAACTACTAACATTTTGAGAAATTAATAAGGGTTTTCATGAGAACTTTTAAAATTGTCATTTGTGCAATTGGGGAAATATGTTTCATGAAGCCCCTTTGACTTTTTAAGGCAATTTAAATGAAATGTCAAAAAAATTAATTTAATAAAAATAACACGAGAAAATTTCAAGCAGTTTTTAATTTCATATAGGTATTAAATATATGTATTAAATATTTTGAGGCAAAAACTTGAAATTATATTATGATGTTTACACTCCAAACTCTCCTTTTTTAAGTGGCTTAAGGTATTAAAATTAAAAAAAAAATTTTGTGCTTCTTTACACTCTTTTTCTTATTTTTTTTGCTCTTTTTACCCTTTTCGCAACAGCTCATTGTGAGTTTGCTCTTCGTAGAGATACCAACACTGGTCAGAACTCATGCTTTTAACACAGGGATGTCATTGACGAGCATGAGTTCACATTCGATGAAGTTTTGTTTACGTAAAATTAAAACATAAAAAGATATTGTCGCAGCCAGGATACGTTCCCTGCCGTCCAGAATGTCAAGGCACACTCTCTACCAATGACCTATTGTTTTATTGACACACTTATGTTGGAGATAAAATTTATTTTATGAAAATGTGTCAATTCTATTTTTGCATGCCTTTTTTCTGGATATTTGTCGCATGCGTTTTTAATGAGTTCAAAAACTATAGCATTATTTACAATTTGCGATGGCATTCAGAATGCATTCGAAGAAACAAATGCTCAAGAAATCTTGAAACACTATGTCATTTTGAACGCGTTCATTTATTTTTTGCTGGGTAATAGAAAATTTTGTAGAACCCAATGTGCTTGAAAACTGCATAAATTATTTATAACATTTATTTATACATACATACATTTATTTATATATACATAGGGGGAAGTAGGACTTAAAGCTAAAACGAAATTGATTTTTCCAATAATATTACTACCAATAAAAACATATCGATGGTGGGCGTAAAATGTGTCAATCTCGCACGATTTTACATAGAATATTTGATCTTTTTACCCAACACATTTGAGAATATTTAAGTACACAAGCGCACAAAAATAGCACTTCAAATATCATTTAAAATGTTGGAAACATATTTTTAGCTTATAGTTTTGTCGTTTATACTTACCGAAAAACTGCTAATAAAAAAGAATTCATTAAAAAGTAGTACTTCATTAACTGAAAAATCAAAATTATTTAAAGTTCTACCGATTACACGTCGTTGTTTGGTTAAAATGTCTTATTTGTAAAAATTAGAACTTTTCCGGACGCATGATTAAAAAAGTAGGACTTAAAAATAAATCGAATTTGATTTTTCACATAAAATTGCTACTAATAAAATCAAGTTCAAATGATGGAAACATTCTTTTAAGCTTATGTTTTGTCGTTTATATTATCCAAAAAGGTTTATAGCACAAGAATTCATTGAGAAGCACATACATATGTACATACTTATGTACTTCTTAATCAATGTATGTATGTACATATATACTACTTAATAAAATTTCGTTTTACGCACATATCGCTCATTTATTCAAAGAACGTCATAGATCAAAAAATGTAATTTTTAAGTTAGTGCTACAGAATGAAACATCAAATCGTTCTTTATATCGTGTAAAAAATTCATACCAATATCTTTTCTTTTTTACTCATTTCTTAAGATAAAAATATATCATCCTGTGAAACACAGGGTGAGTAAGAAAAAACTGTATTTTTCATACTTTTTGTAAGTTTATATAAATTTTTATGTGATTAACCCTATCTCATATAGGACGACCAATATAATTATTTAATTTTTCTCGATGTAAGAACTTTTCACAAGTTACAGAAATGGGGCACAGGCATCGAAAAAGAGAACTTCTTGCAAAGACAACCCTATGTATGTAAAAATCATTAGAACGGATCGAAATTTTCACTACTTCCAGATCGCAAACTCTGCATTTTCATGACTTTTTTGGAGTGTGTTTTTTTGCTAGGATGTTATTTAATAAAAATACTACATATTGAAATTTGGTTATATTTTTTCTGATTTGGTAACTTTTAAAGCGAATTTTGGTTGTAAAAATTTTTTGGTTATGGCAGCACTGGCAGCAAGACTTCTTTTCGTGTGCCAAATGCCACACAAGCGTAAAAAAACGTAACCAACTAATTACTAATGAAAAACTATTTGATTCAGACATGTATTTATTATTTTTATTATTTATTTATTTTTTTGGTATGTTTTTTGGTGTGTTTGTATTTTGTGGCAGCAAAAATAAAATTAGACAAAAGAAATAAACGAAATACATAAAAAAGTTGAATTTGATAAATAAAAAATAGAATCAACCTACAAATTCTCATGGTGACGGATTCATTGTGCCTCGGCCTTTGTAATTCATGTGCATTAACATTTTTTTTTAATTTTGGTTTTGTTGTGTTCTATTCGTGTATGAAGAGGCAAAAAATAGTTTACTCTATTCGTTCTTGTATGAGAGTATTTGTATTGCTTTTTTATTTTCACACAAGAATGAGAAAATAAGAAATATATTTTTTCATACATTTGTACATATCTATTTGATATTTTTTTAATTTTTTCACAAATGAGTGAGAGCATCAATCTGTATTTTCTTTTACCTGCATTCGAAAATGAACAGCGCGCACAATTTTTATCAATATGAATGTACATAAATGAGAAAATTTGTTTTGTTTAAGCTGCCTACCCTACAAGAAATGAATGACTGAAACTAACATAAACAACAAGTTTTTACTAACACATTTACAAAAATTTTACATTCAATTCAACATTTATTATAGTTGCTCTACTCTAACATATATGCTAGAGTGCAACATCTAATGTACATGTGTCAAAATTTTTAAAATATTTAATTTTACTGAAAATAATTTATAGTTCGTTCGGTTTTTAAAATTGAAATGCATAAAAGTTTTAAAAAAATTATGGTGTTTGTGAAAAAGTAAGATAAAAAAATAATGAATAAAAGAAGTTTTATACAGTTTAATTAAAAATATGCATACATGTGTATGTATATATGTATGTATGTATTCGTTTCTTTTCCAATTTTTAGACATTTGGAAAGGGGAAAATGCGTTGTGAAGAAGGCGCAATTCATGCAGTCTGTGAAAGTTTATAAAAGTATTGAAAAAGATAAGTAAAATAGTGCATAAAAGATACTCACAAAGTTTAATTTAATATGTATATTTATTTTCTAAATTTTAGATATTTGTAGAGAGCAAGGTGCGTTGGAGATTGTGTTGGAGATGAAAAGATGTGAGGGCTATATACCGCTTAAATTATTTGGTGATTTTGTATATTTGTATTTTTTGTTTTAAATGCTATTTACTTATGTATGTTAGAGCTATTTTTGTAATAAAAAAGCAAATAAAATTAAGCAAAAAGTTTATAAATTAGGTTTTTTATTTAAAAGTTACATTTTACCAGTTTCTACGTAAATATTGACTAGTAATAGGTGACTAGTCATAGATCACCAATGCTTATGTAATCTGTGACTGGCAAAAACATAGCAGAGTAAGCAGTTCAGATATATGTGTTTTAATTAAGTGAAATTAATAAGTTAGAGAGAGAGGAAAAAGCACACGTACACAAATGTTTTGGTCATTTTTTTCACCAAGCCCCTAATAAACTAACTGGGGCCAGTGACCGAAGTTGTGGTCGTCGCTACTAGTCAAATCACTAGTCAATTGACTGGTAGCCTTCCTGTAGGGTATATTATGAATCAGGGATGATAAATTTCGTACAATTGTACTTTTTTGGGTACAAGTTAAACCTAAAAAGTATGTTGATGCCCCCATGACTCATTTGGTACTACCTATATGAAAATTTCCGAGACTACCTCTTGTTTTTTCTTCATACAAAAAAAAAAAACGATAATTTAAAGCATATCCTGTGTGTATAACAGCATTGACTATACAACAACATTGAAAATACAGCAAAAATTGGCATGAAGTTAGCATATCTGACGCAATTTAATTAGGTATTAACGAGTTTCTCCATACAATTTGACATTAAAAATGGTCACATTACCTAATTTTAACTTCTAAGTCCTAGCATGATTTTTAATGTGAATTTTCATTGCAAAACGGTTTAAGACCATGTTCAATTTTAGCACTTATGCTAACTTCATGCAAATTTTTGTTTATACATAGGGCTTCAATGTTGTTGAATTTTCAATGTTGTATATTCAATGCTGTAGTACACAGCTGTGTTAACTTCGTTTAACATCGCGAAGAACTTCAAAAATAAAATAAATCTTCACATATGGTAACGCTGTTACGAATATACATATACCATAAAAACTACGTACATAGAATTCGTGTATATAAACATTAATGAGAGCGATGAGTAGGCCTCTAATTTTTGAATTTTGGGTATTTCTCACTATTCACATACATACGTACATACATGCACTTTTAAGAAAAACCAACAGCGTTGTCAACTCGGTGCTTTTCGCACCGTTTTCAGTGCTTTTTGAAATTTTCGTCGCGAAAAAATTTTGAAGTTAGTGATCAGTGATGTTTTAAATTCATTTCGGTGGTTTTTGTTTCGAGTCGGTGGAACTAAACCAAAAATTCGAAGAAAAATTTCCTCACCTATTTTTTCTTTCGAGGAAATGTACATATATATAAAAAAATAAGCTCTGAACTTAAATGGAGCAATTAAAAAAATTCTACCAACTTTTTGTACAAGGCTTGGTGGAAGAAATTAGCGCCATGTTTCCGTTAAACTTAAACATTTAAATCATAATTACTATAAAAAAAGTTTTGTCACGCAACAAAGAAGACATAATAGAAGTATTTACCCGAGTATAGTTTAATATCGAAATTTTGTCTAGTCTAGGGAAAATATAACTAGTCCACTATCGAGTTTTCAGTTGAGAATTATCGGATATTTATAATTTGATTGAATTCGAAAAACACTTTTGTTTCCTGACGAAAAATGATTAAACAAAATTTTTTTATAATAACTACAAAAGGCTTCGTCAAACTGATTTGAGAATTCACTGATTCTTATAAAATTAAAATGTGTATCGGATGCCTCAAATTTATAGCTTTAAAAATGTATTGCAAAGTCAACCGATTATTATATTTTTTATATGCATATTTGTGTATAACAATTTTTTTTAATATATGATAATAATTAAAAATTTAGTGCTTTTTTACTTAAATTACGCGCTTTTTTAGTGGTTTCAGTGCTTTTTGAAATTTAAAAGTTGACAACGCTGCTTACAGACACACTTTTTTCGCTTTTCGAGAAACGATGGAATATTTTGTTTCACATTTGTCCGACGCGAAAAATTCTTACCAAACATGGGTACAGCTCTCTCTGATGGCAATTTATTTTCCCACGCCGAAGGCAACTTGGAATACGTATGTATGTATGTATACCCATAGGAATTCACATAGAAAATAGAAAAATAAATTATTATTTCGCATCCTAATTAATTTGTGCTCTAAAAGACTTAAATTTTTTCAAGGACGGCGTTTAAACACCTAAGAGAAACATTTGCAAACATATACATACATACATACATATGCATATCTACATAGAAATTAAAAAAAAGGTATTTAGTGAACATCTGAACATTATTCTGTTATAAACTTACATTTCATCTAGGGTGATTTCGGATTACATTAAACAGACTGTTCTCCATACGCATATAGAAATTAAAAAAATATAATTTAAAATAAAAATTAATTAAAAAATCAATTAGTGGGTAGGGTGATATATTTTATCTTTATAAACTTACATGTTTGATCCATGTGCCCTGGATTTATAAAAATAGGGTTTGCGGTTTAAGAGTCACGGGCTACACATTGTATGTCCCTGTCACAGGGGATAAGCTAAGAACTTGCATTTTAACTTTATTTAATTCTTTCAGTAAGGGAGACCTCACAGTCGTTAATGGAGGGGCAAGAGGCAAGCAGGAAATTGTGCTTGCATCGGTCTATATGCCCTATGATGCGGTTGATCCACTGGGGGCTGCAAGGTTGCGGAAGGGGGAGCAGCAACATTAATAGCAAGGAAAACGTACCCCCCTTCAGGAATAGGGATAGGGCCGAAGTTATAGACATAACACGAACTAATAGAGATAGGAACCTGGTAGGGGACTGGATGGTAGATAAGGACTGTACACTTTCGGACCATAGTAGGGTATCATTCAGTCCAAATTTTTCAAAAGAAAGGCGTGACCCATATAGGAATCCAAGGACTGCGATACCTGTAGGGTCACTGTTGATATTAGGGCAAGGGAAACTCCGCAGGATGTGGATACACAGAGGAGTGGAAGAGGAGGTGTAGTATTTCGCTAACACTCGCAGGGATTCTTTTGAACAGTCCTGTCCAGTGGTTTTCCCGGGCAAAAGAAAGCACCCTTCATGGTGGATCAAAGATCTAAAAGATCTGAGGTCCTCGGTTAGAAAATTGTTCAATAGGAAGGATTGAGGACTGTAACAATCATAAGGCGTTGCATAATAAGTACAAGAGTGATCTCAAAAAGGCGAAAAGAGCCTTATGAAGGAAATACTGCGAGGTATTTTCAAAGGACCATATGCCTCCTGGGAATATTCAAAGATTGGACATAGTGATGTTGGAAAAAGAATGGCCAATAAATACATTTGAACCGTATAAATCATCGGGCTCAGATGGTATTTTTCCGACCATGTTGCAGAATGTCCCAGAGCCCGTACTACTGTCTTGTGTATATTTTTTTTAAGATATCCTTAAGCAGGAGGTTTATACCGAAAGGCGGGAGAGGATAGGGTCATCTTCATACCCAAAGGGGTAAGGCAAGCCACTCAAAGCTGAAGGATTTCATGCCAATCAGTCTTTCGTCGTTTCTTCTGAAAACATTAGAATGACTGATTGATCTGCATCTAAAGAAAACAATTGATACCCACGTCATGAGTGTCGCTCAGCATGCCTATCGTAAAGGCAGATCTGTTGAGAGTGCGCTTCATGACGTGATTGGTGTTATAGAGAGAGGACTGCAGCACAAGGATTACACACTTTCTTGAAATTGAGGGACCCTTTAACAACATAAGTGTACAGGCTAATAGGGAGTCTCTGGAAACTCTTAGGATTCACAACTTTCTAGTGGAGTGGATTTAGTTATCATGCTTAAAAGCAGAATCATCAACTCGAGTATGGGAACAGAAAGCCTGCGGAAATTAGTGACAAAAGGTACACCATAGGAAGAAATTTCTTCACTTCTATTATGGTTGTTGGCAATGAACGCAATTCTTATGCGTTTTGGCAGGAGCGGGCGGAAGATAGTTTCATATGCGGATGACGTGGTTTTACTGGTAACGGGAAAGTTTCTTCTTCATATTATTAGGCGAAAGAGTACAGAAAATTTTAAAAGAATTCTATAATTGGTAGATACGACTACTATAATGTATACGATATATTATATCCTTTTCTTAGAAAAAGTGTAAATTGAAAAATATTAAAATATTAACCTAACGCTCTTTACAGCAACTATTGCGATATCATAAAAACAAATTAAGAATATATGTGTTATTTTGCCAACTTTGTCTTGGCGGATTTTGAGCTCGTTTTTTGCAGAGCGAAACTGTTGAGTTAATAACAAATATTGCAAAATTGCAAAAAAAAAAAGATAGATATGTACTAATAAAACTAAATATTGGAGAAAACATTTTATAATTTCAATGTATTTTTTATGTTTGTTTATTGTTTGCTTGTTTTTTCTGTACCAGTTAAGTAGCTGATGGTTGCAGTGGTAAAATATTTACAAGAACAACATGAAAATTTACTGAGTTGATTTTGTTGCTTTTGTAAAAGTATCAACACCTTCAATAAATACCATTAGTGCTGCCAATGTTTACTTTGAAATACTCCTGTGGTGTGATGAGAATACTTAAGTTTCTAAAATGGTTTACGTCCCTTTTCACAATGTATGATTAAGAGTTAACGTGAACTTTAAATGACAGTTCCTCATACAAAAGTTGCCGTTAAAGTCGCTGTTATCTTTTAATTGTACATTGTGAAGAAGGCAATTAGAAAACAAAACATTTACAGACCGCTTGTCAAATTTTCTATCGGTATTCTCTCCTACTCGATACATTTTGCGTTTACATGATAAGATTTTGTATAATCTACAGCATTTTTTGACATGTCGTAATACATTGTATTACCATGTAAAGGCAGCTATATTAACCCTAGAATATCATACTTATTTTTATATCGCAAACGTCATACTTCGTCGAATCGACTACGGCTATATTCAAAAGGATGTAAAGGATGATCTGAAAATTGTCAATGCTTAGTTTTTTCAATTGTTTCTTATGTATTTTATTGAAATAAAATGAATAAATGTGTTTTTTAAATAAAATTTAATAATAAAAAAAAATTTCACAGCACTCCTTCATTTGCCTTATTTATAAAATATAACAAAAAGAGAACAATAAAATAGGATAACATAAAAACATAAAATTCATTCAACATTTTTTATCTTAAAACTAACATATGGAATTAGAAAAAAATTATAACACTAAAAGTTTCAGTCTCTATTTTATACAAGAGGCGCAGAGTTCTGTTTTGTGCTCCCCACGCAGGCTTTTTTTACATTTTGAGCACATTGACTTTGTCATACGTTGTTTGAATGCAGGGCAAAATACACATATCTTCCGCGTTCTTTGGTTGCTCGCACACACTGTCACTGCTTTCCGCAATCTACATATTTGTTTTTCTGGAGCAGCTCATAGTAGAGCACATTTGGTCAAAAGTATCAACGCCACATTTTGTTTTCCTTCTTCATTGCATGACGAAGCATTTTAGCACTTTTATTTCTGCAATCTAGTACTTTTCCTCTTACATCTTTTGGCAACACTGTATGCAGATACATATGTATGGATGTGTGTGCGTAAAATAAAATGTTTGCTATAGGTATGTAGTGTTTTGTAGCATACAAGTACATACTCACATACACTACCCAGCAAAACTAAGATCACATCACCCACCATATAATTAAAGTGACTTCGATTTTTCTTATTTCAAGAACTAAACAACAAAAAAACGACAAAACCAAACATACTTAATTAATGAATTTACTCCTTAGTTTTGCGGATAGAGTTTACGATGTCTTATAAGTATTTTTTGTATTATTGCAAATTTATCAAATTAAATGCCAATTTACATACATACATATACCTACACATAAGTCATATAAAAATTCTGGTCCATGATACAATTACACTAGGTACATGCAGAACTACAACAAAATTACAACACCAAAAAACACATGTATTTTGTTGGTATAAACAAACCCCAAATTGTCGGAAACAACTGTCTTTTGTTTATAAAAATAACAATTACAGGGTAACTAAAGTAGAATTGCAGACGCGGCATTCCTGCACGATTATAGTTATTCAGTGTTGCCAATATGGGTGTAGTTAGACAGTGTGTAATTTCTACTCACATGTGTAGGCGATGTAATTGAATTCTTGTATAATATGTGTGTAATTCTACTTTGGGTTCTATTTTTATTTATTATTGTTTTAATTTTAACCTACACAAAAGATGTGTAGTGTAATTAATGTGTAATTGGAGACACAGCCATGTGTAAATTCATTGGCAACACTGTAATCATTTTATTTACACACATACATTAACATTTTTGCAGCTTGTAAACAAAGTTTGACAACTAGGAGCAATGTATACAGTGACAGGCTGGGCTTGTGCATGTACCTAGTATACTTGTATCATGTTCTGGTCTGTCTATTTACATACATACATATGTAAATACTTATGTATATATCTATATTGACACAAACACAAATTTGAGTGCTTTGTTTTTGTTATCAATATCAGTAGGTAAGTACTAGGGTTGGGCTCAAAAAGAACGAACTAGTTCAATTGAACTATTCCCATAAGTGAATGATTTGAACTAGTTCAGACTAGGTATTCCTTTTTGGTCTTTGTTGTTATTTTAGTCTTTCTTGTTCTTTTGGTCTTTCTTATTCTCTTGGTACTTTTTGATTTCTTGGTCTTGTTCGTTTTTTGATCGTTCGTTAATTTTTGGTCTTTATTTTGTTTTGTTTATCTTATTCTCTGTTCCTAACCAATGCACATGCAAAAGATTTCAAGTAAAATATTATAGTTTCTCGTTTGCATACTGTTAAAGATACACAAATGTAGTGTGCCTATTAAATTTTTAGCAAATAATCAAAACAAACAAATGAAAATGTATACTTAGAGAAATATACATACAAGTGAGTTTTACAAAATGAATAGAAATAATTTGTAGTATTGAACTAAAAAACAGATTGTGAAAAAGAATATTAGAATTAAAAAAGTAATTATAATTAGTTTTAAACTGAAAACGGATTTCTTTTTAAAAATTTCAAAAATATTAATTTTACCTTTTACTGACTAAAAGCATACAAATAAGACTACAAAGCACAAATGAAAATACGTCTAAGCAAAGAAAATTTTTACTCAATTAAAAGAAATAATTTGTTGTGTTGAATATAAATCAGTATTAAAAAAGTGATTAAAATTTGTTTTCAAATTATCAAACTTCATTCTAAGCATTTCCAATCAAAAATTATTAATTAAATAAGGTCGTTAAGAATGAAATGAAATTACTTTAGAATATTAACAAACGAATAAAACATTGAAGAGCATTCAATGTATGCATGTACATATGTGTAATCTCTGATCTGTTGTTCACTGAACAACTGACCGAAAAGAACAACTGAACGAAAAGAACGAACTAGTTCTTTTTGTTGTTGGGAATAAAAAGGAACAATCCGCAAAAGGAACAACTGTGCCCAACTCTAGTATGTACATACAAACATATGTACACACATGCACTGTATATATTTTTGTAGGTATGTACTAGTGATGTAACGAATGTAAATTTTTGATATTTGCGAATACTAATACGAATATTTGAAACGATAATCGCGAATAAGAAAGAATATAATGTGTGAAATCTATAGACATTAAATTGGAGTTCTATTTACGCCTGCAATATGAGATATTAAAAAATTGTTATGAAAAAGGACTACACACTCTTGTTGGCGTACTTTAAAGTTAATAAAAAGTACCCAAAGTCTTAATGCGCTGATTTACACGGGCATAATTGTGCTGGCATAAGATGCCAGTTTGTTGGTGAGAGAGGCAAAGAGAGTGCTTTTGTGGTAGGCATAACTTTTCAACCAGCTTCAACCCCGCATTAGCAGCATAAAACCAATACACACACAACTTAAAAAACAGCAAATATTAAATGAAAATTAAAAACACTAACACACACAAAGCTGTATATACGTATACATTTTATTCCAGATTAATTAGTCTCGTGTAATTTGGAAAAGCACAAAAAGTATGCGGCTTAAATATTGTTCTCGTGTAAACTACCTCAATGATCGTCATTAAATAATATGTGAAAAAGAAAAAAAAAACACAAATTTCTATAAAAAAATTAATGTATTTGTACAAACTAAAATTTTTAGTAATTTATTTAAATTTCGTTTAGGATTTATGCATTTATTTATTTAATTTCTTTGGAAAAATATTCGTATTCGTATTTGCCTAAATTTGCCGAACACGAAAACGAAAATTTGTTTTAAAAGATTGAAATAAAAATTTATTTATAACAAGTTATGGTGTACACTTTATTTTGACGCTAACAGTATGTAAGTATGTAGGTATAAATATACAGACGATAATTTTTACATGTCATCTATAAACTGGCAGTTAATCAATTAACTCAAAAAAAATTAATTAAGTAACTCCAAAAAAATATTGAACTTGCTGCCAGTTTATAGAAGCCATGTAAAAAATTCGCGTCTGCCTACATACATATGTACATATGTATGTACTTACTAGAGTTGGGCACAGTTGTTCCTTTTGCGAATTGCCCCTTTTTCTTCCCAACAACAAAAAGAACTAGTTCGTTCTTTTCGTTCAGTTGTTCTTTTCGGTCAGTTGTTTAGTGAGCAACAGATCAGAGATTACACATATGTACATGCATACCTTGAATGCTCTTCAATGTTTTATTCGTTTGTTAATATTCTAAAGTAATTTCATTTCATTCTTAACGATCTTATTTAATTAATAATTTTTGTTTGGTAATGCTTAGAATGAAGTTTATAATTTGAAAACAAATTTTAATCACTTTTTTAATACTGATTTATATTCAACACAACAAATTATTTCTTTTAATTGAGTAAAAATTTTCCTTGCTTAGTTAGACGTATTTTCATTTGTGCTTTGTAGTCTTATTTGTTGTACCTGTGCTTTTAGTAAGTAAAAGGTAAAATTAATATTTTTGAAATTTTTAAAAAGAAATCCGTTTTCAGTTTAAAACTAATTATAATTACTTTTTTAATTCTAATATTCTTTTTCACAATCTGTTTTTTAGTTCAATACCACAAATTATTTCTATTAATTTTGTAAAACTCACTTGTATGTATATTTCTCTAAGTATACATTTTCTTTTGTTTGTTTTGATTATTGTGCTAAAAATTTAATAGGCACACTACATTTGTGTATTTTTAACAGCATGCAAACGAGAAACTATAATATTTTACTTGAAATCTTTTGCATGTGCATTGGTCAGGAACAGAAAATAAGATAAACAAAACAAAATAAAGACCAAAAATTAACGAACAAACATAAAACGAACAATAACAAGAAATCAAAAAGTAGCAAGAGAATAAGAAAGACCAAGAAAGAACAAGAAAGACTAAAATAACAACAAAGACCAAAAAGGAACAACTAGTCTGAACTAGTTCAAATCGTTCACTTATGGGAATAGTTCAATTGAACTAGTTCGTTCTTTTTGAGCCCAACCCTAATATATATGTATGAACATTGTACATGCTTAAAGAAATTTTTACCTTTTACAACAAACAACTTAATTTTGTCTTTCATTAGGTTTCAAACCGTGCTATCATAGCTCGTTGTTGTTGTTTTTCTTAACACAGAACAGCCACTCTGACACAAACACAAGAATGAACGCTTGTATGGTGACAAAAAGGGGTTTAATAGAAAACAATGCTTATTAAAGTAAATGTTTACATAATCTAAATATAAATTTAATTCAAGTAAGCATCTACAGCTAAGTGCCTAGTGATGTAAACACGATATTTCGATATTCTTGATTCTATTCTTTATATGGACGCAAATGAATATTGTAGAAGTTACAAAAATCTGGACAAACCTACATATATACATATACCCTTTACCATTTTTGGTGAAGGGTATAAAACATGACGTACATATTTAGATTTCAAGACTGCCTACGCAGGACACTAATAAGAATCCGATTGAATGTACTCTGTTGTCACTTTGGAGGCAACTATTCTGCAGAGCGATCTATGTATGTAGGCATGCTGACTCCTTTCTATTTTACACGAATGTTTGATGAAATTCAGCCAAGATTGTTGGTTGGAGCTTGTTGTCACTTTGAATTAAGTAATGGCTACCAAAAATCTAAAGAAAAATAAATTATTATTTCAGTATTATATTTGACTTCGCTAATCTTGTGACAATTGTTATACAATACTCGAATATAAAAACATTATATATGTATAACTATTTGCCAAGGCTTTTTAAAAGATTATTTAAATGTTAACAGAAAAATAAACATATGTGCTTGTATGTTTATACATACATATGTATTAATGTATATATTTACATGAAATAAAAAGAAGTACAATTTTGTGGTTTTGTCATGAAACGAATATAAAAAACTTTAAAATAAACATAAATAAAAGTCTAAATAAAACCATAAACACAATGCACAGCACAGTAGAAATTCACATTTAAATCTTTCCAAAAACGACACATGTTCTAGTATCGTATTGTTGTCACTTTTTCCTCTTCGTTGTCGTTTGTGTGCAAATTTAGTTAAAAAGAGCTTCTTAAATAGCTGTGTTCTTAGTACACATGTAAACACGTCTTCTACCCATCCAAACCAACTTGTATGTAAGTATGCATGTGGATTCATGTACATACATGTGTCTGTAGAAGCGCTTTATGTCATTTCCGTTTCATATTAATATGTTGCAAAATGGATACAATTAAATATACATTTGCTGTTAAACAGCAAAATAATAGACAACAACATTAGGCAATCGTGCCAACACATTGAAATTTAATTTTTCACCTACATAGACATTTTGGTTAATATCCCTATAGGAACTCAAACTCATTTGTAAGTACCTTCAAAGTGGTTTTTTAATAACCACAACTGGTTGATTAAGTGACTTTTTTCCTTGTCGCCGACTCACTATTTTAACATAGGCATGTCATAGGCAGTAGTCAATTGGCCATCTCTGCATGACTTTTAAATTGACTACTAACTACTTATTTTTCAACCACTCTGAAGTCACTTAATATCTTTTATAGTTAAATAAATATTTATTTAAATCTTCATCCACATTTGTATATCATATACATACATACATACATATGTATATACTATATATAATGAATATATGTATATTGATATATAGAAATAATTAGTATTTTTATATTTAATACAAAAATACATACATTCATACGAAAGTTTTTCCTGCTCATAGAAAATATTATACATATTAAGTATTGAAATTATTATTTTTTTTTCAACACAAACATTTGACATTTGATTTCATGGCATGCTTTCTTTGATTTTTTTTATTTTCTTTTCATTTACTTATTTTGCTTTTATTTATTTCTTACGCGTGCTTCTATTCAATATGTTTGGTTGATATCTGTATGAGATTTAAACCAATTTGTAGTCACTTGCAAAATAATTAATTTATAGCTAGTGTTTTTTGTCAATCGACTATTTTATTTACTACAGGGATGTAACAATAATATGCATACATACATATGTATGTATATACATTAGGGTGGCCGTTATTTTACTCTTTTTGATTTCTTCTACTCTCACTCCCCAAATCTGTTCAGTTTTATGTAAAATAAATACAAAAAAATTTCATACCGACAAGTTATGTTTTAGGGGGTGCGTCCGGCCATAAAAGTTGGCTCTCAAGCCCATATAATTTTTTTTTATTTCTTTTTAGATTTTTTTTTTGACATTATATGCATACTGTATATGTATGAAATAATTTAATATGTATCCAGGGTTGCAAAATTTTAATTTTTTGTGGTATAAGACAAACCTATTAAAACTTATTTATCGTTTATTTCTATAAATTAAACATATTGTTACGTAAAAATATTCCTACAGGGTTAATGCAAAGAACTATCTAGAAGTATTTAACTAAAGCACTAAACGTACACACATATTCACGTGCAAGCACTATAGCAACAACAATTGTGTACAAAGCTACAGCCATACACGTATACAAATAAAAGTGCGAGCACTTATGGTAACCACCCTGCACTAAAAATAGCACACTGCACTACCAACATACAAATCGTTACTTTGAAAATTCAAGGACTAACGGCCAATCGAATCACCCACAAACATCTAGAAACGGCGACATGAATTTTCCCCATTATGATAGAAGACTGTTTGAACATCTGGCTACCAATAAACAAACACGCCTAAACAGCCATATCGTTTCTTCTGTGTTGTTCTTTACTAAGTACATACATGCATGCATGTTGCTACGCCATCTACTTGCGAATATCCTAGATCCGGCTTGGTAGTATAAAAAGAGCTGCCGTATGTGAGAAGTCAAGTTCCGAAAGTTTTATATAAAAAAATACATATTTTCAAAAAAATTAAGAAAATCGATTTTTAAAAGACTCATTAACATTTTAAACTGAGGAAAATATTATATTTTATTATTAATGGTGATACATTTATATGTTATAAATAAAATGAGCTAAATTTATTAAAAATCATTCCATGAATTCCGAATTTATTCACAATTAAGTGATAGCATACATACTCGTATTACAGCTTTTTTTAATTATTATTTATTTTAAATTAAAAACAAGATAAAAAATGCTGTAATACGAGTACACAGAGAAAAAACTGCCTAATAAAATCAATAAGATTTTCTCTATGAAACGTTTTTAGGCTACGGGGTATCCCAGCAGAAAGAAGCGAAGATTTTTTCATACAGATTCCTTATTGTTTTTATGTGTTAAATCTTATTAATTTTATCAAGAAGAAAACCACATAAAATCAAGAAGAAATCTTATTATTCACAACTTTTTTTACTCAATTTCCGTTATTTTTGGCACCAAAAAAACAATCCATAGAGAAAATCTTCTTGATTCTATTAGGTTTTCTTATAAATTGTAAACCATAAGGATTTCTTATTGATTTCATTAGGTTGCCTTATTGATTTTTTCAAAAAGGTTTTCTTATTGATTTCATTTAATTGATTTTTTCAATAAGGTTTTCTTCTTGATTTTATTAGGTTCCTATATGATTATGTGTAAAGCATGTTATTAATTTTTTAATAAGGAAATCTTCTTGTTTTTATTAGGTTTCTTGTTATTTCATATCTATAAATAAACATAGATACAATTTTTTTCGCGATATTTTTCGATTTTGTATAAGCATATTTGTACAATAATTTCAGTTCGGATTCGGGCTGCTTGTTAGCATATTGGTTAGAGTTCTTGTCTATCAGTCAGAAGGTTGCTGGTTTAATACTTGTCTCCTCCCAAGTAATAAATATGTATGTATGGTGAGTTAGTTAATTAAGAATATAATATAATATGTATGTATGTATGTATAAATATATAACATCGAAATATACTACATACATACATACATATATATATCGTACAGATTTTAAATGAAAATACATAAGTAAAATTTTTTGTATGTTTTATTAGGTTGCCTAATAAAATCAAGAAGAAAACCTTTTTGAAAAAATCAATAAGATAACCGAATAAAAACTACAAGATTTCTTCTTGATTTTTTCAAAAAGGTTTTCTCTATGAAATTAATAAGATTTCCTTATTAAAAAAAAAACATAGAGATATCTTATTAATTTTGTTCTATTTTATGAGGTATTTATTAGGCACTGTTTTCTCTGCGTATATATGCTACCACTTAATTGTGAATAAATTCAGAATTAATAGAATGATTTTTATTTAATATAAAATAATTAACATATGAATGTATCACAATTAATAATAAAATATAAATTTTTCTTCAGTTTAAAATTTTAATGAGTCTTTTAAAAAACGATTTTCCTAATTTTTTTTTAAAAATAAATTTTTTTGTATAAAACTTTCTGAATATCTCCGAAAGTATATGACTGTTAAAAAATTAATTAGGACGTTATTCCTATTCCTATCCTTCTATATATTTTTTTATTTAATCAAAGAACTGGTTCTCAAGTAAATGCAAATTATGTGATGCAGCATCCTCTTCTTTCTTAATAACGGAAAATCTCGAGATACAGAGTCAATTCAAAAAAAGTATTTTATATGCATTGGAGCTCAGTATCGTATGCACGAAAATTTACTATCAAAGTACGGACCTTAAAAATCGTGTTGACCTGTGTAATCATTCCCATACTCATGATAGTTACAAACAATAAGCACTAAGAATATTTAAACGGCCATTAAAAAGATTAACTAACAAACTGGCGTTGAAAGTTTGCATAACATACATACATTTTATAAAATGCAAATCAGCACAAATGCTTTCATGTATTAATTCATTCATGTTTAATCCTTAAGGAAGGTCGCTTCAAAGTTTTATACGAATATGATTATTTTAAAAAATAATACATTGTGAGCATAAAGTTTCATAATAAAATATTTTTTGTATTGATTTTAATGTTTCAAGATTTGATGAATAGATGAGAAGCTATCTCAACTTGTAAATTTGAAAATATCGATAAAAACTTTCGAAAAAAAAGTTTTCCATAAATTGTTTTTCAATTTTTACTGCATATTTGACAAGTTTGATATATTATATTTACATATGCGCATATATTTGTGTACCGTTTACCAAACATGTTTTAAGGTTTCTACAATATTTATGTGCGACCCCACTAAGAGTACATATTTATTCTGGCTCCTTATGAACAAGGTAGTCGAATAAGCATTGCACAGTCAGGGTTTTCGGAAAAAAAGTAAAATTTTAACCTTTTCAACAATTTTCTCCAATTTGCAAAAATTATAATTTTACTATTTGTACTTTTTGGGAAATATTTTTGTATCAAGTTATAATATTTTTATCGTAGGATCTAACTGACGCCTAAATAATTAATTTCAATGTATTTTTTTTAAAAAACCTTTAATATGTTACGACACAAGTTAAATATTGGGCCTTATTGAAGGAAAATTTTGTCGTACAATTTTTCTTATATTCATTAAAAAATGTTAAGGTGTTCATTTAATCTATTACAAAAACGTCGTATTAGACTTCATAATAAATCAACCGTGATTTCTTTTTGAAAACACCCAAAATATTTCTTAGAGGTAGATTGATTCGACGTGAAAAAGAGGTAGTTTCCAACATATCTTACTTTAAAAAGAGGTAGATCTACAACACTTATGTTTTAGGTTATTTTAAACACCTTAGAAAAATTATTTTTTACCGAATTCAATTATGTCATCGTCATTTAATTAATTTTTAAAATTTTATTCTCATATTTAAAAAAATTAATATTTTCCTTAATAATATCTAATGCTCCTCTGTAATTGTAGGTTGTTCAGCACTAGCACTAATATATGGTGTAGCTTTTCTTGCAAAGTATCACTAAAGATTGTTTCTACAGATACTTTTTAACAAATTAAATTTCAACATTCGAACTATGCATCCAACTTTCTTACAACCGAGCCCATTAAAAGAAATATTTGGGCTTGTAGAAGATTTTAAATAGTGAGTCAAACCAGTGTTGCTTACATGCGTTGCTAAAATATATTTAAGTTGAACTTCAAGCCTAGATTAAATAAAAAAAATTCAGTGAAGTGCGACTTTGAGCCGCGCACGAATGGTTCCGTACGGGCACGAGATATGTAATTCAATACGAACAATAAAAACTATAGTTTTGGCATTTTTTTCGTTTCTGGGTTTTTTCGGTTTTAAGCGTTTTTTTAGTTTGGGGGTGTTTTGAATTTATTGGAGCTTTCTGATCTTTTTTTTCACGTTTTTGCAATTTTTTTTTGTCTATGAGGTTTTTTAAATTTTGGCAATTTTTATTATTTTCGCGTTTTTTTTTATTTCGGTGATTTTTTTATTTTGGCGATTTTTTTTAATTTTCGCGTTTTTTTTATTTCGGTGATTTTTTTTGGTTTTGGCGATTTTTTTTAGTTTTGGCACTTTTTTTAGTTTTGAGTTTTTTTTTTCGGTTTTTGGCGTTTATTTTAAATTTTGGTAATTTTTTTCGTTCTGGCGATTTTTTTTAAATTTGGCGATTTTTTTAATTTTGGCGATTTTTTTTCATTTTGGCTATTTTTTTTCACGTAAACAATTATTTTGGTTTTGGCGCATTTTTCGCTTTTTGGCGATTTTGTTCGGTTTGTGGTGTTTTTTTTCATATTGGCGATTTATTTTCATTTAAACGATTTTTTCGAATTTGGCGATTTATTTTAGTGCTAGAATTTTTTTTTAATTTTGTTGATTTTTTTCGATTTGGCGATTTTTTTTTAATTTTTGGCGATTTTTGTTTCAGGTTTTGGCGATTTTTTTCGGTTTGGCGATTTTATAATTTTCGGATTTTTTAGTTTTACCGTTTTTGAAAATTTCAAGAGTTTACCTCTTACGGTCTCAGCAATTTGTCAAAATTACATAGTCAAAATTGCATTAACTGATGGATCACCCTTTAATTTAAAGTTTTTAATATTTTTATGCTTATTGTTGTAGTATAGACTACAAATACACTACATTTACAAATTTCAAGTGTCAATATACATATGTACATACAATTGTATGTATATTACATGGGATTTTAATATTTTTCGTCGCTCGTTTTGGAGCACTCTTTAATTTCTAATTCGCATGTATTTGTTGTTGTACGGACAGATTGACAGACGGACAGCGTAGCGAAAACAATGGGGTTCCTTTTTTCACCTTTGTAGTACGGAACCCGAAAAATTAGGTTAACTATACTTTATCATTTTTTATGATAAACTAAAAAAGTGGTAGATTTTTTTCGAAAAGTGGTAGAGTTGACTGAGATACCCAAAAGAGGTAGATCTTCCACAAAACTGGTAGAGTTGGCATCGCTGCTTTATACATAGAAGTTTATAGCAAAAAACATGACAATATTTCAGGGATCGCAAATAACGATTATTTTAAATTTAAACTGAAAAAATCACACTAATAGAGAAGTCCTACGTGCATAAGGAATATACCAAGGTACTCAATGTTACATGGACTACCTATAGATGCAATGATTTTAATTTTTTTGATTTTTATTTATTCCTCACAAAATAAGAGTTATTTTCTTACTTTTATTTATTCCTCACAAAATAAGAGTTTTTTTTTGATTTTTATTTATTCCTCACAAAATAAGAGTTATTTTTGATTTTTATTTATTCCTCACAAAATAACAGTTACTTCTGATTTTTATTTTTTTGCTCAAAAAAAATTTTAATTTTTAAAATGAATAAACTACAAAAAAGTAAATTTAATTTAAAATATAAAAACCTGTTTTACAGACTCTGGCGATAAATTAAATTTTAAGACGGGTAATATTAATTTTAATGTAAAAATTACACTTTCTAAATTTTAAAAATTAAGCAAAAAAATAAAAATCAAAAGGTCAGTTACCTTTATTTTGTGAGGAATAAATAAAAGTCACAAAATAACTCTTATTTTGTGAGGAATAAATAAAAATCATGAAATAACTGTTATTTTGTGAGGAATAAATAAAAGTCACAAAATAACTCTTAAAAAGTAATTTTTAAAATAAAATTTATAACCGTGCACGCAATATTCACTTGATATTCAGCGTTGTTTATTCACCAAATAAACGGTTCGAGAATGAGCTAATACCACAAACCATGATAAATTTCGCTAGATATTCAGCAATCTTTATTTAACAAAAGGGTTCGAGTATGAACTAAATTAATGCAGTATTGCCATCACATACTTTACTGCAATATAATATTCCATTTTAACAGCCGTTTTTTCTGCTGACAACTCTGAAGCATTATTTATTTCCCAGTTTGGTATTAATTTATGTTTTAAAATTCGTAACACAATAAAATTAAAGGTCACATTTGTGAAATATTTGACCAAAAACATGAAATTTTTGATTGCCATAAATCTGACCATAAAATATTTTTGAGGGCAAACAATGCTTAGAGAAAATAAATTTGTTTGTTATCAAATAAAAGTTTCTCTGATGTGACCACCCTTTGTCAAACTGTCTGTTCGGTCAGAAAATTATTTGTTCTCACAAAGTTTTTGTAAGAACAAGCAGTGGCAAATGACAGCTGTTTACAATGTTGTCTCTTGTAGTGTAAAAATATAATAAAACATCTCGAAAATTATACTTCCTTAAACAACCATCTACTCAGAAATTAATTTCATACAGAGAAATGTGTTTTGCCGAATGATTTTGAAAACAAAATGCGTTGCATGATAAACTATATACATATATATATATACATACACACAGAAAAAAATACCAATGTAAAATCAACATGCCAAAAGGTTAATTCAAATTCATTAAAATCACATTAAATTTACTATGTTGTTTGAGTGGGTTGGTGGTTATTTGCTTTGTTCATATGCAATACACTTTGTGCTTCGTTGTGTAGGTTGTTTTTGTATTTTTGTTGTTTTTTATTTGTAAACAGCCAACAAAATGCTGCTGGCTGGTAGGCAATGTGCTAGTCTTGCATTCAAAGATAGCATTTTCGAATCCTGGAGTCAATTTAAAGTTTTTTTTTTAATTTGTTTTAATTTTTTAACTAAAAGTTTTCAAGCCATTTTGTTCTTTTTTTTAACTAAAACTAACACTTTTCAAATAAATGATGAAAAATAATGTTGAATTATAACTACATATTTAGTGTGTATCTAAAATAATTTAATTTATATAAAAAAATTTTCTGATGTCTATGTCGTAAGTTAAATAATTAATAAATAACAACTACTACATTAAATTAAATTCATGTTGATCTAACTTGAAATAACTTTGATTCAACATGATTCTTAATTTTGATTTTAACAGTACTTAAATGTTAATTCAACGTGAAATAAAGTTATTTCAAAAGGAAAATTTTTTTTGGACAATTACCATAAATCGTGTTAAATTAACAGGAAACCCACATGCGGCAAAATCATTGCCAAAAAATTCAAAATTAACCATATTTTTAACGATTCTACATTCTTTTTTTTTCTGTGTGTATGTAAATACATATTCAAATTAAAATATTGTTACGTTTAAATTTTATTAAACGTGTGAGTTCGTTTGGTTGCTCAAAAATAAAAATAAATAACAACACGATTTTCTTATTTGCAACTGAACTTCCTTTTATTCTTGACTAAACCAATTACAACTTGTTTTTTCTTATTTACTTCTAAACGTTATTATCCACGGCGCGATGTCTTGTACTTTCAAGGATGTTCACTCTACTAAATTCCAATTTGTACTGACTGACTTCTGACATATGGCAGCTCTTTTTATACCACCAAACCGGATCTAGAATATTCGCAAGTAGATGGTGTGGCAACATGCATGCATGTACTTAGTAAAGACCAACACAGAAGAAACGATATGGCCGTATAGGCGTGTTTGTTTATTGGTAGCCAGATGTTCAAACAGTCTTCTAGCATAATGAGGAAAATTCATGTCACCGATTCCTTTGCTGAATTGTCCAAGCAGCTAACTGCTTCCGGTCTTTGACCAATTATCCCCCGGGCAATGGCTTTATGGCAACCGATTTAAAGATAGCTTAAGTTAGAAGGCGCAACAACCATGTATCCTGAGTGTCTGAGATGTCTCAGGAGAGTAGGCGGTAAACCACTGAAACATGGTTGCATCGCGTGATTGGACACAAAGATAGCAGCCTTATCACCAATCTAGGGGACGAGGGCTAGCGCAACCCACGTCTCCCGAAACCCCAAATTTGCTAACGAATCGCTATATTTTATAAAACAAAAGGCGCACTATGCTCCAATGGGAGTTAAAGGAACTTATATATATATATATATATAGTATAAAAGTATCTTAAATCCGAATTTGAAGCATAGATTATCCGTCTACTAATGTTCATCTAAATTCAAAAGCATACAAAGAAAGAGCTTATCATTTCTCAAATATTACGAGCAGTAAAAATTTTATGTAAATCCAATTAATTTAGTCCCATTGTTGCTATTAAAGAAAACGTTGGCTATGCATTAACAAAAATCCTTTCTAAATATTATCATCCGCTTTAAGCCCAATAAACTTGTTTTAGTTTGTACAATTTCTTTGTGTGAAATAATGTTTTTTTTTACAAAGAGAGATAAAAATATAATCTTGTTACTTTAATTATAAATGAAATACCTTTTACACTTATTAACGCAAACAACAAACAATTCTCTAGATTTTAAGTAAAGGTTCGAATGTAGTTATTAGTGGTATAACTTTGCAAGAAGCTTAACATTGAAATGTTAAACTCACAAACAATTACATATGTATATAATATAATGTATATCATATAATAATAATAATAATAATAATAATAATAATAATAATAATAATAATAATAATAATAATAATAATAATAATAATAATAATAATAATAATAATAATAATCATTATATAATTAATAATAGTTAATTATTGCATAAATAACACTGGTTTACAGCCAAAAAATACCTAGAACACCATATGCCTAGATAAGTTAATTGCAGACTTGGGAAATTTGCATTAAATAAGGTAATGCATTGAGCATTTTCCTACATTAAACCAAATCAATGCGAATGCAAATTTATTGAATTAACACTAAATTGTATGCTTTTAATGCATTATTTTTTCCATTGAATTAAAATCCCCTCAAAGTAATGCATTAATATTGCATTGGCATTAAATTTGATATTTTTAATGCACTATTTTTTGCATTGAATAAAATATCCTCAAAGTAATGCAGTAATATTACATTAGAATTAAATTTCATATTTTTAATGCACTAGTTTTTGCATTGAATTAAAATCACTTCAAGGTAATGCATTAATATTGCATTGGCACTAAATCACAAGTAAAAATTGCACTGATTTTGCATTACCACTAATGAAGTAATGCAATATGCATTTTGCCCATTGGGACCTCCTGAGCAATGAAAAACGCTGTATTTTTTTTTCTAAGTACCGTTTTTAAAGGTACTTTTGTGTTTTTCGATATATGGTCTCACTCAAACCCTTGTGGAGCCCAACCCAAAAGTTCGATCGAGATAAATGGCATATCGTTGGAAAGGTAATTGAACGCCTTTTCCGGCGTTCTGTAGTTACGCAAAAAGTTGTGAACGATGTCCTGGAAATCTTCCCATGCCTCCAAATGAGCTGGACCTAAACACTCATTAAATGCTTGGTCACCGTACAGAGCCCGAATTTGAGGTCCATCAAATATACCAGCTTCAATTTTGCTCGCTGTGGCTCTCGGAAATTTTCGTTTAAGGTAATTCATGGCAAGACTGTCTTTTGATAACTTTTTCACATTATTTGTGAATAAACCAAGCTTAATATGTAATAGAGGAAGTATTATCTTTTCCTGAGGAATTAGTCCTAATTACGCTGAGAAGATCGATACATTACTGCAAAAATTTAATAACATTGGTAAGCGTTGAGTGAAAGCATGTGTATCAAAAAGGCCGTTATCATTTGAAAATTTATTCTTTTTAACTTTTACGTTCAAATATGACACCTAAATTACACTTCTTATTCAGTCATTTGGATATTTTCCCCACGAGCTTGGGCTCCGAAAGTGATGAACAATGAGAAAGATTTCACCAAGAAATGGAAGAAATCGAGAGACGTTACAAAGGCTGATGGGATGAACAACTGATGGCGGACTATTGTTGGTTCCTTACTCGCGAAGATTCATCAGAAAAAAACTCAAAAGTTCAAGTCGCTCGTCATTTTAATTTAAATTTTTTGAATTTACGCCCAATATAGTGTGTGAGCAATGAAAATTAAAATATTGTCGTTTCATAAAATCCTTAACAAAAACCTTATTTTTCATAAATTTTTTTTCAAATTACGCTTTAAATGTTGGCAACTAAATAAACTATTTGGTGAAAAAATAAAACATTACAGATCTGTACTATAACGTAGAAAAATAACGAAATAAAAAGGAAAAATTTTGAAACAAACGTAAAAAATTGGCAAATTTTGAATTTTGAGGTGTCATAACTAAACCATTTCTTGTCAGATAGAAATTTGCAGCATAATGATGGAAAAGGCGTTCAATTACCTTTCCAACGATATGCCATTTATCTTGATCGGACGCTTGGGTTGGGCTCCACAAGGGTTTGAGTGAGACCATATACGGAAAAACATACCGTACCGTTATCTAAGAAAAAAAAAATTACATTGTTTTTCCTGCTCAGGAGGTCCCAATTAAGTTATATAATTGTGTGGCGTTCTTGGTATTTTTCCAAATTAAAAATTTGTAAAGCTGTGTAATTCATCTGTACCTAAATTCAGTAACTTTTGTTACGACAATCGAATCGCTACTCGACTTTGGTATTCAGTAAAATATTTTAACGATATTCGCTGTCGGTTGGACAAAAAGTAAATAAATCACAAGATCAAACACATTGAGTTTTTCTTTGTTATTATTTGCGCTTTTCGCTTATTTTTACATTTTCTATACGGAGATACAACATCATAGTGAATAACATGGGGAGTAAGATAAAGCTGGGAACTATCGTCAAAATTAAATTACGGAATCATATTATCGTTACCGCAAGCGAATAAATATGTCGATATATATAAGGATTTTCGGTTCGCAAAAAGTTACATAATTTAGGTACTGACCTTGTGCTTATAGGTGAAATAGAAAAGAGTTCTAAAGTCATATTTTAAAGTTTTGTGGAGCGCATTTTCAAAAAATTAATTTGAAAAATTTGTTGTCCACTTTAATTTTTATCTTACGAAAACATCTTTCAACACACTATAAATAATACATTTAATTTGAAATGTAAGCTAAATTAGGCTATTATTCTATATGTATTACAAGTCAAACAGAGATAAGCAGTAAGTTATTGAAAATCGAACAAACCGTTGTATTGAAATAAGTTAGCATGACCGCTTTTTTAGGGTAACATATTAGGCGTGCCCATTTACGTGATATATAAAAACTGAAAACGAATTAATTTAATATTACAGTACGAATAAAATTGGTATAAAAAAATAAAAAAGATGTTTCCAGTGTTGGATGACCTTAACTTTTTTGTTATATAAAAATAACCTATTAAAACTAATGTGTCCTTTTTCGCTATAAAGTAAACATATCTTACATTCTTAAAATATATAGATTTGGTGTAAAAAATCAGAATAATCTAAAAGTTTGATTCCAAGGTAAAAGTAACTAGGTCTGATTAATATTTTTCTTTTTTTAATTGAACTGTAGTGAATATTAATCAGAAATAATTCATAGTCAGGCTTAAGTTCAGTAATTTCAATTCTTATTGAATGAAATATTTTTATTAATTAATGTGAGTTTCTAAAGAAGAGAAGAAAAATTAAACTTAGACTTTAAACTGGGGGAAATTCCCATACTTTTCTGTGCAGGCACGCACTTCATCAGCACCCTAGTCTATCTACTTTGGTAGAGATTCTTATTAACATCAGCTATTTAACTTAAATTTACAATGAATCGGAATATGAGAAACGATTGTTGTGTATACAATTGATTTACCTTTGGTAAACACATTTATAAGTATCACTATTAATTTTCTGTTTTTCCATTTTTTCATTTTTATACCCTTTACCAAAAAATGGTAAAAGGGTATATATAGGTTTGTCATTCCGTTTGTAATAAATACAATATTAATAAGAGACACATAAAGTATATATATTCCGGATCCTTATGCATAGGGAAGACGAACAAGCGATGTCCGTCTGTCCGTCTGTCTGTACGTGAAATCGGTTTTCCCAAGCTCCCAGAAGAGCTAGAGACTTCGTTCTTAGACTGGTATGTCAGAAATTTTCCGAAAAATTTTGCTATTGAAATTCAGCAAAATCGGGCAGACCGTTTCAGAGCTGGAAAACTCAAACTCTATTTTCCCATAGAAAATAACTACCGAAAACAAGTTTTTATTACTTTTTTTGCTTTTTTATTAAATTAACTTATTTTATACTTCGGTATGAATAAAATTGGTATTTATAATTAAAAAAAAAATTTAAAAACTTAACAAATTAAAAAACGTTTTCAGGGTTGGAAAACTTTTACTTTTTTCCTAATAATTAAACATATTTCATGTTTTAGGAAGAGACTACTTTCTCAGGAACGGCAAAAGCTACGGGTCTGAAATTTGGACAGTATATGTAGAATCTTGGTCGCTACAACAACAAATATATAAAAGCTAAAAATTAAAGGGTGTTCCAAAATGAGTAACGAAAACTTTTAAAATCCCATGTAATATACATACAATTGTATTATGTATGTACATATGCATATTGACACTTGAAATTTGTAAAATTAGTGTATTTTTATATAGGCTACAACAATTAACACTAAAATTAAAAAAATTTAAATTAAAGGGTGGTCCATCAGTTAATTAAATTTTGACTATGTAATTTTGACAAATTGCTATATCTTGAAAACTGTAAGAGTTAAACTCTTGAAATTTTCAAAAACGGTCAAACTAAAAAATCCAAAAATTATAAAATCGCCAAAAATTAAAAAAAATCGCCAAAACGAAAAAAACGCCAAAATGAAAAAAACTCTAAAATTAAAAAAAACGCCAAAAACCGAAAAAAATCGCCAAAACAAAAAAAATTCTTATGTGAACAAAAATCGCCAAAAATTAAAAAAAAAATCGCCTAAATGAAAAAAAATCGCCAAAATAAAAAAAAACGCCAAAACGAAAATAAATCGCCAAAATTAAAAAAAACGCCAAAAACCGAAATAAAATCGCCGAATCAAAAAAAAAAATTGCCTATATGAAAAAATGTCGCCAAAAATTAAAAAAAATCGCTTATTAGGAAAAAAAATCGGCAAAATCAAAAAAAAAATCGCCAAAACGAAAAAAATCGCCAAAATTAAAAAAAAGCCAAAAACCGAAAATAAAATCGCCAAAACGAGAAAAAAGTGTCAAAACAAAAAAAAAAAGCTCACAACGACAAAAATCCGCAAAAATCGCCAAAACAAAAAAAATGCTTATATGAACAAAAATCGTCAAAAATTAAAAAAAATCGCCTAAATGAAAAAAATTGCCAAAATCCAAAAAAATCGCCAAAACGAAAATAAATCGCCAAAATTAAGAAATAAAACGCCAAAAACCGGAAAAAATCGCCAAAACAAAAAAAATTGCTTATATGAAAATAAATCGCCAAAAATTAAAAAAAATCGCTTAAATGAAAAAAAATCGGCAAAATCAAAAAATTTGCATAAACGAAGAAAAATCGCCAAAAACCGAAAAAAAATCGCCAAAACGAGAAAAAACTGTCAAAACTAAAAAAATTGCCAAAAACGACAAAAAACGAAAAAATTACCAAAACAAAATACAAATTGCCTATATGAAAAAAAAATTGTCAAAAAATAAAAAAAAACGCCAAAAACCGAAAAAAAATCGTCAAAACGAGATAAAAGTGTCAAAACTAAAAAAATTGCCACAAAAAAATAAAAAAAAATTAAATACATATATAAAAAAAAAATCGCTTAAATGAAAAAAATCGTCAAAATCAAAAAAATCGCCAGAACGAAAAAAAATCGCCAAAATTTAAAAAGCACCAAATTAAACATAATGCCAAAAACCTAAAAATTGCACTAGAAAAAAAGTATGAATTCTTTCACAAAATGAATATGTACCTACATATCTCTGTGCTTATGTTTGTATCTCTATACTACATAAACGCACTTTGGTAAAGGGTATATAAGATTCGGCACAGCCGAATATAGCACTCTTACTTGTTCTATATAGGTTAGAACGAAATTATGTTACTCTATCTAAGTATGTTTAACTATTCTTGCTTAAATTTTACGATCATCACATTAATTATTTTTACTTATTCGATGTACCATCGGTACATGCCTGTAAGTATTATTGTAGTGGCTTTATGTTACTTTGTTGTTGCATTCTACAGTTTTATTTTGGTTATTTCAGCATTCTTAAAAATTGAATATATTTTATATTTTTTGGAAAGAAAAATTAGGTGTAGAAAATTAGACAAATAAGAACCACAGATCCAGAGCTGGAAACCATGATCTTTTTTTTTAATTTTAAGGTAACTAAATTTAACAAATTTTTTTTATTTCCTATTTTTTCTGTCCTCTCTTAACTTACTTTATGTATTTTTTTTAACTAAAAGATTGTTATAAGGAATCAGAAAAACCTAAAAGGATAATTCCAGGGTTGGAAAATTTATCTTTTTGTATATAAAAATAAGTAGGTCAAATTATTTTTTTTTATTTTTGCTTACAAATTATATATATATATATATATATATTATCTTTTAGAAAGAAATAGTTTGGAATAAAAATTGGCAAAATTTTTAGCTTATACATAAATGATTCAAATTACTATAGATGTGAGTAAGTAAATTACCATTATAAAATTTGGTCTGTGTTTAAGTTATCTCTTATTACTGTTTTTTCTTTAATTTTAAAAACGAAAAATTACACAAGTCAACAAAATGAAATTTATTGTGTAAGATCAAAGGTTTCCTAGTCAATTTGTATACACTAAGTACTGTGTATCAATCCCTCTAAATCATTTTTTTTAATTGGCTCTGTATCTCGAGATTTTCCGTTATTAAGAAAAAAGAGGATGCTGCATCACAAAATTTGCAATTACTTGAGAACCATTCCTTTGATTAAATAAAATAATACATAGAAGGCTAGGAAACAAATTGGCCTTAAAATTACGTCCTCTTTTATTTTTCAACAGTCTTATAGTTTTGGAGATATTCCGAAAGTTTTATAGGAAAAAAATAAATTTTTTGAAAAAAATTAAGAAAATCGTTTTTTAAAAGACTCATTAAAATTTTAAACTGAAAAAAATTTTATATTTTATTATTAATTGTGATACATTCATATGCTAAAAATAAAATGAGCGACTTTTATTAAAAATGATTTTATTAATTCTAAATTTATTCACAATTAAATAAATAATAATAATAATAATAATAATAATAATAATAATAATAATAATAATAATAATAATAATAATAATAATAATAATAATAATAATAATAATAATAATAATAATAATAATAATAATAATAATAATAACAATAATAATAATAATTAATAATAACTTAAAAAAACTCTAATACGTATATACATCTATATGTATATGCTACCATTTAATTGTGAATAAATTCAGAATTACTGAAATAATTTTTAGTAAATGTGGCTCATTTTATTTACAACACAGGAAGGTATCACAATTAATAACAAAATATAAAATTTTCTTCAGTTTAAAATTTTACTGAGTCTTTTAAAAATCGATTTACTTATTTTTTTTGAAAAAAAAAACATTTTTTTGTATAAAACTTTCTTAATATCTCCGAGACTATAAGACTGTTGAAAATCGGTACAGACAATATAATATATTCCACTATTACTTATATCGAAATTAAAATCTTTAAATCAAATTCTTTACATTGAACTTGAAGAAAAAAAATAATCCATTTTTTCACAAGACATAAGCATACGTCGGTGAAGGTTGTATAAGATTCGGCACAGCACAATATAGCTCTTTTAGTTATTATCATTACTCATTACTCACATCACGAATCTAGAGCATCTACACAGCGTTTCTCTCATTTTGAAATTGCCTGACGTCGGCTTAAGTAAATTCAAAAACGATAACTTAATTTTATTTGAATGTTTCTTTTATTGAGCTTTAATAATGCATATGTTTGCATATACTTATAAAAATTATTATATTTGCAATATTTTTATAGGACCACTTTGCAAATCAATGGTTTCACATTGATAAAAAATTAATATTTTAACTAAAAATAAAGAACATGTTTTTTTTCATTTATGAAATGGGAATCATAATAATCAAAGAAATTTAAAATTTAAACTCTCGACATCATTTGCGCTTACGATGCCAGACAAAGGTCATTGTCACATACCTGTTAGACAAATTTGGACTTATAAAAAGTATTAAATGGAAGGTTTAATTTTTCATTTAATTATGATACGAAATAAGTATTATAAAAACAAACTTTCTTAAAAATATGTCGTATGAATTGCTAATTACAATATCACAAAAATTTTAATTGCAATTTTTAATTGAAATTTTTTTAGTTAACTGGAAGCAATCTTCTTCAAACACAAAATCGGAACCCAAAAAACCATTCTTTATAAATTCTTATTTCTAAGTCATAAAAATTTTATATTATGCAAAATGCTATTTAAAGTTGTACTTTTTTACCAAAATCCGAATCTGAATTCAGAATGGTCAAAAGTAGAACAGATTTCAAGATATTGCAAAATGACCGTTATTTGGGTTTTTAAAAAAGATGATGTGGCTTAAATGCGATTATCTTCAAAAATATTCAGATTCAGCGAACAATTTTACATTAGGATTAGGTGTCAGATACATTTGGTCAAAAAACTGTCACGTAGTGTTATTGAAGTTTTTTAAAGAACTCTTTAATACTTTGAAGCAAAAATATTTGTGACTTATACCACTTACATAATTAAGAGCACATATGTATGTATGTTGTGAGGTTATGTTAGGAAGGGTGGTGCTATAACGCACTTCCACTCGGATAACTAATTGAATCCCTTATGACTGCCTTCTATTACCCATTAAATAATATTTACCTCCCCCTTTGTACAAATAACTTACCCTATTATCCGTCATTAAGGCAATGAATTCCCATGGTGAACTCCCTGATATCCTCCAGATTACACTTACTGATATCAGTAATACTCTCATGGAAACGTCTTATCAGCTGTCTAAGCCTAGGACGTTGCAGCTTGGGTCAGTAATAGATAATATGTTCAAAGGTTTCTGGTTCCTCTTCATATACACATATCCAGTGGCAGTTTCCAAAATGCTGGCTCTTGCTCTGACCAAGCATTGACCAGTCAACGTACCTACGATTATTTGCATCGCCTTCCTATTTACATCCAGCAGCAGTTGGAATCTTTATAAATCAAGGTTTGGCCACATAGCCTACGATACTTTAGAATCCCTTCTACTTCGCCATGAAATCTTGGTCCTGCTCTCTACCCAATTACTGAGTTTCCTGTAGTAGTGACCTATCGGTGATTTTTCTGGTCTGTCACAAATTCCCTAATCTAAAGCCGACCTTATTCTTGCCAACTCACCGGCAATTTAATTTCCCTTAACATTGCTGTGTCCAGGAACCCAACATAGTCTGACACTTTATTTGTTCGTAAGAAAGATGAGGGCTCTCCTACAGTTACTAACAAGTTTTGTTTTGACATTGTGTGCAATCAAAGGTTTTAACGCTACCTGTCTATTGACGTATATGGTTATTTTCTCACCTTCTGATGCATTCCTGGTCCTGGTCCACCAGTTCCATGGCCCTAAGGGACGACAAGATCTCAGCTTGGGAAACGCTACATTCATTCGACAGGCTGAAAGAGCTATAGACACCAGCCCCTGTGCTTTCTTCCATTTTTTTACCCGTCTCTAAAGACCGCACTTCACTCATATAGCGTATCGGATTTGTCCAAATAGATCTACTAAAATCAATTTAAACAACTGTATAGTCCATGAACCCAGGGTTTATCGATCCATGATCACTAAAACTGTTCTCATTTAAGATTAATGTGTGAACTGTTATTCCTGTCCTCACCAAACCTGCTTCTACGAGTCTAATGAAACTCCTAATTGCCGTTCCCACAAAAAACTCCTCTATAGGAAATATATAAAGAATGACGTCTAAGGCAGCCTGAAATGTGTTCCTCTGAGCATCTGTGATGCTAAGCCAGGCACACTTCTAATCCTAAGCTAGTAATCTCCTGTGACTTTCCTTCCTCAATACCTCCCACCTTACCACACAACCATTTGAACTAACCGGTCTGACAACCGATGTGTAAATCGAAATGACTATCTTCGGTTGCAGACCCCAGTTTCTTCCTATGGAGTTCCTGCATTTGTAGTAGGTATTTATCCTTTTTTTAAATTTTTTGAGTGTTGCTTTTCCAGAAAGCTTGCTATTTAGGAAAACACAAAGCTATTTTGCTCCCTCTGATAGTCTTAGCTCTACCCTTCCTATACTGGGCAGTACAAACCTTTCTGTTTTGTATCTCCTGGTATTGTTTTATCTGGTTTACTCAGCTCAAAACTGACTTCACTGATAGTGGGAAAAAAATTTCTCGATACCAGTATAATCCTGTCATCCGTATAAGTATCCATCTTCCGTCCACTCCTGTCCAGACGCCTAAGAATTGCGTTCATTACTAAAGCATTTTTGTCACTTATATCCTTCCCATACTTGACTTGATGGTTCTGCTACTAAGCACTAAAAAGTTTTGAGTATCGCCAGTGACTCTCTCTATATATTCTCTGTACCAATTTTCTTAAAGACTCCCTCTATGTCTAAGAATGCTGTTAGTGTATAATTGTTGTGCTGCAGTGCAACACCAACTAGGTAATAAGGCGCACTCTCCTTTTTAATAGGTATGCTGAGCGCCACCAAATATGCGGGTATCAATTTCGCTCCTTAGATGCAGATCAATCAGATGTTTCCAAAAGAAAGGACGAAAGACGGATCGGCCTGAAATCCTTCGGTTTTGAGTGGCTTGCCTTACACACTTTGGGTATAAATATCAACTTAGCCTCTTTCCAGCTTTTAGTTATAAACCTCCTGATCAAGCATATCTTAAAGATAAACAGGCACAGTAGTAAGCGCTCTGGGAAGTTCTGTAACATTTCCGAAAAACTACCGGTGATTTATGCGTTTCAAATGTATTTATTGCAAATGTTGCTTTTTGGAATGTCACTATGTCGTCTATTGCTCCCCTTAATTCTGGTTCCGAAAATTTAATTAAAATTAACTTCCTTCGTTGGCTCTTCTCTTATTTCCCTACATTCGAGAAAGTGAGTGTCCATCAGAACAAAAATTATTTCAGAGCTGGACTCCGTCCAGGAGCCATTCATTCTTTGAATGTTTGTTTTTAACTATCTATCACTCTGTAATATATATTTTAATTAAAATTAAACCAAAGTTGTAACGTGACGTTACAATTTTCCTAACCCAATAATTGTATTTAATTACCTAATAAACTTATTTGTAAAGACGTACATATAAAACAACTACTTATGCCCACACCGAATATGCACAAATACGAGTTTATTAGTGACCAGACAGGTTTACAATACCTAGCAATTCTCAATTGGTAGATGTTTTGTTTGGGATAAGTAATCAAGATTTCACAACAGAAAGGGGGAAGGAATTGGAATACGATTCTTTTGTTTAGTAACTAAACATGTTGTAATGCTTGAGCCGTTGTTAGCCGAACGATATCCGAAGAATTTATATCGTCGAAATTATTTTACTAAACCGTAATTACCCGAACGATATCCGAAGCATCTATATCGTAAAAATAATTTTTATTAAAACCGTAATTAGCCGAACGATATTCGAAGAACTTATATCGTCCGAATTATTTTTATTAAAACCGTAGTTACCTGAACGATATCCAAAGCATTTATATCGTCCTAAACCTATTCGTTTCATCGGGTATAAATCGTGTTCCACTTAGAGTGACACTGAGACCTAAGTGTATGTATATATTAGGACTGCAGTCTGGTGGCCACAAACGCAAAGGATGCAGACCTTTGAAGAACCTGGACAGACTGAACGTACCCCTGCGGGAAAAACAAACTGCGTTACAAAATTATGGATTTTTTTTATTGTGGGGTCTCTAGTATTATATTATTATATTATATATTATATTATTATATTATATTATTACTATATTACTATATATCTGCCAAAATTTTATTTGAAATTTCCTTAAACAAAAGTTTTTTGGCATACGAACTCATTTTTATTCGCATAACAAATTTATTCTAAGCCATTTTTAGTATTTTTTTTATATAAAAATAATGTGAATTTATTTAAAGTTTGTTTTTAACAATTTAAATATTGAGGAAAAATTGTTTTTGCAATAGCAATTCAAACTAAATTGTAATCTGAGTTATATACATACATGTAAATAAAATTATTCTTTTAAAAACAAGCTGTCAGAATGTAACCAATTTTAAAATAATCCCATTTTCATTTAAAAAAGGTATGTAATGTTTTGAATAGTAAATAAATATGGCAGTAGTCTCCATAGCTCACACTTCAGTTTAATATTGTAACCTGTTTTTTTTTTAAATTCGAAGCAGAATTTTCCTTCATTTATGTGTGTTGAACACAACAATAAGGGTATTCATTTCAGAATTTTTTTTGTTGGAAAAATGGAAAAGTGAATAATTACACTCATGTTGATGTGAACAGTACTTTTTTACAATAAAAATTTCAAAAATTTTAACTGTCAGTAAAATATTATGTCAAATAAATCTTGCTAATAATTAATATTATTCAAGATGCCGATTAAAAGTGTTAAAAGTGAATTAATTGATTATTTAATTGTAACATAACGGAAATTGATAATATATGCGAAAATAATAGTATATCCCCTTTCACATTAGGCAACTTTACTTGCGCAAGTCTTGTGTTTGTGGGTGTGAGAGGAAAGGTCGGTTGAAGGGGAAAGAATTGCCGAGATTTGAGTACAGACTTGCTTGAACTTGGCAATTCTGCCACAATTCTGTTTCAGCTGTCATTGTTGGCTTGGGATATTGATTTGTTTTTGACATTGTCTTTTATTTCTTCTTCGGTGTGTTGTCTAATTTTGTGTTAAGAAAATTTAATATTACATATGAATACAGAAATGAAACAAAACGTCAACAAATTAAGAAAATTCGAGCATAAAAAAATTTTACTTGCTCAAGAAATGAACTGAATGTGAACATAGAAGCAAGTTCAAAAGAAAATAAATAAAAATGAAAATTATACTTGCGCAAGTAAAGTTGCCTAATGTGAAAGGGGCCTATGTAAAAATACATTTTCATAAAAAGATTTGACTTCATATGATGGTATAGCGATTGAACAAATAGTGGATAATTTGGTGGAAGAAGAATTAAATATTCTTTATGACGATTTGTGCGTTGTGATGTCCTTGCTAGGAGGAATTGAGTACTTTGTTCCCAAATCTAAGGTATGGAGTGAGGATATTCTTTACCAGTTTGATGATAACCGATTTCGTCAAATGATGCGATGCACCAAGCATGAGTTCCACTATCTTGTCTCACTTATATGTTCTAGCAATCAATTTTATCATAAAAATGCATGTAAGCAATTAAGTGTTCATTTTCAACTAGCATTAGTGTTATGCAGACACGGGGCCTCAGGGGAAAGTGCAAGTATTTGTAAAATAGCAACACTTTTCGGTATTGGAGACGGGGGCACTATCCAAAATATAACAACGAGAGTATTTCGAGCGTTTCTGGAACTCAAAAAAATTTTTTTTTGTTCGATAGAGTTGAAAGAGTGCAAATTGTAAAGGAGACATTTAGTGAGTTACCTTTCTGTATTGGTTATGTGGACGGCACAGAATTTAAATTGGCCGAGACACCTATTCATAACCCTTTGGACTACTTTTCCCGATAGCACATTTATTCCATAAAGGCACAGATTACATGTTATCATAACTTGCGTATTCGTCATCTGTCTGTTGGAGCTCCTGGTAGTGTTCATGATGCTCGTATCTATTCTTTGTGTTCTTTAGCTATAAATTCTTCAAACTACTATTCAGAAAACCAGTGGATTGCTGGAGATTCTGCCTATTCTTTGTCCAATACAGTTATTACACCATACAGATCAAATTCTTCAGCTATGACTCCTTTTAAACGGAAACAGTTTAATTTACGTCACAGCCGATTTCGAGTTCGTGCTGAGCATTGTATTGGTTTATTAAAGCAAATATTGGGAAGTCTAAAAGAGGGCATCGAATTTGTAATGCACACACTAAAAAGCTTTGCTCGACGTGGATAATAGAAACGTGTATTATACACAACATCTTAGTTTATGACAATGATAATACATTACCTTCAACCGAGTTAGTTTCTTCCAATGAAATTGACGAAGAAGATTTTGATACTTCGATGTAAGAAGTGGAACAAACCCATTTTTATATAAAACGTCAAGCTATTCATCAAATTATTTTTTCCTAGTGTACTTTTAAATACAGGAGCAAAAATTAAAAAAAAAATAGTTTCATTAACTTGAAAAATATCTTTATTAATAGGATTGAACGTTATTTTGTTTATATTTTAAATCCAATTCGTATTTTGCTATTCGTTCTTTTTTCTCCAATTCAAGAATTTTTATTTTCTCGTCTTTTTCTATTTAAATTTTTTTCAGGTCTAGCTCCAGTTTTTTCAATTCTAATTCGGCCTTAAATTTTTCTTTTCGAAACTCAAATTCTTTTTTAATAAATTTATCCTCCTCAATTTGGATTCTTAAACGATGAGTTTCATTGTGCTCAGCTTGAAATTTTGCCAACTGCGACATGGAATCTTTTGTAGTTGATTTTGTTTAAGTTTTCGGTGAATGGTGAAACTTTGACTTGTGTTGAAGGATTGGGCAGTGCATATAAAATTACATTTTCTACTCTTTTTTTCTTCCTCAATTATTTCAACTTGAGCGCAAGATGTAGTAATCTCAGTAATAGAGTTGTCTAATTGTTCTTCGAACTCCTCTGTGTCAATAAAACCTAAAATGTCTGTGTTTATTTCGGAATCAACCATATCCAATTCACAGGGTCTTTTATCTGCGAATATATGCTGCATAGGATCATAATATCTGCACATCTTGGGCAATTTATCTAGAAATAATATTTTAAGTTTAATTATTTATATTAAAGATGTCCTTTTTACCATTGACCGTATTTATTACATTTTCATTATCTTCTGCAAATATACCAGCACCGGTATTGTTTCTCAAGCTCTTAGTCTTTCCGAAACAAGTCTTAAAGTACCGCACTTTATACTTAACTGCCTCCCATGTAGCATCTACTTTGGATTCGTCCAAAGTAGGGTTTCTGTAAAGAAGACAGTGGGTATTATTTTCATCATACAATTCGACTATAAAAAGTTACCTCAAAGTTGCGATTATCAGTCAAAAAGTCCAGTATTTTATTAACTTCAACGTCTGTCCATTTTTTGGATCCCATTTATTTTTTGTTTTTGAATTCTTTTTTAGTAATTTTGTTCACAGAACTCATTTTTAATATTTTTTTTGACAGATTAAAAAAAAAGAAATTATGTATGAAATATTGTAAGTATAACAAATAATTTTTAAAATTAGAGTTGTAAAACTCAAGAGGTTATAAAAAGAACTGTATTTTTTGTACTTTGTATTAAAAATTAAATTTTTTTTTTAGGAGTGGCAACATCATTTCGTTTGACGTTTATAGCGAAAAATTAAATTTTTGTATCCTAATTTTTTTACACATACGTACCTTTTCACAATGTGTGGTTAAAAGATAACAGGGACTTTAACGGCAAGTTTTATATGAAGAACTGTCAGTTAAAGTTCAAGTTAACTCTTAACTATACATTGTGAAAAGGGACGTTAGTTATGGTTTGTTATAAATTCAACTTTTGGTGGAATTTTTTCCCGGTGTTTGTTGTAAAAAATTAATTTTTTTTTCCATTTTTCCAACGAGAAAAAACGTGAAATGAATACCTTTAATAAAATAAAACAATTTTTTTGTTATTTTTTTTAAACATAAGTATACAAAAACAAAATTTTCTTGTTAGTTTTTTAGACATGCAGTTTATATTATTTTAAATTGTAAGTACATCTGGGAACCGGCTTTTGCTGGATTCTTTACTCCGGTTTTTGCTTTAAGTTTGTTGACTGATTTAAAACTCATTATGATAATTTCACTTTTCTTTGTTGCTTTTTTAAATAAAAATAATAATTTGCACCAGTTGTAACGTTAATATTGTGCATTTAGTGTGTGCTTGGGCAAATGAGTGTGTGTATTTAAGATATGTATCTGTATGTAAACATATACATATATTTGGATTGTCACACGTACATATATGTACATACATTTGTATATAGAGTGTATCAAAAGGTCAATAGCAACGATTGTGAGGAATGGGAGGTGTATGACAATTAGCAGCATGCCTCGTGGGATTTCAGTAGCTTGGGAGTGTTTCTCGGCTTGTGCATTATTCCAGCAAGTATTTTACAAAAATGGCAATTCGTCGTCCATAGTGCGTAAAAGATTCCACAATATTTGGCCTTTGCAACACTTCTATGATGAGTCAAGCATAGGTTAATTCAAAAATGGTTTTACAATTTCTAAAAGATCTGCCAAACATGGGAAAATCGAAAAAGGGGAGACCCCAATCACTAAGGACAACATAAAACACAAAAAATAATTGCAAAAATTTTGTGACAAGGATCTAAACGTACTCCCTATATGACTTGAGAAAATGGGATTTTTACCAAAATTACGGATTAAGGAATGCTAAAAAACAGACATCGTATAAGTTGTTACATAGGGATGAAACGATACCACTAAGGTATTGATACTTTTACTTGATAAGGCATCGGTTTAGAAGTATCGATACATACTCAGTATCGAATAAAAAGCATCGATACTTACTTGTATCGGTCAAGCTTTTCACATGATTTAAAGTATTGATAACAAAACTAAATACCCACCAAATCAAATGCACCAGTTCGTAAAGAATTGTTAAAAAAATCTTCTGATTTCGGAAGCGATTAATATAAGAATAAACTAATTGTTTGAATTTTTTGCAGACGAGTTTTAGTAGAATTTATTTATGAAAATACTCCTTCAACAAATTAAATTCTGAATAGGAAAAATTTTGAAGTTAAATTTTGCTAAAAAAATATACCATAAAAATCGCCAATAAATTCATTTATCGCCAGCAAAATCGACATGTTGTCAAGCCAAAAACTTGGGTACGAAACAAAGTGGCTGGACTGGATTAAAAGATATAGTCGAGATGACATTTTAAATGTTTGTGTAAATTCGTTTTATTCCCGCAATAACTGACGATTTAAAAAAAAATTGCAGCTCGCAATCTTTATCGTCTTTTTTTATAAAATATTTGATTTCGGTGGTCCCATTTTCACGAACTTACTCTAATATACATACATATATTCTAAATATAAATTTACATTTAACACGAACAAATAAAATTGTGTTAAGCTGGTTAAACTGTGTTAAACTGTGTTAAACTGGTTAAACATGTTCAACTTTGTTGTAGCCAATAAGAAATGAGTATATTTGACCGATGCGAGTACTTTTTACCGATACCTACTTGGTACTCGTATCGATACCAAAAGTACTTAGTTTCTAAGAAAAAGTATCGAGTATTTACTTGTATTTACTCGTATCGTTTCATCCCTATTGTTACATATTCCAAATTTTCGTGTTGTGTCGTCTTAATCTTTAGTCAACCCCTGAAAAACTTCGATGTGGGTGGATAGAAGACCTATAAAATTGTGTAAAAATAATGTTAATTGTACCCTTTAATGAGACCGTTAAGTTACTCTGGAAGCAGTCCCGTAACTATATTTGGATATTAACTTTAGCTAAATGGTATTTATAATTTGTAAATGTAAGTGTCCCTTTAACCAACTGGGTTGTGTGTTGGCTTCTTGTGTCGGGGGTTCTCAGTTCGAATAACAAAAAAGGCTCGGCTTAAAAATAACATACAATTGCATTTGTAATAATATAAAAATAGATAAATTAAAAATTATTACAGTTAAATGGTCCGAATGACAATTATGTATAATTTATATTAAAGTATTAGGTCCGTATAGTTAAGTGACAAGTCACAAGGTGCAAATAAAGTATCAGCTAACTCTATCCTATGACATCCCCATGAATAGAAAGTGCCAGAACTCGCAGCCGTCACGTGGTTATACTAAGAGAAAAATTACGATATAGAACAAAATTCTTGAACTTAGATTGCAGAAATCTTACCCCCCATTTTTTGACTTAATATCTAAATATATAATTAGCTAATTTTTATTTAAAATTATGGTGTAATTAAATACGATTTAATTTTTTCAGTGGTTAATTAAAGTTCTTATTATTATTATTACTTGAAAGTACGGCAGCACTAAAAAACTTCCAAATATTATGGAAAGCTTTCCAAAGAACAGCTGTTTACCATAAACAAAAAAGTTGGGTTATAAAAATGCAGAAAATAAAATTTCATAAAAACACATTTTATGAAATCAAAGGAGCATCAGAATGCATTTTTCTATTTATTTATGCCATGATATAAAACTATGAATTGTATTTGTTATATATTTATGAAATTAATTAAATTATTAATGATGTTTTCAATATGACCACATGATGTCATGTCTGTGTTTTCAATAAACACACACAATCATAAAACATATGGTGCGCTCGTAAAACTTAAATAATAATTAATTACACAAGCTTGGGTATTTAATTATTATTTAATTATGCACTCAAAAACATAATTTCATGTTTAATTCGAACTTAAAAATAATTACAGTTCGATTAACAAGTCAAAAAATGGACATTAATATTTCAATTTTAAAATTTTATCAATAAGACTGACGTTCTCAAATCATAAATTCTTAATTTATAGAATGAATTCTTCAAATCAAGAACGTAATCTTAATTTTTAGATTATATTCTTAAATTTTTAAATTATGATTTTAATTTAAGGTTTTTATTAAGAACAAAATCTTAGATTCGATCTCAAAATTAGATTTTATTCGTGATTACAATCTTAAATGCGATCTTAAAAAAATATTCAGATTTTATTCTTGAATCAAAAATATTCGCATTTAACATACTATCAAGATTGAAATGATTTAATTTCGAGCGTAGAATCTTGATTTTAGCAAGTTTTTTTTCCTGGGAGTAGTTTTGTATCAGTTCCATTCGCCGCAAAAGTGTTAACCAGTATGTTCGTCACGACCGGAAGCGAGCAAGTGCTTCAAATATACATAGATTGTCATTTCACTATTTGCTTGAACAACGACGTAAAGCTACATTCCTACCAAATTTAATTAGAACAAAAATTAAGGCCCTGTCATAAAAAATTTTGTTAATAAAATTTTATTAATCAAATTTTATTTTTAAATAGCTTCAAAAGATCGTTTTGATACAGATCCTAATTGTATACTTTTTATCGATTCGCCTAATATAAACTTTCTTTTGAGTAACCCTGTATAAAATCGTTGAAAAAATAAGCATTTTTATTTTAGCTACAATACTTTTACTCTTTTGTTTTAACATGAATCTCAAGGTTATGGATTTGCGTAATAACTAGTAAAAACGAGATTATTAATTTTTAACAAATTCACCAAAGGCCCAGTAGACAGCGCAGCAACTGTGCCATTAACATTAAAATAATAATGGCAGCTTCATATACATGCATACACACAGATGTACTATTGTTGTTCCTTATAATATGTGAATATTGTTTGTAGTCTATTTAAAATATTTGTTAGTTCTTATTATAACAATAATTTCCTCTTTTTGTTGACTTATTAGAGTATAATTAAATGTTTTTCTACATATGTATCTACATATGTACATATCTCGTATATGCAAACATATGTATATACTTGGGAACATGGATACATACATATAATAATATCGATCAGCTGTTTCCTACCGTTGCAGTTACATTACATTACATACAGTCAGCTTAGGGCTCAGTTAGACGACTGTGATATCGAATTAAGGCTCAGTTAACGTAAGTGCAGCGTAGGAAACAACTGATCGATATTTTTATGTGAAAAGTAGGTTAAGTTATACTACATCTCTATAACCAATTTCATTACTTTTCACATAGCAATATCGATCAGCTGTTTCCTAGTAATGCAGTTGCATTCCATTAAAGTCGGCTAACTGGGCCTGTAAGGGCATGCGCAATAAAGTGTTTGTACCAGAGGTTTGGTCGTGTATGAGCATTTTGTGTGGTTGTAGGGTTTGCTGTGGCGATGTCAAATAGACTGTAATATTTTGGTGATGGTACCAGCTTGCTGGCGTATTATATGTGGTGTAATTAGCTCAGTTGAGCAAAGTTGTCGTGGATTTAAAAATATAATTTGTTGAAATATAATTTGTTCTAATGGCAAATAGAATTTGAGCATTATGGTTTTACATAGTTGCTAATTTTAAAAACATACCAATAATAATTGCCGCAAAACCTGTATGACTACAAGTTTTCATAACCATTCTTGTTAAGAATATTGTACCAGCTTGCTGGTATGTTATGTGGTTCGAGCATGATTGTTCAATCGCTTAATTGCACGTGCATGCTGTTGTAGTGTATCGGCCGCTTTATTGAGCCTTAAACCTTATATATGTCCTTTATTTAGCTAAAAAAATAGAATGTAGATGCAAAAAAAATACAAAATAGAATATTTAGATAAAATGTTCACTGGGAACATAGGGCGTTAGCCTTAAACCTTGCTTCAGTAAAACTCAGATGCAAGGTCGTCTGACGAAATTTCAGCTAGAGCGCACTCTAATTTCTTCGGACAAACCTTACGACATCAACTGTTTTCATTATGAAAAAATTAATGGCAGCATTAGTTACCTTAAAGGTACACACAAAAAAGTAATATGAATAATTAGTAATATTAATTAAAATATTTGTAGTATCAATTAAAAAATTAATTAAATTTTCACCTATAAACAATTTGATAATATCAATTAAGTTTTTCCACACAAATTAATTAATACAATTAAAAATTTAATTAATACAATTAAATTCTTAATTGAAAATATTAATTGGTGAACACTTTTTTCTGTGTAACTTGTTTGCAAAGCATTTAAAATCCATATTCACCCCAAACACATATTCTGGTGTTGTTGATTTTTCGAGTGTAGTTGCGCTACCCCCTTGACCCATAAGATTTAAGATGTTTGATGTACAAAAACTAATTGCCGAACTCAACCCGAAGAAAGCACCGGGTATTGATGGAATAAGTAACCAGATGTTAATAAAAATGCCTCGTATTGCAATTAGAATCATGTTATTAATTTTTCATGCCATTTTACGACTAAAGTATTATCCCCACACATGGAAGCTTGCCAAAATTAAAATGATTGCAAAGCCAGGCGAAGATCTTACCAAGGCAGAATCATACAGGTCCATAAGTCTGCTATCAACAATGTCAAAACTTTTCGAAAAACTGCTCATGTCAAAATTGTCCCCAATTCTAATTGGTAGTGGGTGCATCCCAGACCATCAGTTTGGTTTTAGAAGTCAGCATAGCACCATTGAACAAACGCTCTATGCGTTTGTTCATGGTTCAATGTATAAGAAGAACATTTGAAGAAAAGAAGTACTGTTCTGCACTGTTTATTGATGTTTCGCAGGCATTTGATAAAGTGTGGCATGAAGGCCTAATTTTAAAATTAAAATCATATCTACCAATAAATTTTCTGAATTTATTAGAAAGTTACATACCTACATACCTACCCGGAAGTTCACGACTGTGGAAGGAGAATTCATGAGTGTGCCCGAATCTATATCATCCGGTGTGCCACAGGGGGAGCATACTGGGGCCAGTTTTGTATTTAATTTATACTTGTGATATGCCTTTGAGCAGCAATATCCATACATCTACGTTTGCCGATGATACAGCCTGCCTAAGTATGCACGAAAATCCTCATGAGGCTTCGCGATATCTACAAGAACATATTACACAACTGGAACTATGGTTAAAATTATGGAGAATTAAGGTAAACGAGCAAAAGTGTGTTCAGGTCCCATTTACCCTGCGAAGAGATACTTGTTCCCCAATTCGAATCAACAATCAAGTTGTTCCTCAGCATTCACATGTAAAATACCTTGGTATACACCTTGATCGACGACTTACATGGAAACACCATATTGACTCAAAGCTAGTACAAATGAAACTTAAACTAACTCAGATATATTGGCTGATTGGTAGAAACTCAACACTCAGCCTTGACTGCAAACTTTTATTATACAAGTCGCTCTTGAAGCCAATATGGTGCTACGGAATTCAGTTATGGGGCACTGCTTCAGCTTCTAACGTCGAGAGAATCCAACGAAGGCAAAATAAAATTTTACGTTTGATAACATCGGCTCCATGGTACATAAAAAACTCAAATATACATCGTGATTTGAATATGCCACTAGTGATTGAAGAAATAGCAAAATACGCAGGCAAATATTTAACAAAACTCGAGTCACATCCTAATCCGCTTGCTCGTAACATCTTGAATTTTACTGGCCACATTCGCTTGAAAAAGAAGGACACAGGGGCTCTTTTACTCAACACTCCAGATGGGATTGCTTGAAAATATTTTTTTTCTTTTTTTTTGATTATCACTACTTATGTATGTATTATTTATAACTATCACTAAGTTTATGTTCGACAGTGGTCGGGCCTAATACTTATATTTTAGATTTAAGATTTGAATACTTATTGTTATTTCATATTTGAATATACAATAAATATATAAATGTATTAAAAAATAAAAAAAAAAATTTTTTTGGTGCATAGTGTAATGTAACATTTGATTTAAACAATATTTAATATCTAATATATGTACATATTTTTTAAAGGCTTAAGCTTGCAAGTTAGGGAAGCAGTCGTCTAAAAGCACTTTATGAAAGACATAAGCTTTACTAAAGCCCATTCGCTTTAGTAAACAATTTCAAAAAAGGTTTGGAATTAACCCTTCTACCGGCCAGATCCTACAAATTATTGGATGAAGCCAATATTTTTTTAAAGTGGTTGTATTTAAGAGAATCGTAAGTTTTAATTTACAGGTGAAAAGACATTAGTAACGAACGCCAGTTAGACGGTCTTAGAGACAGTCTTACCGGTTTGCATGTAATGAAAAATCAGAAGTAAATTTTATTTATAAAAAGTTTTATTGAGATGAAAAATTAATATACATATTATTTTTAATTTTGATACTCCCAGAAATACTCGTAATTTGTATTACGAATCCAAGATTTGGGTGTCAGATTTTTTGCAATATTTACATTTATTTTTGTTCGTTCCCTACGTTTTCCGTCGTACAATTTGAGCGTAAGAGAAATGGAGAAAAATATCTATACTGTGGAATTAATAATATGGTAATCCGTAATGATTGGGATGATAGCGCGACTGTGGAAACCACAATAACGGAATGCATAATTTAAAATTTTGATTAAAATTTCGCGGAAAGGAGTGAATAATGGAACCCAATATATCTTCACAAATTTATGCCACGAGGAAACATATTTCCGTCCCTTCTTCCTATCTTGTGATTGTTAAGAAATTTTTCCTCTTCATCCTTTTGTGGTAATCAATGAAGAAATTGTATGAAAATTTAATATTTCCTAAATAAACCTGTTTAAGGTGTTTAAAATTTTGTTTAGGCTTGCTTTAACTTGAATACATCCAAAATTTATTCACCTTATTATTTTTTAGTGCACCTGACTATATTTAAATGTAAATTAAGCACAAGTATAACAAAGTTTTGTTTATTTAAAAGTTGCTTAATGTTGCAAGTTATTTCTTTTTATGTTTTTGTTTTTTATCTAAAGTCCTTTAAGGAGTATTAAAAACTTCCTATTATTTAAATTTTATAAATTTTGTTAAACTTGCTTGGTCGTTTCAGACAAATAAATCTTATTCTTGTTACCAAAATTTTATACATTATTCGTAACACATTTAAAGTTATCCCAAATTATTACCTTTTATTTTAACGGAGAGAGATACATAATTAAATGACACAAGGTAAACAGCCTCCCAAGAGCAAACAAACAACGAACCTCTGACAAACGGAGATGCAAAGTAAACAAGTTAAACCAAAGATTTTTACATTATGGAATTTCCAATTTTTGTTTTGTTTCTGTATCTATGAAGTTTTTTAATGCTAAAAGTTGAAAATTTGCATTTTTGGAACCTTGCGTATACATATAAAAGAACAAAGGAGTATTCAGGAAAAGTTATAAGAAAATTTTTAAATTAGGTGCTGAAAAGATTGTTTGTATAATAATTATGTTAATTGCAAAGTATTTCAAAGGCAGTTGAAAGTAATGGGGGAAATTCCTGGAATGGCTGTAATAAAAAATTTGTTGTAACACTTTTATTTAATAATTTTAACAAATGGTATGGAATTTATTATTTGATTGAACTAAAATGAAATTTTTTTTAAGATAAGTTCCTTAATCGGGCTTAATTTCAGCATTTTAAATGTTTATTAATTAATGTGATTTTGAAGAAAAGACAAGAAAATTTAAACTGGACTTAGCTGAGGGGAAATACCGGCATTTCTCTGCTCAGCCACACAGTTCATCAGCACTCATATCTATCTACATAATTGGCCAGAGGTTGTGTGTTAACATTAGCTATTAATTTTTAATGAAATAAAATATGAGAAATGATTACATTGTGTATACAATTACTAACTTACCATTGTTTAATGCATTCTATTAATTTTCTGTATATCCGTTTTTAGAGTTTCGTACAGAGTGTGTGGACCGTTAAACTGTGTTAACTGTGTGACAGTTAAAAATTAAATTATAAACACTTCAAATTTGCAAAAATAGTGTCTTTTTATACAGACTACAAAAATTATCATTAAAATTAAAAACAAAATCTAAATTAAAGGGTATTCTATCAGTTAAAGTAATTTTGACAACTTGTTATATTTTGGAAATCATAAGAAGTTTTTGACATTTTCAAAAACGCTAAAACTAAAAAATCTCAAAGTTATAAAATCGCCAAACCGAAAAAATCACCAAAAACCAAAAAAATTGCCAAAACGAGGGAAGCGCTAAGCTAAAACTGAAATAAATCGCCAACAACCGAAAAAATTGCCAAGTCTAAAATCTCGTGATCTGCCTCTTCTTCGATACACAACAAAATTTTACATCATATTGCAAATTTTGCAGAATTTATGTGTAGCGATTTGTAGTTCTAAGACACTGCTAAAGTCAGGAAAGTGAAGAGTTTTTTTTTGGTTTGAATATGTTTATCGTAAACGATAAATGGTATTATGTTAATTTTTTTTGACTGAAGAATTTGATCGAAAGCTATTTTTAGTATTGCAATAAAAAATTATCTCGAATATTAATGTTTCAACAATTCGCTTAAAAATTAAAAAGAAAAATATAAAATTTTTTGCAAACAAAAAAAAAAGATTTTCAAAAGTGAAGGTAGTTACATTTAGGATTACTTTTAATACCTCAATAAAATTTAAAATCTCTTATTGGAGACGCAAGTTTGCACCATTTTTGTGTGTTTTTTTTTGAAAGTTTCACCTTTTTTTTAAGTATGAGTAAGAAACTTTTTGCTATTAATTACACGTTTTGCTTTGAGGAAAGAGATACTCCACCCTGCCCATAAAAGTACATTTTATTTAATGTTTACAATATTTTTGCGAATAAATTTTTTCCAGCGCCTGCAAAAGGAAGTGGGGACAAAGTGGCATCTTACGGTCTGGGTCAAATGTTATGTTTTTGAACTTTCACCGACAAAAGCAAAAAGCAAAAGTATGAAAAAAGTTAAAAAAAATTAAATTTTTCAGAGGCAGGCATAGTTCCTCTGAGGGGAACTTTTTCCCCGGTCAATCGATTTTTTTAACTTTCAAGGTTTGATAATCTAGGACTATAAGACATATTTCTGTCAAGTTTCATTGATGTAGGCGCACTCAATAACAAGCAATTTAAACTTCAGTAAAACAGTATTGTCAGCTTTTTGGCTCAAATACTCCTTTGTGTGGTGTTCGAAATGAAAAATTTAAAGTTTTTTTTATGTAAAGCACAATATCTAACATCCTTAAAATAACAGAAAGATATGCTGATCTTTTCATCAATGTAACTGTATCTGCATGAATGGAATTTTTGTGTAGATTAATAATCCAGAAAGTATTTTTGAGTTTAGAGGACCATTCGTGAAATGTTAACGGAATAATACAAAAAGTGGTGTAAATTATGCAAATGATAAATGTCACTATATCTTTAAAACTAAATTCGATAGGAAAAAATAGCGACACGATGGTAATCAAGCGATAAAAATACATAATTAAAAAAAAAATGGGCCAGTTTTATTTAAACGTCATGAAAAAAACCTTTATTTTGTTGTGCAGTGTTATTAATATCTTAAAATAAAATTAATTGTTTAAATAAGGAATTTTATGTGTTTTTTACGAAAACCCAGTTAGGCTCAGCCTTTTAACCTAACATAAATGATTTGTTTTAAATTTCAACTGTTCTATCACCCCAGGTTTAAATTAAAAAAACATACTATATAAATATGTATTTTGAATTAAAATAAATATGAAATCCCTATAAGCAAAGTGATTCGAAATCGTATTGCTTGGAAGAAAAATGTTATTGCCGCAACAATCATATTCGTATTGCGGAAGTTTCTCCCTTCGGGAGAGTTTGAGCGGCCAGAGCGATACTTCGAAGAAATACGAAGGCAATACTTCTAGAAGATAAAACTGTGATATTGCTAGATAATCATCTAATAGAATTATTTATGATATTGCCATATTATCTTTAGGAAGATAAATTATTTATAACATTAGATTATCTCCTAAAGTACAATATTACAATTTTGCTAAAATTATATGAAGGAAGAAAAATAAAGGATCCTAATAATAATACTAGCTACCATTAATTTAAATTTAAAGCAATTTTTATGGTCAACTAAATTCAATTTATCATCAGAAGAGTCATCATATGTTTAGTATAAAAAGGAATTTCCTGACATATTTTCTGATTGTTTTTATTTTAAATTAAATAATTTTTCATCTTCTAGTTAAAAACATATTGATATTATAAATTTATTGCGCATGTGATATAACACCAGGCTGAACAAAATGCAACATTTTAATAACACAAAATACCTTGTTAAAGGAAAAAATAAATAGTCAAAACATTTCGAACTGTTCATTCAAAAAGTTTCACTTAAATGAAAATATTTTAATATCAAAGACGTATTGCTTTGATGTTTTTCTTCTAAATGATAAAAACAAGATATTGTATTTTTATCTTCTGGGTAAGATATCTTCGAAATGTTTGTAGGGATATGATAATTGAATTAAAACAAAATTGTTCACATTAAGCGTTTTTCACATAATGCGGTGTTCATGTTATTACGAGTGCACTGCAATTCAAATTATAAAGCGTGGAGACGAAAGAATTATAACATATTGGTTATCAAGATCCAATTTAAATAATTTAAATTTGCTGAGAGTACCAAGTTAAATTTAGTGAGATATTCATATTAATAATTTTACAGTTATCAAGAGTAGACTGTAAATATATGTACCCTGTCGGAGAATGTGAGCTTGATTACAAAAATAGTTAAATTATAGTTAACTTTTCTTAGACTGACTAAAAGTTAACTGCTATGTCATCCAGAACAAACCCAAAATTAATTCCTAAGTTGAGTACGTAATCGAATTTGATGAGACAACAACAAATGTATTCTCAGCTACTCATTTCAGTTTTATATTAACATTTTGCTGTTGTTATTTTAGATGGTAACTTAACTGAGAATTTTTTTTTATACCCTTTACCAAAAAATGGTAAAAGGGTATATATAGGTTTGTCATTCCGTTTGTAATTTCTAGAATATTAATAAGCGACACATAAAGTATATATATTCTGGATCCTTATGCATAGGGAAGACGAACAAGCGATGTCCGTCTGTCCGTCTGTCCGTCTGTCTGTACAGAAGAGCTAGAGACTTCGTTCTTGGACTGGTGTGTCAGAAATTTTCCGAAAAATTTTGCTATTGAAAATCAGCAAAATCGAGCAGACGGTTTCAGAGCTGGAAAACTCAAACTCCATTTTCCCATAGAAAATAACTACCGAAAACAAGTTTTTATTACTTTTTTATTAAATTAACTTATTTTATACTTCGGTATGAATAAAATTGGTATTTATAATTAAAAAAAAAATTAATAATTTAAAAAATTAAAAAAACGTTTCCAGGGTTGAAAAACTTTAACTTTTTTCATAATAATTAAACATATTTCATGTTTTAGGAAGAAGGCTATTTTCTCAGTAACGGTAAGAGCTACGGGTCTGAAATTTGGACAGAGTATGTAGAACTTTGATCGCTAAAACATCAAATACATGATAATTAAAACTTAAAGGGTGTTCCAAAACGAGCAACGAAAAATGTTAAAATCCCATCTAATATACATACAATTGTATGTACAAATGTACATATGTATATTGACACTTGAAATTTGTAAAATTAGTGTATTTTTATATAGACTACAACAAATAACACTAAAATTAAAAACTTTTAAATTAAAGGGTGGTCTATCAGTTAATGCAATTTTGACTATGTAGTTTTGACAAAATGTTATATCTTGGAAACCGTAAGAGTTAAACTGTTGAAATTTTCAAAAACGGTCAAACTAAAAAATCCGAAAATTATAAAATCGCCAAAAATTTTAAAAAATCGCCAAAACGAAAAAAATCGCCAAAACGAGAAAAACGTGTCAAAACTAAAAATAAATTCCCACAATGACAAAAAAACGCTAAAAACCGCAAAAATCGCCAAAACAAACAAAAATGCTTATATGAACAAAAATCGCCAAAAATTAAAAAAATCGCCTAAATGAAAAAAATCGCCAATATAAAAAAATGTCAAAACGAAAATAAATCGCCGAAATTAAAAAAAAACGCCAAAAACCGACAAAAATCGCCAAAACAAAAAAAATTGCCTATATAAAAAAAAAATCCCCAAAAATTAAAAAAATCGCTTATATGAAAAAAAATTTGGCAAAATCAAAAAAATCGCCAAAACGAAAAAAAATCGCCAAAATTAAAAAAACCAAAAAAATCGCCAAAACGAGAAAAAAGTGTCAAAACAAAAAAAAATTCCCACAATGACAAAAATCCGCAAAAATCGCAAAAAAAATGCTTATATGAACAAAAATCGCCAAAAATTAAAAAAAATCGCCAAAATCAAAAAAATCGCCTAAACGAAAATATATCGCCAAAATTAAAAAAAAAAACGCCAAAAACCAAAAAAAATCGCCAAAACAAAAAAAAATTGCCTATACGAAAAAATCGCTAAAAATTAAAAAAATCGTCAAAATCAAAAAAATCCACCCAAACGAAAAAAATCGCCAAAATCAAAAAATCGCCAAAACGAAAATGAATCGCCAAAATTAAAAAAACGCCCAAAAACCGAAAAAAATCGCCAAAACAAAAAAAAAAATTGCCTATATGAAAAAAATCGCCAAAAATTAAAAAAAAACGCTTAAATGAAAAAAAATCGTCAAAATCAAAAAAATCCGCCAAAACGAATAAAAATCGCCAAAATTAAAAAACGCCAAAAGTCGAACAAAAATCGCCAAAACGAGAAAAAAGTGTCAAAACTAAAAAATATGCCAAAAAGAAATAAAAACGCCAAAAACCGAAAAAATCGCCTATATGAAACAAAATCTCCAAACAATAAAAAAATCGCCTATATGAAAAAAATTTTCAAAATCAAAAAAATTGGCAGAGGGAAAAAAGTCACCAAAATTAAAAAACGCCAAAAACCGAAAAAAATGTCCAAGGCCAAAAAAAAATTGCCTATATGAAAAAAAATCGCCAAAACTAAAAAAATCAGCAAAACAAAATAAATCGCCAAAATTTAAAAACCATCAAACTAAACATAATGCCAAAAACCTAAAACTTGCACTAGAGAAAAAAGTATGAATTTTTTCACAAAATTAATATCTATGTACCTGCATATCTCTGTGCTTATGTATGTATCTCTATACTACATAAACGCACTTTGGTAAAGGGTATATAAGATTCGGCACAGCCGAATATAGCACTCTTACTTGTTTAATTTACTGACTACCAGGTGATTTAAAAAAGTCAGTTAAATTAGCTGAAAGTAATGCAGAGTGAGACAATTGAATACTGCCTAGGACATCGCAATGTTAAAATAGTCAGCTGATTACATTGAAAAGTAATCCAAGTGTCTGTCAGTCAGTACTGGTTGCGAAATAGTTAGCTTAAAGTTAGTTTAAGGTTAACGTAATATCCGACAGGGTACATAAGTACATACATATGCAAATTTATGTTTACAAATATGTACACAACAAGTCTTTACTGCAAGGGAGTGATATCTCAACATATTCGACTTTTTAATTAATGTTACGTGATAAATCGCCATGTCGTTCGTTATATTGCATGAAAATTCCATAGAAATATCTTGCATACCTCTTGATAGGAATATTATATCTTATATTACCATGAAGCTAGTTTTCTGTTAAAAATTTCTTTGCGTTTTTACTCTCTTGCAGCAAAGGCTTGTTATGTAAATAAAGTAACATTAAACATTTTATACACGCCTTTAGCAACTTGCAAATACTTAAATCTTTAATCTTTTGTGTTAAATGAACTTTGAAATGACGCCTTAAGAAATAAACATAAAGTTTTTGTGCTAGAAACTTTTTTAATGTATATATAAAATATAATGTATATACAAAAGGAATGCTAAAAAGCAACACCACAATGTTTCTTATTTTAGTAAAGTAGTGTCCGTTTAAGTGGTTATGCCAAAATTTACAATTTGTGATGCACTTTAACGGGGGCTTACTTGTGCGGAACATCAGATAAATACTAGGGTATTCAATCGGTTAACCGTTAATCGGTTAACCCGTTAATTCCTATCCGATTAACTGACCGGTTAATTTAAAGTCGACTTTTTTCGGTTATCGGTTAAATCTGTTAATATTAGTCGATTAACCGATTAACCGACATAACAAATTTTTTCATATTTGTTAGTATTACAACTTATTCTTTGTGTGAGTAATTATTTGTTTCATTTCATTTACAAAAGGAGAGTCTTTAGAAATAATTTTTCATAAAAAAAGAAGCATGTTCAGTGATCTTAACTTAAGTAAAACTTCAAAATATTTGGACATGGCCATAAAAAGTTTAACTAGAGACTCTTACTAGAGGGAATTATTAAGTTTTTAGTTAATAATTTAATAAAAGCCAATAGTACTGTTGCCAACGATTTGATTGAGGATTAGATTTAATGAGAGACAGTACTAAAACGAAAGCCAAGAAATTCCGAAATTAACTTTTTTGGCACAATATTCGTCGCTGAGCTCTGTCATTATGAGTCAGATGATGACGCGCTAACAGAGGGAACTATCAATAGTATTACAAGAAATGTTCTAAAAAAATTAACCGAATTAGTTTATGAATTATTATGTGTGATTTTGGTTTTTCTAATAAACTCAAATAAATAATTTATGCACTTTTATTTGTTAAAAACACTCGATTTATGGAAAAACTTTGTTAATCGGTTGACCCGTTAATACGAAAATTAACCGATTAAGCAAACACCTCGACTATTTAATCGAGCGATTAACCGATTAAAGCAAAAACCCGATTAAATGAATACCCTAATAAATACGCAAGTAAGGCAGAAGAAAATTTCTAAAATAGTCTGAAAACACTTTTTTTCCATGTGGCAGAGTTTCGCTTGAAATTGCGACAACCGAATTTGTTGCCAATCGAATTTTGGCGGTTGCATCAACTACATGGAATTCTGGTATAACTACTGCAATTTTCTTGTGGTGCCACTATATATAAATTATAACCCTTAACCAAATAGTTGCACCAACAGAATAAATTGGTTAACAGTATTGAATTTTAAATAAAAGTTATTCGTGCTACCGAAAATATGGTTAGTATAACTTAAACAATATCATAATTGATTCCTGTGAAAGAAAAATTTACCTTCCTTAATCCCTGTCCATACTTGCAATTTTTGTTGCAGCAATTCTTGAGTTTATAGGTGAGAGAGGTGAGAAGATTGGGGAGGGCTACACAGTTTCATGTGCTCGGCAATGCTCTTTTGATTTGAAATTCGTATTTGCTTATATCAAGTTTTTAGTTGTATTTGACGTTTTTAATTTATTTTATTTATTCAGTTGTTTGAAAATTAAAAAATATAACAAAAAATAAATAGAATTGTTAATTTTTCAGGCAAATTTTTGGTATAATAGAAATTTTTTAATGCATAATTGCAAATTAGAATTTCATAGTGTGGACACTTATGCAATTTCAAAGCAGAAATTTAAGAAATTTCAGCAACAAAAATTGCAAATCTGGACGAGGACTTACTGAAATAAAAATAAACAATAGATGCAAATAAAAATACATAGTTTAAGAAATTTATTATTTGACAAATTGTCATAAGTTTATTTTAATTAAAATTTATTTCCTGGTGGTGAAGCATGTTCAACCTCTAGTTAGTTGCAGCAACTGAAAGAAAGTGTTTATTTTAACCTTAATATAGAACGACAAATTTTTTTGTTGCCAATACCAAAAGTTGGTAGTAAAATCTAATTCGTAATATTTTATTCGGTTGTGTTGACCAATAAGTTAATTAGTCATGACAAAAGCATACTTTCGGTTGATGCAATGAATTTAAGAATTGTCAGAATCCTATATTTGTTACAATTATGCCCTTATGGCAATGAACATGCATTGTTTTTTTGGATTAAGAGAAAATTGTTAGCATGAATTGAAAAATTGAATATTTGGCAACACTCCACACAGTAGCAACGCAAAGTACAAAGGAGAAATATAGAGAGAAAAGGAGAGAGGAAAAACGCCTATTTCGACGTAAAAAGAGGCAATTCGAAAGGCGCGAGTGTGAAGAAGTCGATATGTATAGGATGCGAAATGAAGCCCGAAAATTCTATCAGAAAGTCAAACGGCAGACTGAGGGTTTTGTACTGGAATTTTTTCCTGTAAGGATCAACAAGGCAATCTGGTGACTGATGAAGAAAGCGTGCTGAGCTTATTGAAAGAACATATCTGTAATTTGTTCGTATGTCGGGAGAGCAGCAATGATGATACCATTGATCCAATCGTTGATGTCGGTGTTGAATGTATACCGCCCAGCGAGATTGAGGTAAGAATAGCTATATCCAGACTGAAAAACAACAAGGCAGCTGGAGCTGATGGTTTGCCAGCAGAGCTATTTAAAATGAATTAATTAGGTGTATGCATCAACTTATTTGTACAATTTGGTTGGAGGAACACATGCCCGATGATTGGAAACTCAGCGTGCTATGCCCTGTTCATAAGAAGGGTGACAAATCAGTATGTGCCAATTATAAAGGCATAAATCTGCTTTCCATCGTCTATAAGATCTTGGCTACGATATTGTGTGAACGATTAAATCCAAAGGTAAATGAAATAATTGGTCCCTACCAATGCGGTTTTAGACCTAGAAAATCCACCTCAGACCAGATATTCACACTACGTCAAATCCTGAAAAAAAACGCAAGAAAGGCAAATCGACACATACCACCTTTTCGTTGATTATAAAGCCGGTTTTGACAGCCCGTTTCGAACAAGAGTGTATCAGGCCATGTCTGAATTCGGTATTCCGGCGAAGTTGATAATATTTTGTCGGATGACACTAACTGATTCTAGATCATCAGTGAAAATCGGAAATAGTCTTTCCGAATCTTTTGCCACCACACGTGGATTCAGGCAAGGTGACTGTTTATCGTGAGACCTTTTCAACATCGCCTTAGAAAAGGCCATACGCGATGCGGCAGTTAATAGAAATGTTACAACTTTTACAAAGAGCCACATGCTCCTCGCATATGCTGATGATATTGATGTCATGATGCCGCCTTTGCAGGCATTGAGAGACAGTCCTTGAAAATGGGTTTAGCAGTTAATGAAAGCAAAGCCAAAGTGGTATTTTAAACGAACAGAAAATCTACTAGATTAGGTGATACTCTCAACGTCGGCAACTATAACTTTGGTGTTGTAGAGGAATTTGTATACCTTGGGTCATCCATAAACAAGAGCAATAACATCAGCCTGGAAATACGAAGAAGAGTAATACTAGAAAAAAGGTGCTACTTTGGGCTAAAAAGGCAGTTTAAAAGTAAAGCCCTCTCCCGAATAACGAAAATAACACTCTACAAGACACTCATATTACCCGTGCTTCTGTATGGTGGAGAGGCATGGGTACTTGCGCAAGCAGATGAAGCTGTACTTGGCGTTTTTGAGAGAAAAATACTTCGTAAAATATATGGACCGGTTTGTGTAACCAGAGATTATCGGCATCGTATGAACCATGAACTGTATGAGCTGTTCACCAACATTGACATTGCAAAAAGTTGCAAAGATTGCGTTGGCTAGGACATGTTGTGTGGATGGAGGAAGAAGCTTCAGTGAAAAGATTTGTCGAGTATGATCCTGAAGGTGTCCGCAGAAGAAGCCGACCCAAACTCTGATGGAAAGATCAGGTCCAACCACATCTAATGGAACTAAACGTCAGAAATTGGAGGAAGAGCGCAGAATACCGAAGCGCTTGGAATGATAATATCTCCTTGGCTTAAGACCCACCAGGGTTCTAAAAAGCCATATAAGTAAGTAAGTAAGAATTGAAATACAGTTTAAGCAAATGATATTTTATTGGCCTAAACATTTTTCAACCAATGTTTTTTCTGGCTGCAGAAATAAGTTATATAGCTGTGTTATCATTTAAGAACTATGTGTTATATATGCGCCTAGAAATAGTTGAATTTGTTTGTACGTGACAGTGGAATGATCCTAAAATGTATTGAAATAAAATTTGTACCTATTATTTCGTACTAAGCATTTAAAATCAGACAATAATTATAAATATATGGGTGTGTGTGCTTGTGTGTATATCTAGGCGATGTCAAATTAAAATGCATAGGAGATTGTAGTGATAAGATTTGTACCAAACATAAACTTGATCGCATTTTTCATCGGAATAATTTTGGCGGCCGGAATTTTTGATTAGAAACTTAACCGTTTTTACTGTTTTTTACTTTTTCATTAATTTTGAGAATATATGAGATAATACATACCTATGAATGAATATTTTTCACTTTTTAAGGTCTAGTTTCTTATTAATTAACTAGCTGACCCCGGCCTGCGTTGGTGGCCCTAAGCAAACATTAGTGTTGTTTGTATATGGCATTGGTGGTACAATATGAAAATTGGATTTTGCCCACAAAAAAACTAAATATTGCACCATCTGTCGGACGAACTTCAACCTACACAGAAACACTCCACACGCCCCATAGAGCATGTTTATAAGGTTTGGTCAAAATCGGTGCAGTAGTTCTTGAGTTACTGTGCAAAATCACAAAAAAAACTAAATATTGCGCCATCTGTAGTACGAATTACAAACTACACAGAAACACTACTCACGGCCCATAGAGAATATATTTAAAAACACTCGCCGGTCCTTTACAAATATTTTGTGCGGTGGAAGGCGAAAATCTGTTGGGGCATGGAAGAGTTCACCCCTAGGGATAAAATGATACCACTAAGGTATCGATACTTTTACTTGATACGGCATCGGTTCAGAAGGATCGATACATACTCAGTATCGAATAAAAAGCATCGCTACTTACTTGTATCGGTCAAGCTTTTCACATGATTTAAAATAGTGAAAACAAAACTAAATACCCACCAAATCAAATGCTCTTAATTCGTAAAGAATTCTTAATGACTAGTCGACAAAATCTTCCGATTTCGGAAGCGATTAATATAAGAATAAACTAATTGCTTAAATTTCTTGCAGACGAGTTTTGGTACAATTTATTTACGAAAATACTCCTTCAACAAATTAATTTTTCTGAAAAGGAAAAATTTTTAAGTTCAATTTTGTTAAAAACATACCATAAAAATCGCCGATAAATTCATTTATCGCCAACAAAATTGACTTGTCGCCAAATCAAAAACCTAGATGCCAAACAAAGTGGAAAAATCGCTACATTTGGGCTGGACTGAGCAGAAGATGTAGTCGAGATGACATTTTAAATGTTCGTGCAAATTCGTTTTGTTTCCGCAATAACACACGCTTTAAAAAAAAATTGCAGCTCGCAATTTTATCGTCTTTTTTATAAAATATTTGATTTGGGTGGTCCCATTTTCACGAACTGACTGTAATATACATACATATATTCTAAATATAAATTTACATTTAACACGAACAAATAAAATTGTGTTAAACTGGTTAAACTGTGTTAAACTGGTTAAACATGTTCAACTTTTTTGTAACCAATAAGAAATGAGTATATTTGACCGATACGAGTACTTTTTACCGATACCTACTTGGTACTCGGTAGTGGAGTATCGATACCAAAAGTTCTTGGTTTCTAAGAAAAAGTATCGAGTATTTACTTGTATTTACTCGTATCGTTTCATCCCTATTCACCCCTAACAAATAACAAATAAACGTGTTTTTGATTTTTATATATATTACGATTAAACTTAGTTTAACATAAGTTTGAGTTATACAAAAAACAAATTTAAATGAGGCGAAAATCTGTTGGGGCATTGAGGATAGGCACTTTGAAAGTGCCCAAACTGCGAGCAATTGGTTTATGTTTGATTTTGTCTTCGTTATATCATCTTTGCGATTTCTTCGACGTTCATAACGGTCTAAATATTCAATTAATTTGGAAATTGATGATGCACCATATAATAATGATACACATGATTCATTTGGCTTTATGGTCCGTAAACGTAATTTAGGATATACTTCCTCACATGTTAGAGTTCTTCTAAATGTTTTAATTAATAACTGCTTCGCTTCGTTATAATTAGTGAAGTCAAGATTTTGTATAAGCTGTCGAGCGCTTCCAAATAAAAGCCGCTTAAAACCCAATAACAATTCTTGATTATTAAAACCAGCTATCCTTGCATACTCGTCGTAAGCACTAACCGATTTTGTAACATCTTGATTATCATCACCACTAAATTTTTGAACCACTGCATCAAGCTCCTCATAGTTAACTCGACGACTCAATGAGAACTCTGATGAAATATGCCCTAGAGACTGTGGCCGAGTTTGTAAATTTCTTATTTCACACCGCAATCTAAGAATTTTTAATTCTTTTTCTAATCGCTGCTCTTCATTTTGAATATCTGCATCGTTACCTATTTTTGAGGCAGCGGGATTAACATCGGGTACTATATCACTGGAAACTAAAGGTATATTTCCAACATCAAACAAAAAATCACAGGAATTATTTTCAGCAGGATTGTTAACATCAGCATCGGTTAAAGCATTATTGCTTTCAGGAGGAAACACATTAACAGCGGTTGTATTTAAAGCATCTTGAGTTGGATCGGGAACATCATCATTATCTTCTAATAAAGGCAGACTTGCATACAAATTTCTTAATTGCGATGTAGTTGCCTGTTCAGGAAAATATAATCCAGCAAAAGTTAAGGCATCTATTATCTCTTGTCGGCTGTGTCGTAAATCCATGTTTTTTTTCTCTACCCCACACCTGATTTATTAAAGTAAAATGAATATTTCTGTTTGCTTTCGCGATCCAAACTGAAAGTTTTATTTTTTATTTATTGACAATTTTTACATATTTTATAAAACAAACTTAATATTATTCCAACAGGTATAAATAAACTACAGTTGTATATAACACGCACTAATAATCCCAAATTATTATTTTACTTATTCAGTAAAATATTTTTTTAAATTAAAATACATTGCAATTGATTATTGAGGGGCTTAGCTGGATCCTATGCTCATTTCACTATTGCTAATGCAGATCATCCGGGAACCTTTACCCCTTGAATTTCAATGTATTTTTAATAAAAAAAAAATATTTTACTGAATAAGTAAAATAATAATTTGGGATTATTAGAGCGTTAATAAATTTTAAACTTAAATAATTTGGTTCTGTAAAATAAGGAGAGAAATCAGAAACATGCTCTAAAAAAGTGTTAATTCGCATTCAATATGCACTTAAAAATAACATAAGTTGGTTTTTTTCTGAATATGAAAATATATTCTGAATTCAAAGATATAAAAACATTTGCTTATAAAGTAAGACATAAATAAAACAAACAAAAAAAGGAAATTATAATAAATTTAGCAAATAATAACTGCATTATTAAAAAAATAATTCGTGTTTGAATTGTACGTTAAAACAAAATTGCCTTAAAAATATTGGCTAAAGCAAATACTAGAAATTAAATTGTATTCGATACTGCCGAAAAAAATATGTCTTAAACTTTGAAAAAGATCTTGATATCATAATTAAAATTTTGGAACTGTATTTTGGATAAATATGTAAGACAAGTTTTTTATTTATAATTTATATTGCAAAAAAGAAAAATATATTGAACTAGATTTTCAAATAAAAGTCGTTGCCTGTCACTTGTAACTAAACTTACATACATTGAAAATGTTCCTTCCACGTCTCAGAGCAGAGTCCGTCTAAAATAGCAAAACCAAATTTTTATTGAAACTATATAACTATATTATAAATAAGGTTTCTGCTTTCAATAAAAATTGTTCGAAGGAATCAAACCGTTGCAATAAAGGTATTCACGTCAACTCTTGCAACTGTATAAAATGCATAATTTCACCGCTTCTGACGTGAGCAACCCATTTTCTTTAGTTGTTTGTAAAGAAACACAACATGTACATACATTTGAGATATATTGTACCCGTATTAAAGTCCTGCACAATACCACTTACAAGAACTTTTAAGACATGATGGATTTTTCAAATGCTTTACTAAAGCGAAATCTTCTAAAACAAATGCTAAACAGCACTGTTGGCAAGACATTTGTTTTAGTTATTGCAGGTATAGGAGTAAAGAAGAAAATATTTCGTGACAGAAAAATTTGTAATGCTTGCTTCTTTTATATACGCATGGACGCCTATACAAACGTCATGCATGTACATACGCACGCACGTTGTATGTATGATCCTTTATTTTTATGTTCACATACAAACTCACACATGCATTTAAATTAGTTGTATGCGCTTGCTTTAAAAAACCACCTTTAAAAACATATATCGTACCATCTACATCTTACACACACATTCAAATCCACAATTTGTAAAATAACAAGCATACACGCATCAAGACTACTTCTTTTGATTGTTTGTTACCCAGTGAAAAAAAATGGAAGTCATTCTAGTGGAACTACATTTTCATTGCTTCCAAATAATCGATATTTTTAATTTGCCGAGAGTGAGCAAAAAACCATGTTGAAGCTTATTTTAGTCATACAAAACCTTGTAACTCCTCCATAGTGTTAGAAAATACTCACCAGAATTAAAAAAAATATTTTTTTAAAGAAATTTATGAACTAATTTTAGTCTAAAATTTAAAAGTTATTTGCTTTAATTTACATGAAAACACTGTTTCGGGCTTAAATTCGTATAAAAAGAAACGAATTGTTAAAATAGATAACTATTTACCATTTCTCCTAGTTAAAAATATTATTATAGAACACAAAGAAGGGAATTTTTCTTAATATCGCTCCTATTCAGTGACCAGGCATCGAAAAAGAGAACTTCTTGCAATGACAACCCTATGTAAAAATCATTAGATCCGATCGAAATTTTCACTACTTCCAGATCGCAAACTCTACATTTTCATGACTTTTTTGGAGTCTCTTTTTTTACTGGGTTATAAACAAAAAGTCTTCACGACATCGCTTGCTAGCACTCATATCCAGCATTTATTATTGGTTTAGTATAATATATGTATGTCACCAAAATACATTTAAAAAACAAGACGTATTTACATTTCAAGACAGGCGTCTAGCTCGTATGTTTCTTGATTGCTTATACTATTTCAAAGATCTAATGTAGTAGCCCCACTTTAAACGCCTCAATACTTAAGCCTGACTACTTGTCTGTTAGTCCGTATGTTGAATGAATGCGGAATTTGATACGGCCAAGTACCATTTAATTTTTAATACATATTTTTTTTACTACATACGTACAAACATATGTATATACATATTTATATTAACGACAAACTTGTTGGCAATAAACTTGTTGTCTTACAACCAAAACCAGTCGAACATCAATCAACTCAATGACGATTGCAATTTAGTGCAGTGTTAATTCTACATATTGCTTAATATTGAGTAAAATATATACACATACAAACATATTTATATGACATTTAAAGTATCTAAATATATACATATGTATGTGTGTTGAAATATATGTACAGACATACATATCATGTTACTAGTTTAATAAAACTAAATACGAGAATGAAAAAATAATATCTATGTATCTAAAGTATAATGATTTGATAAATTGTGGTACATACATATAAGTGATAAGTATGTATCTTCTAATCTATTCTCTATTTTTGAACTTTTTTTCACTATGTAGATACTATGTATCTGTTTTAATTACTGTTCGTTGTAATTTCTTATCGGTTGGCATAAAAACTTTTTATATTAAAATCACACTGTTTAAAAGAACAAGAGTGGCAAAGTTGTTGTGTTAAAAGCAAAGGTTGCCGTCAGCGTTGCCAAATTACAGATTTGTCTGTACTCCGCAATTTCAGTCATCCGGTTTTTGTTTAGAGTTTGTTTTATTTATTGCCCCTATTACAGTTTACAACTCAAATAAGTTGAATTGAAACTGAAACAACTTAACTTTAAAACAACAGTAAGCGACCCACCCACTTGCAATATAATTGTAAAATTTGTTTGTATGTCATATTCGAAAGTTGCACAATATATTGGCAAATATTGAAAGACTTTTGATTTTTATTGTACAATCAAGACAATAATGTGGTGGCGAAATTGTTCAAGGTTGTTTACTTTTTCACTGGCAGGAAAATTGGACAATATTTTCATTAAAAATATTGTGTCATTTATTGCATAGTATAAGGCAAAATGTCAATAATATGTTTAACAACATATGCAATAATATTGTAGAATGTATGGCCCGCTTTAACGCAAGGTAACATTTCACAACAAATCTTCAGAAGAGCAAGCAATAAAGAAATCTTATACACTTAAACAGAATATGTTGTATATTTGGAAAATTTTTTTTCAGTTTTTTCTTCTCGAAAACAGTTTTTTTGTTCGCTATAGGCAGATTTTTCCTCAAACACATATAATCTCTACCACCTAAAACTATCCAATATGCAAATTCCGTTTTTTAGATTCGTTATCTTAGTACTCTAATTTATGCGACATGCTTCATTTCAAAATTCTGGAATCCCCATGGGCGATACATAACTCAATAAGAAATATTTTAATCTTGGCACTTTTAGGAATACGTCGAATTTAAATTCACAATTTTACTTCCTATTCGTTGTTTCCCCATTTCAATGTTCTCCCTGAAAATTTTAATTTTAAGCTCAATCTGTTTAGGATAGATTGATTTAATTTTTAGAAAAAAATAATAATTCCGTGGGAATTTTTTGCGGGGGAATACAAGTATTTGGAATTGAGCTGATTAAAAAATTTTTATATTTTTCAGAGTAAATTTTTTTAACATATATCCAAAAACTTAGCCCTAATCTAATAATCAGGGATTATGATGTATTAATGCGAAGATACGATAATTATCCGTCTCAGAACTTTTTATGAATTTTGGCATCGATTTGTTAGTGCATTCATATTTTACCGTTTAAAGCGTGTTTTGGCATATATCAGTCTTACGCGCATATTTTAGGCAAATTTTCGAATTTTGAGAGCAACATTTACGCCTCTAGGGTATATTTTGATACCATGTATACAAAATTTTTTTATTTTAATATGTTTACAAGTTAAGGGGTTGGTCAAAATTTTTATTTTTCGCCATCTTAATCTCATTTCCAATGTTCCATGTAGTGTATATTACGCAGTTTTATGGACGTTAGTGTCAATAGAAATTCAGTTTTGCTATTTGTGACAGACTCTGCACCGAGTAGACGTTGAAGGAACTTTGTCAATGTATAAAAGTTTATATTCTGTTGTTTATTGGAATAAAAATTCGTTATGCCTTTTTTCGTTTCACCACAAATAAATATCATATAAACATGTTAAAACCCGAAAAAAACATAAAATCTCATGTAATTTTCTTCACTTTCCTGACTTCAGCAGTGTCTGAGACCTACAAATCACAACTTAAAGTCTTAAAAATTTACAATATGATATAAAATTTTATTGCGCAACGAGCTCTGTACTGAGTTCTTAAGATTTTTTTAAATAAATTTTTGCCTTTTTGACCAGCTTTTTGGCTCAATACTCTTTTTAGGGTGGATACAAAAAAATATTAGATTAAATGACAGAATAAAATTAATTATTAACGATTTCTTTCGTGTAAGCTATCTAATCTATTTATTGTTAAGTAAGTCTATTTATTGCTTAAATTAAATGATTGAATAATTTTTATTTTAAATTGTTGGAGAAATAATATCAAAAATTGATGGAACAATAACTATCAATTTAATCCACAAATATGTTTTGTTTTTATTAATTTAGCTATTCGAAGTTACTTTCACATATTTACATATTATTTATCTTGAAATCTTTAAATTTTTTTTTATTTTCCAAAGCTGGCAACCATGGTTAAATAAAAGTTCTGCAGCATTATGGCAGCAGCTGACAAGTTTAAAAAAATATGCCAACCAACTAGCCAAACAGCTAGTCAACAGGCGAATCAGCCAAGTCAGCCAGCCAGCTAAAGCAGTCACAAAGAAACACGATCGGTACCGCCAGCAGAACTTCATAATATCGCGCGTGTATGGGTGCGCGAGTATTTGTGTGGAGCTATTGTAGCTCAACTGACTCCAACCAACTTTTGCTATAAAAGTGAAGTATATTGCATGGCATAATTTTTGATTTGAGCTCAGTGTTAATTAAGACGTGAAGTAATTGAGTTTGCTCCGATACGGTTCAAACTAATTAAAAAATAAAGCAAAAATAAAAATAAAAAATAATTAACGTTAACATTAAACGCGAAAATAAGAAAAAGAAAACATTAACAACAATATAGAAACTAAAGATAAATCCAACAGCAAAGGGTAAAACTATACATTTATTTGTAATAATAAAATTGAGAAGAATTTGAAAATATTTTTATTAGCATTATGCAGGGTATAGACGTTACTTAACTTCTTAGCATTAGCTGGAGTATGATTATGAGATGCATACTCGTTACTAAAAATCGTGCTAATTAATTTGAAATGTAACACACACGCTGCAAAATGAATGAATGATGTGGCCGCTTTGTTAAAAATAAGTGAAGTGCGCTTGAAAAAAATAAAAAAAAATAAAGAAACAAGCTATGAATTTTGATTATAATTTCTGAAAAATACCTGTGTTTTGTAAATCAGCTGTTCAAAAAATAAATTTTTGATTTTCGTACCACAAACTATACTTCATTAGTACGACAGCATGATACACTCCACTAATTTTATACTTGTATCGTTTATCATATGATTTATAGTAACGTCTATACTCTGTATTTCATATGGATGTGTGTACGTATGCAAGTATTTGGATCTACATGGCCCAGACTATTTAAGAATTTGTGTATGTGTGTGTTGTGTGTGTGTGCTTACATAAATGTTGTTTTTAACAATTCGTAAATCATATAGCAAATATTTTTAAATTAAAAACAAATTAAAAACAGTATGGACAAAACATAAGAATGTGTAAATAAAGATATAAAGACCTATTCCTTAAAAGCGTATCAAGAAATTAATAAAAATATTTTTTATATTTCATAAAGATTTACTTGCTCCATAGATATGCCTATTTACTTTAATTTGCTGTATTACATACATACATATACTTGTATGTGCACACATATGTACATATGTATTTCTTTTCGTACGTCTGCATAACACGATAAATACAGATTGTTTGTTTGGAAATAATAAGTGATTAAAATGAACTACAAAACCGTTGATGATAACAACAAGCTGAAAGACATCCTACATGGGGAATACATATGTATACCATGTGTTTGCTACACAAACAAACTGTTTACTACCAGTAATCAGAAGAGTAATAAACATGTCAATGCTCTCAATCACAAGAGTGAAATCTATTCTCAAAATCTAGGCGCACGGCAGTGCGCCAGGCCAAGTTCTGCCCAATGCACGCAGTGTGTATATTTACAGGAAGCCATTCGAGGTGTTTTTTACCCCCCTCATAACTTTGTTCCCAACAATCGTAAAATTATGATATTTAAACCATAATTAGAATATAACCTCATATGTGAAGATTGAAAGTTTTACAATGAAAGGTTCCGGAGATATAGAGGTGCAAAAAGTGCATATTTTAAGACATACTCACTGACCACTGACCAGCAGATTGTCTACAAATTTATATAATACATAACATATTTCTGTATTAGGTATTGTGGCAAACAAGAACTTGGTCAAAATTTATATCCCACTACTTTTAGTGACCGAAATTTTGGACAGGAACTGGGCCTTTTTGCACATTTATGTTTTTGTGAGGATACATTCTACAACAAAATGCAATCTAAATCCGCCAAAAACTTTCTAACATTTGACCATTGCATATCATGAATAAAATCAAAATATTTCATATATATGTTCATTACGTATGGCATACTGGATGACTTTTCGATTACGACATGCTAGGATCCCACATTTTGTGAGGTTCGGAAAAAAAATCTTTGAGTCGATAAATTGTGGAGGTCAGATAGGGCCAAGGATCGCCTCTCTTGCTCAAAGTTGATAAAGCAAAACGAAAAAACACACTTAAATGGTATGGTCAAGTCTATATAAATTTTCAGTCTCCTTACCTCTCTCTCCTAAAATCTCAAGACTTGATGAGTCAAACCTGACGTGTGTGAACCAGCCCCCGTATTATGTAATTTTCTAAAGCTAAACTCTATCTCTAAAATGCCGAACAAATATAAAATTAAAAAGTTTTAGCGATATCTTTTTAAGCCAATGCCTTATTTAGCAATACACGATTGAACATTGTATTAGTAGCCGAAAATCGATAAATCGACTTTTAATATTTTTAGCTATAGAGATTTATCTTTAGCGAGTTACATAATACGGGGGCTGGATTAAAGGGTCAGTTAGCAGACTGTAATGTAATGTAACTGCAACGTAGGAAACAGCTGATGGATATTTTTATATGAAAAGTAGGTTATGTTACATTACGTCTCTATAACCATTTTCATTACTTTTCACATAACAAAATCGATCAGCTAATTCCTACTGTTGCAGTTACTTTACATGACAGTCGGTTAACTGAGCCATAACCTATGCTTACTTTTGGTTTTAAGTGTTTCCAAGTTCGAACGCATATCTATATGCATATGTGTGCAAATTAAATTTTTAAGACAAAACGTAGTAGTCATACACGTTATTAACGAGTTGGTTCCTTTTCCTTAGCCGGCTTTTGTATAAATAGCCTAGTGGGGAATGAACTAACACAAAACTAGTCACGTATTTGGTTTAAAAGTGACTTGTTCGAGTTCTTGCTATTCCTATGAAGCTTAATATAGTCACTTTTATTTAGCGATACTTTTTACACAGCCGGTGATATGTTGTCCAACTAGTGTGAAAAAATATTCCGTATTGCACTGTAGGTTTTAGTGACAAGTTTTTGAGGCAAGGAATCACAGGAAGTAGCTGGACACTTGAACTTTGAACTGAGTAAGAGATTTAACAAAGACTTTAGTAAAAATATTCAAGTGGATCGAGCAGTACCACACCCACTTCTAGCGGAATCTTTAAGTGGCTGCAAGGGAAAAAGATCACTCGAAATAGAGTATAGTTTAATCATATATTATTGGTGTCTACAATGATTTTTAAAATGTTCAAAAATAAATGTACAAAAATAAAGATTGCTTGCATCAAGTTTCGTTAAATTAAAAAAACAACAAAAAAAAAATTGTGTAGTCCTCATTCAAATTTAATCCAACTCCAAATACCAAACTTAACTATATTATGAACTCTTACGGCATATCTTCCAATATTTCATCAGCATTTCATTCAATATTTATTTTGGGAACAATTTCTTACTCTTCAGAATCAGAAAAGGGAAAATTTTCGGTGGTGCTTGATGTGGGTTAGGTTAGGTTACGTTAGGATAGAAAGAGTGGTTCTATACCACACAACTGATACTTAAGAGTCTTTGGAACCTTTAAAAGAAAAATAACTTCTCTTGGAAGCTGAAACTTTTTTTTGATGAATGAAGAGTTCTCAGATAAATGCTAGGCCAGGCTAATGCGTGCTAAATTTTGTCTTTTTAAAGAAATTTTTTGCGCTGTGATTAACAAAGTTTTGTAGTGGGATGTGCAACATTAATTATAATATCGTAAATTATTCAGTTGGCAGTTGCTTCTGCTGCTTCTGTTTTTTAGCTGCAATTGAAGCAGCATGAAACAACAAATTGGTGCCATGTGCCCTGTGCTAACGAAACCACGGAATCAACAATGTTTTATTTTTGCCGCACACCTCCTGTACTATATTCAACACATGGAAGATAGCGTTTGATTGCAATATCCCTTTTTAACATATACAAAGTACTGCAGTAAGGGTCAATTTCGGACTTGTTGATCAAATTGTAATTATTTTTAAGTTCTTTTTATACCCTTTACCAAAAAATGGTAAAAGGGTATATATAGGTTTGTCATTCCGTTTGTAATTTCTACAATATTAATAAGCGACACATAAAGTATATATATTCTGGATCTTTATGCGTAGGGAAGACGAACAAGCGATGTCCGTTTGTCCGTCTGCGTGTACGTGAAATCGGTTTTCCCAAGCTCCTAGAACAGCTAGAGACTTCGTTCTTGAACTGGTGTGTCAGAAATTTTAAAAATCAGCAAAATCGGGCAGACTGTTTCAGAGCTGGAAAACTCAAACTCTATTTTCCCATAGAAAATAACTACCGAAAACAAGTTTTTATTACTTTTTTATTAAACTATCTTATTTTATACTTCGGTGTGAATAGAATTGGTATTTATAATTAAAAAAAATTTTTAAAATTTAACAATTTAAAAAAACGATTCCAGGGTTGGAAAACTTTAACTTTTTTCTAATAATTAAAAGTATTTCATGTTTTTGGAAGAAGGCTATTTTCTCAGGAACGGTAAAAGCTACGGGCCTGAAATTTGGACAGTGTGTGTAGAACTTTAATCGCTACAACAACAAATATATAAAAGCTAAAAATTAAAGGGTGTTCCAAAATGAGTGACGAAAACTTTTAAAATCCCATGTAATATACATACAATTGTATTATGTATGTACATATGCATATTGACACTTGAAATTTGTAAAATTAGTGTATTTTTATATAGGCTACAAAAATTAACACTAAAATTAAAAAAATTTAAATTAAAGGGTGGTCCATCAGTTAATGCAATTTTGACTATGTAATTTTGACAAATTTCTATATCTTGGAAACTGTAAGAGTTAAACTCTTGAATTTTTAAAAACGGTCAAACTAAAAAATCCGAAAATTATAAAATCGCCAAAACTTTAAAAAAATTGCCAAAACGAAAAAAATCGCCAAAATGAAAAAAACGATAAATTTAGAAAAAAACGCCAAAAACCGAAAAAAGTCGCCAAAACGAGAAAAACGTGTCAAAACTAAAAATAAATTTCCACAATGGCAAAAAAGCGCCATAAACCGCAAAAATCGCCAAAACAAAATAAATGCTTATATGAACAAAAATCGCCAAAAATTAAAAAAAATCGCCTGAATGAATAAAAATCGCCAAAATCCAAAAAAATCGCCAAAACGAAATAAATCGCTAAAATTAAAAAAAAACGCCAAAAACGCTCACCGCTAAGGATGCAACATCATTCTTAAAAACATCGATGTTTGAAAACATCAAAAACTCGGCAAAAGAAAATAAGCAAAAACTTGCTAAAAGCATCATAAAATAATACTGATTAAAATTACCGAAAAGTGTTAAGAAGCAAATTTCATATTATCCATTTTCTTCAGAAATTTTGAAAATGTTTGTTTTTATGACTAGGAAAAGAATATCTAACAGGTTTTTAAGTTCATACATACTTACCAGGGGTTCTATTCTGTAATTCAAAGGGAACGAAAGTACTTTCGAGTTTGCATACTATTGGTTCAGAATGGAACCAACTTGGTATACGATTGGAGGTGTGTTTTAGCACCACCCTTTATAACCTTGCATAATATTAACATACATACATACACATTCCAAAGCAGTTGAATTTCTTTTATTTTTAGTTACAGAGTAGACCACGTGGAAAAGTATTTATTAAATGATAACTAGTTTAGTAGAATAATGTTAACACGAAATACGGAGTAAGCTCCCACGGCCCTATGTATAAGAAAAAATTGGCATGAAGTTAGCAAAAGTGACGAAATTGGTTTAGGTGTTAACGAGTTCCTCCATACAATTTGACATTAAAAACGGCAGCATTATCTAATCTTAACTTACCTCTAAGTCCTAGCATTATTTTTAGTGTGAAGTTTCATCGCAAAAATCTTTAAAATCATGTTCAATTTTGCCACTTATGCTAACTTCATGCCAATTTTGGCTTATACATAGGGCCGCCAGAGTGTGAAAGTGTATGTGTGGACAACACTGCTTTAAAGCAGTAATGTAATGCATGTATTTAATATGACAGCTACCTTTGAAGAGGTAATGCAATGATTTTTTACATTCATATGTTCTTCACGGAAGTTAACAGAACAAACCAAAGGATTTTTTTGTAGCAAACCATCATCTATCCATTTCTGCCGCATATATGGAATTGAAGGAGATTGAAAAAAATTTGACATTCCTGCCTTTGCTGAAATGCTTGGTATTACTGCAGTTGTTGTATATTCCGTTTATTGCTCAACATTTATTTTTTTACACAAATTACAATTATTTATTATATATTTATATTAATATCTATTTAATAACTTTTAAAGCAAAAGTGATGAATTTTTCAATATTTTTATTATAAAATATTTTTTTTTAATTAAAAGAGTATAACAGTCAAAAAGTAATTCAAAAACTCGGATTTTACAAATGAATACGGTAGCATTATTTTTGAGAGTAAAAAATAATCAGGATAAACGTCAGAAGCAAGGTGTATCTAACTAGGTGGCGACGCTACTTCATCTGATAATTTTTTGCTCTATGTGCTTTGTAGCTAACGAACGTCAGAAACTTCATTTTGTTTTGGTTTTGGTACAAACATTTTTGTGCTTTTGACTTTCTTCGGTTGCCGTATTATTGTATAACAAATCCTTACGCAGTCACCTGTATAATTACACAATGGTCAGAAGGTTAATATAGCGACGAAAAGAGAGAATGGTTTTACCAATATATTATTCTATCATGGTTTTACTTTTCCCTTTGTCTGTCTGTAATCAAATCTTTCAAATTAAATTTGAACCACTTCCCGGTTTCCTATTGAGCTGAAATCCTGCATGTATGTACATACATATAAATCAGATGACATTGCAATATTATTATGACTTAGAGCTGACCTGATGGCGGATAATTTTTTTTTGATATTTAAATTTTTAGTTAATTTTATTAACAAATCATAAAAGCTTGTTTAAAATTAAATGCATGAAAACAAAACAAACGTTAAGTTAAATTTTGATATCTTGACGTTAAATTATGAGCTGCCTCCTGATTCTATTTTTTTACATTTGTGTATTCCATTTTATCTATTATGTATTCCAAAGTAGTAGTTACTAATTGTTATCATTACTTTTGGAAAATTAAGAACATCAATTATTTACCTTTAAAGCCTGGAACTGGACCTTTAGCGCGTTGGTTGATCAAGTTGAATAATTACTTGTATTGAGATGAATCTAGAGTTGGACATAGTTGTTTTTTCGTAGATTGTTCCAAACAACCGAAAGAACTAGTTCGTTCTTTTCATTCAATTGTTCTGTGAACAACAGAGAAGCAACTGAACCACAGAATAATGTATGTGTATACCAAGAAAAAGTCAATTATAACTCTCCAGCACCCTTCAAGAGGGGTTTTTTTAAGAAAAACTAAGCTAAAGTCTGCTATGGAACAAGAACCCACAAACCAGCAAAAATATATATTATTTCAATTGCACTGTCGTCAAAGTAATCATTCTCATATTAAACTGCGCATTCTTCTGTTGACATATTGAAGTCAATACCTTGCCTTGGTAAATGTGTTTGATGCTTAAAACTGTCAGCTCCTTTTTAAGTGGTATCAAAAAAAAAAAAAAGACCATTACCAAGACAAAGACTATTTGCTTTGAAATTGTCTTGAACATTGAATCGCTGAGCTCAAATCAATAGAGTCAAATATACATAATTGATAACAAGAAAAGTTATAATTGACGTGAAGAGTTATTAGGATGTACAGAAAAAGACAAAAACCTTTGTTGTCGCATATGCCAATCACGACAATAATATTGTTCAATTCCTTTCAAGTAAGTCAAATGAATGCAATTATTTAGATAAATTTAAAAAGGGGAAAAGAACTTTATATACGATGATATGTATTACTCACGTTTAAAACTAATCGTCTATGTTCTGCATTCCACATGAAATTGCAAAGTTGGGAGGTGCCATGGCATTGTTTTTATAAATACATATTTCCAGCAATTCTATGAAAATTCCTCATGTTTTATTTTCCCATGGAATACATAACATACCCTAATATTTTTCTGGCTTCAAATTTACATAAATAAATGAATGTAATATTACAACTTAATACATTTGTTTTTTGTTATTTTGAAAATTTCATCAGAAACAAAAAAATTTTGTTTCTGTTTGTTTATATTTAAAAACATATGGTTTCATTTCATTACTGGATTTTACTGGCCAAAATTTGCATTTACTCAGTAAATGAACTGTCATTTTTTCTCCCGATTCGCCCTCTCATTTACTGGATTTTATGTACGCGAACGCAATCCAGTAAAAAATAGTAAAAATTTTTACAAATTTTTGAGTTCTGGAACTTAATTTCCAAAAACAGTTGTTGTATAGTTTGTCAAATAAGTGTTATAAAGAGCAGAAAAAAAATACAAAAACAAACACACGCATTTCTACAGGAGATTTATTTTAGTTTGAGCAAAATTATTAGACAGTATGTGAGTTAAAACCTGAATTTAACAAACTTGCAGTGTGAATGCAGAATCAGCTGTTTATTGTTTTAACGTTAAACCCACCAGGTTTTCGCTTTCAGTGTGAAAACACTATTAGATAACTTGTTTTACATACTGCTGAATAGTTTTGCTTTTCTTCAATGTAGAGTAGCAAATATTCTATTCAAAAAATGCTTAATTATGTATTCCAATCAAAAAGTGTCTGGATCTTGTAAGCTGCATCTATTTCTGCAAAACGCATTAATAATCGCTGGAAACTCCTTTCCAAAATAGTTGTTGCCGAAATATGTATTCAACTTTTGCCCTAGACTGTAAATACATGATTGTGTGTAAATTGAAAAATTAAGTTTTGGTGCTAATCTCAGATTAAATTTCTGTATATCGCTACGTTTTATGACGTATTTAAAAATATTTTCGATTGGATTGGATATATCTTTTTATTTAGTAAAATTGTTTACTAAATTCCACGTAAAAAGGTAAAGGGTTCTTTCCCTGAGCTTGTTGAGTACTTTTGGGATAGGAGGAAGTTGATTGTAACTTGTTTTAATGATTCATATTTTGTTCTCGTCAGTCTGATTTTTCTTCAGTCAGCGTTACCGTTGTGCAACTAAAGAACCGTTTGCCGTGTTGTTTGCTGAAGTCGTCAGCAGAGTAGCAAGCCGTAACGGCGCGACTGGCGGCTAGCCGCTCAGCCGATTTTTTTTTCGAGAAGCCGAGCCGCCGCCGGACCACTTGGCTTATCAGCGGCTTAGTACTCAGCCGATATTTTGTCTTATTTTTCTTAGTTTTCAAATTTCGTATTTAATATGATAGCGAGCGTTCCGGAAAGATAGTTATTTTTGCTTCCACATAAAAAGAAAATGTTTATGTGAACGCTAACGTAGCTGCGACAACACTTATGTACGTGCTTTTTTGAAGTCCCTTGTTAAATAATACATGCACAAAGTCTATGTACTTTTTTTGTTTAAGCAGTCAGGCGACCTTTTGATAATTAATTGATCAAAGCTTTTTGTTTGTTGTTCCGTAGCAGTGTTCCAATAAAGTTATTAATTTTTAATTCAAACGGAAAGCTTGAATCAAATTTATACAGAGGATAATCATGAATAAAATTCCGTGAGAAATTTTTTCCAGCAGAACTTTTTAAGAGTTTTGACATCGATTTGTTAGTGCATATTTTTGCAAATTTTACCCTTTAAAGCATGTTGTTGCATACATCAGTCTTACACGCATATTTTTGGCATACTTTCGAATTTTTACTGCACAATTTACGATTTTAGGGCATATTTTGATACTTTATCTACTTGGCGCAAACGTTCATTCCGAAAAAATATACAAAGAAAAATTTTTTGGGCGCTATTTGGGTTAAAATGCTTACAAATTAAGAAGTTGGTCAAAATTTTATTTTTATTTTCCGCCATCTAAATCTCTGTACCAATGTTCAATGTAGTGTATAAATTTTTCTTATATATTACTCAAATTTACGGAATTTAGTTCCAATACAGTTTTGATATTTGTGACGGACTCTGCCCCTGAAACGACGTTGAAGGAACATTGTAAATGTATTAAAGTTTATTTAGATGAGACAGAAAGTTGTGAAGTGAAGGAGAAGTGAAGTTAAATTCTTATGAAAGCATCCAATAAAAACTAATTTGTATTATTTGTCTTATAACTGATTTACATTAAGCATTTTTTCATGATATTTCATGAATTTTGTTGCACGAACTTTTTCTATTTGGTAATTGCAGCACTATGATAGATAAGTTAATACAAAAAAGAACGGAATCTCTGATGTACTTTTGCCAACTTTTTTAATATAAGTTGCTTTTCCAGGCCAATAATGTAAATCAGGTATTAGTCAAAATTTTTATGGTAATTTTGTTTTAGTCTCAAATGTTATTGAATTTTTGAATTAAAAACATATTTTCATGTACAAATAAACCAATTTATTTTATTTTTAAGCGCATATCTTTTACGTTATAGTGCATATTTTAAAGTTTTTAGTGCATATTGAATGCGCATAAAACACTTTTTTAGAGCGTATTTCTGGTTTCCCTGGTAATTAGTTGGTTACACACAATGACACACAAGAAATGCCAGATGTAAACTCAGCCTATAGCTTAACAAATAATTTAAAAAGTTATTTTGCTTGGCATTTAGGACATCAATTATTGCAATATTCAAACTATTGCAAAATAAATAATAAAATAAATAAAATTTTTTCAAATGCTTAAGCAAATCGGAGTTAAGCAGTGCAGCCGCCGCCGCCGAAAATATTTGTCTTTCAGCCGCCGCCGAAAATTTTTGGTCGGCTTGCTACTCTGGTCGTCAGTGCATCAACTGCACAGAAGATGACGGTGTTCGATAGCCTGAGTTCAAACTCTGGCCATGTCAGCCAGATCCATATCATAGATTTTTCTGATATGCGTTAATCCTGGATTTTTATTTCTAAGATTTTAGGTTTAGGTCAGTGCAAGAATTAGGGTGTACTTAAAAAAATTATGAGAATTCATTCATGTTATATTCTATAGCCTTACCTTTCAGAAACTATTAAAAAATTTAATATATATTTTGTATACCCAGCTAAAAAAATATGTATGGAGCATATATGATATCCCATATATGGTTCGGATCCGAAAAATGAGGGTATATGGGCATATATGATTATATATCTTCATACATTTTCATACATGTATTTGTAAATTCTCTCCACAGTATTCAAAGTTCATATTTATCACTCTTGATTCACAAAAGGGCACTGCTGTGCAATAAATTAAGTTATTAAAATTAAATTTTTTTAGACTTGGGAGAGAGGTTGTATTTAAAGAAACATTTGTTTGGACAAATAATTCAAAACGAACTAAAAGTCATTTCATTCATCAAAAGGTGAATCAAGTATTTAAAAAACACATAAATCATATTCGTACATGACATTTAGCTTAAGAAATCAGATTAAAAATTTTTCTTTTTTAAACGTTGAGGGTACGCATATAAACTTTGCATACCGTATGTATTTTCTAATGGATTTCCAATTCAGCAGTGATAAAAATCCAAGCTTGTTTGATTGCAAAAACGATCTTATGAGAGATATCATGTATGCATACATTCTTATATGGCTCCATATATAAAATCTTATATTTATATATCGATGCACATATGAAGAGCTTAACAATTAAATTTTCATATATGAGCTCATATGTAGTAATACATTTCATATATTAGTCCATATATTAGTTCATATATAATAGTTTTGCCATGTATAATTCCATATATTTCCATACATGAATTCATACATATTCATATATAGTTATATACATTCATATATTAAAAATATATGGAACATATATAATTTTTTTAGCTGGGTACTTAGAAAAAAGTATTCACCAATTAATGTTTTCAATTAAATATATAATTAATTCAACTAAATTTTTAATTGTATTAAGTAATTTAAGTAGAAAAACATACTTGATGTTATCAAATTCTTTATAGGTGAACATTTAATTAATACATTACAAATATTTACTGATATTAGAAAGTTATTCAAATTACTTTTTTATGTGTATAAAAGCTACCGGTATTTCTTATGTGACAATAAATGTTTGGTTTTTCTTTTCACCTTTTAAATACTTGTAGTTTTACTCCTTACCCATGGATAAATGCCATCCTACGCGGTATTTCGAATCCTTTTTTTTCAAAAATCTCCTCCTCGTTGTTTTTGTAAATACCCTTTTAGAAATTTCACAACTTCCTAATGGTAATGCTGGTTTCAATTACAAAAGTGTACTTGAACTTTTTTCCTGTTCTTGCTGCTGTCGTATTTTTTTTTAGCTCAAGTTGTTGGTGTTCATATTTAATTGCTAGCGGAAATTGTGTTTACAATTTGATAAGAATGATAAAGACAGCCGCTTTTTGTAAAATTTGTTGAAAATTTTTCTTCTGTTCTTTTGAGCGTAAACAATTAACAATTGACTGGAATACTTTATATTTTTTGTTATACATTTGTTGCTAACAATTGGAATAAACAAGAAGAAGTGACTTTAAAAGTGTCTTGTTTTAATTAAATTAATTCTCCACGAAACTGTAAATTTTTTTTATAGAATTGGTTCCGAACGAATAAAAAATTATTTAATGACTGTTAAAAATGTATGTCCATATATATATATATATATATGTATATATATTTATTTACATATATGTATGTATATAAATATTTATCTATGTATGAATGTACTTTGTGGCTAAAAACTTCGACTTTATGGCATCACAATGTTTCATTAATTAAAAGAATTATATAAGAAAAGAATGAACTAATGCATAACAATAGTTATTTTTTTGTTATGTTCTTTATTTCAATTTATATAATAATATTAGGTAATATTTTTTCACACCTAATATTTTATGATTCAACCTGGGAACCAAGATGTTAATGTTTAAAGACAAATAAGGGCTAAAAAATCAGTGCTAGTTAATCTATATTTTTATTTTAAAATGTTTTAAAACCTGCTAACGAATAAGTCGGTAAAGTATTTAATCCATCTCTAAACGCTTAAAATTGGACGTTACAATTTCAAGTAAAGACCATACGATTTTGTTGCATTCACACTACACGGTTTGCACTAGGGCTCACTCAACTTTTTTCAAGACTTTACCTTTTCGTCAGATCTCAATTAATCGTTTTCTTGCACTCTGTTGTTCCTTCATACCGTCTCAGTAAAATTTGTTCATCTTTAATTTATTTATTTTTGAATTTTTTATATTGATAAATAACGCAGCTTTACAAATTTTTAATTTGGAAAAATACCAAGAACGCCACATGCCTAGATCAGTTAATTGGGACCTCCTGAATAGCAAAAACGCTGTAATTTTATTTTTCTAAGTACCGTTTTTTAGATAACGGTAGTTTTGTGTTTTTCGGTGTATAGTCCCAATCAAATCGTTGTGGAGCCCAACCGAAAAATCCGATCGAGATAAATGGCATATCGTTGGAAAGATAATTGAATGCCTTTTCCGTCAATATGCTGCAACTTTCTATTATATAAGAAATGGCTGAGTTATGGCACCTTAAAAAATTTAAATTTGCCTATTTTTTACGTTTATTTCAAAAATTTTCATTTTTATTTCGTTTTTTTTTCTACGTTATAGTAAAGCTCTGGAATGTTTTATTTTTTCACCAAATAGTTTATTTAGTTACCAACATTTAAAGCGTAATTTGAAGAAAAATTTATGAAAAATAAGGTTTTTGTTAAGGATTTTATGAAACGACAATATTTTAATTTTCATTGCTCAAACACTATATTCGGCGTAAATTCAAAAATTTTTAATTAAAATTTAATTAAACGAGCGACTTGAACTTTTGCGTGTTTTTTCCGGATGGATCTTCGCCACTGAAGAGCCAATAATAGTCCGCCATCATTTGTTCATCCCACCAGCCTATGTAACGTCTTTAGATTTCTTCCATTTCTTGGTGAGATCTTTCACCTTGTTCATCACTTTCGGAGCCCAAGCTCGTGGGGAAAATATCCAAATGGCTGAATAAGAAGTGTAATTTAGATGTCATATTTGAACCTAAAAGTTAAAAAGAATAAATTTTCAAATGATAACGGCCTTTTTGATATACATCCCAGTGAAAACAAGTAAGAGTGCTATATTCGGCTGTGCCGAATCTTATATACCCTTTACCAAAGTGCGTTTATGTAGTATAGAGATACATACATAAGCACAGAGATATGTATGTAGGTACATATTAATTTTGTGAAAAAATTCATACTTTTTGTGCAATTTTCAGGTTTTAGGCATTATGTTTAATTTGGTGCTTTTTCCGATTTTTTTTTCATATAGGCAATTTTTTTTGGTTTTGGCGATATAGGCAATTTTTTTTTGTTTTGGCTATTTTTTTCAGTGTTTAGCGTTTTTTTTTAATTTTGGTGATTTTTTTCATATAGGCAATTTTTTTTGTTTTGGCGATTTTTTTCGGTTCATGGCGTTTTTTTAATTTTGGCGATTTATTTTCGTTTAGGCGATTTTTTTTTAATTTTTGGCGTTTTTTTTTCATATAGGCAATTTTTTTTTTGTTTTGGCGATTTTTTTCGGTTCATGGCGTTTTTTTTTTAATTTTGGCGATTTATTTTCGTTTTGGCGATTTTTTTGATTTTGGCGATTTTTTTTCATTTAGGCGATTTTTTTTCATTTTTGGCGATTTTTTTCATATAGGCAATTTATTCTCGTTTTGGCGATTTTTTTCGGTTTTTGACGTTTTTTTTTAATTTTGGCGATTTATTTTCGTTTTGGCGATTTTTTTGATTTTGCTGATTTTTTTTTCATACAAGCGATTTTTTTAATTTTTGGCGATTTTTTTTGATATAGGCAATTTTTTTTTGTTTTGGTGATTTTTTCGGTTTTTGAGGTTTTTTTTTTAATTTTGGCGATTTATTTTCGTTCTGGCGATTTTTTTGATTTTGGCGATTTTTTTTTTCATTTAGGCGATTTTTTTTCATTTAGGCGATTTTTTTTTTCATTTTTGGCGATTTTCGTTTATATAAGCATTTTTTTTGTTTTGGCGATTTTTGCGGATTTTTGTCATGGTGTAAATTTTTTTTCATTTTGACACTTTCTCGTTTTGGCGATTTTTTCGGTTTTTGGGGTTTTTTTAATTTTGGCGATTTTTTTTCGTTATGGCGTTTTTTTTTTATTTTGACGATTTTTTTTTCATCTAAGCGATTTTTTTAATTTTTGGCGATTTTTTTTCATATAGGCAATTTTTTTTTGTTTTGGCGATTTTTTTAGTGTTTGGCGTTTTTTTTAATTTTGGCGATTTATTTTCGTTTTGGCGATTTTTTTTATTGTGGCGATTTTTTTCATTTAGGCGATTTTTTTTTTAATTTTTGGCGATTTTTGTTCATATAACCATTTTTTGTTTGTTTTGGCGATTTTTGCGGTTTTTTGGCGTTTTTATTTAATTTTAGCGTTTATTTTTATTTTGGCGATTTTTTTCGCTTTGGCGATTTTTTTTTAAATTTTTGGCGATTTTATAATTTTTGGATTTTTTAGTTTTACCGTTTTTGAAAATTTCAACAGTTTAGCTCTTACGGTTTCCAAGATATAGCAATTTGTTAAAATTACATAGTCAAAATTGCATTAAGTGATGGACCACCCTTTAATTTAAATTTTTTTTAATTTTAGTGTTAATTGTTGCAGCATATATAAAAATACACTAATTTTACAAATTTCAAGTGTCAATATGCATATGTACATACATAATACAATTGTATGTATATTACATGGGATTTTAAAAGTTTTCGTCACTCATTTTGGAACACCCTTTAATTTTTAGCTTTTATATATTTGTTGTTATAGCGACCAAAGTTCTACATACACTGTCCAAATTTCAGACCCGTAGCTTTTACCGTTCCTGAGAAAATAGCCTTCTTCCTAAAACATGAAATATGTTTAATTATTAGGAAATAAGTTAAAGTTTTCCAACCCTGGAAACGTTTTTTTTTATTTTGTTAAATTTTAAAATTTTTTTTTTAATTATAAATACCAATTTTATTCATACCGAAGTATAAAATAAGTTAATTTAATAAAAAAGTAATAAAAACTTGTTTTCGGTAGTTATTTTCTATGGGAATATTGAGTATGAGGTTTCCAGCTCTGAAACCGTCTGCTCGATTTTGCTGAATTTCAATAGCAAAATTTTTCGGAAAATTTCTGACACACCAGTCCAAGAACGAAGTCTCTAGCTCTTCTGGGAGCTTGGGAAAACCGATTTCACGTACAGACAGACGGACAGACGGACATCGCTTGTTCGTCTTCCCTATGCATAAGGATCCAGAATATATATACTTTATGTGTCGCTTATTAATATTGTAGAAATTACAAACGGAATGACAAACCTATATATACCCTTTTACCATTTTTTGGTAAAGGGTATAAAAATGGAAGTCATTCTAGCGGAAGTACATTTTCATTGCTTCCAAAAAATCGATATTTTTAATTTGCCGAGAGTGAGCAAAAAACCATGTAGAAGCTTATTTTTAGTCATACAAAACCTTGTAACTCCTCCATAGTGTTAGAAAATACTCACCAGAATTTAAAAAAAATTTATTTTTTTAAAGAAATTTATGAATTATTTTTAGTCTAAAATTTAAAAGTTATTTGCTTAAATTTACATAAAAACACTGTTTCGGGCTTAAATTCGTATAAAAAGAAACGAATTGTTAAAAAAAGGCAACTTTTTTCTAGATGAAAATATTATCATAGAACACAAAAAAGGGAATTTTTCTTAATATCGCTTCCAATTCAGTGAACAGGCATCGAAAAAGAGAACTTCTTGCAATGACAACCCTATGTAAAAATCATTAGATCGGATCGAAATTTGCACTACTTCCGCATCGTCAACTCTACATTTTCATGATTTTTTTGGAGTCTCTTTTTTTACTGGGATGCTTTCACTCAACGCTTACCAATGGCATTGAATTTTTGCAGTAATGTATATAACTGCAAATTGTGATATATAGAGCGTCCTTGCACATTAGTTACACTTCAATATATTCCATTTTTTATAAACACTTAGTTGTAAATGAATTTGTCCTTCTTGGATACCGCACAATTTATCTAACGCTCAAAACAAAGCTCGGGTCTAGTGGTGTAAGGAGAATTGATTAAATATTTCAACCGTGCTGTTTCAACAGACTTGTATGAAAAAAATCGACCTTGTGGGTATTCCAAGACGAGCAAAATCCAACAAAAGTAGTTGGTTGAAGAAGCACTGCGAAGCAAATGGTGACGTGTTTCATCGGCTGAATGATTCATGTGGCCATTGTTCCGCTTGAACAACGTTGAACTGTCAATTCCGAATGATAAACAACCATTTCTTTTCCGAAAATCTCGGAACAATTCGTAGAACTAACCGCCCAAGACGAATCATTATTCATCATGACAATGTAAGCTCTCACATATCTCGTCAAACAAGTGAATTTATGAGCGGTGAAAACATCGAATTGATGGCTTATCCTCGGTGCAGTCCTGACTGGGCACCCAACGACTTTCTTTGTTCCCGAACATTAAAGGTAAACTGCGTTGTCAACGATTTACGAGCGCTGAAGAAGTAGTTGATGCATTCAAAAACCATGTTTTGGAGGTGTCTGAAGATGAATGGAGAAACCGCTGTGACAAATTGTTTCAACGAATGAAAAAATGTATTTATAATACTGTGGAACAAAATTTCAACAAAGTCGTAACCAAACTAGTTTGACACATGATCTTAATGTAGAATTTTTCACCAAATCCGAATCTGAGTTCAGAATGGTCAAAAGTAGAACAGATTTTGAGATATTGCAAAATTTCCGTTATTTTGGTTTTTAAGAAAGATGATATCACTTTAATAAAAATATTTTGGTAAGTATTAAATAATTTTTTTACTTATTTTTTCCACTTAAAAGAAAATAAAATTGTTAAAGCAACCTTCGGTTTTTTGTATAAATTGATCAAGAAATGACTGAACTACAGTGGCACAAAGTTCAAGTTTCACAAAAAATTAAATGATTTTTTGCAATTTTGAGTTTTTCAACTTATTTTTTTTACACTAAATAAATAAGTTTAGCTAAATTTTGTCACTTTAGACGTTAGATTATTTTAATGGAAACATTTTGTGCTCAAAAGAATACAGATCGGTGCGAAAATGATAAAGTTACAGAAGATTAATTGAATTATCCCACTTTTATTACATAAAAAAACACAAGTGAATATAGAAATATGTACTGTTATATGGGTAACTATGAAATTAAAAATTGCTTAAAGTGTTATCTATTTTAATTATTCTCTACCTCTCGCATATGGAACCAACAAAATTCGCTAAAAATCGCCTCATCATACGCCCCTTGATACCGCAGTTCCATTTCTTGTATTTGTTGATGAAAACGCTGACTATGCTCGGCTTTATTGATTTTTTTCCCTTTAAATTACTGTCGTCAAAATCACTTGAATCAGAGGATAGGACAAAGAGGATATTGTACTTCAGGCATATGAGAAGTTGGTTTTGTAAATGTGTTAACATCTACATACTCAACAGACTTATGGCGCCCGTTTTGCTTTACTTAGACTAGAAAAAATAACAGTCAATTTCGTGGTTCGTAGGCTCACGCCAAATTGCTTTAAAATCAAATGGCATCCCAGCAAAAAAAGAGACTCCAAAAAAGTCATGAAAATGTAGAGTTTGCGATCTGGAAGTAGTGAAAATTTCGATCGGATCTAATGATTTTTACATAGGGTTGTCATTGAAAGAAGTTCTCTTTTTCGATGCCTGGTCACTGAATTGGAAGCGATTTAAAAAAAAAATCCCTTTTTTTTCTTCTATGATAATATTTTCATCTAGGAAAAATTTTAAATAGTTACTTATTTTAACAATTCGTTTCTATTTATACGAATTTAAGCCCGAAACAGTTTTTCCATGTAAATTTAAGCAAATAACTTTTAAATTTTAGACTAAAATTAGTTCATAAAATTCTTTAAAAAAATAATTTTTTTTTAAATTCTGGTGAGTATTTTCTAACATTACACAGAAATAACTAATTTTCCATTTCAAACACAAAATTCTCTGAATCAAATACTAATTTTTTCAATTTAGGTCCTACAAAGAAATTTGTAAATTCAAATGCAAAATTTTGTAATAATTTGTTTGGAAAAAAACCCCGATTTTTTCAATGAACAGATTGTCTGATTCAACAAAATTTTTTTAATGAAAATAAAGAGTAAATAAAATAAATAACTGTTGTGTACAGTATGAAATTTCTGTATTGGAACAGAAATGTTCTCTTAACAATTTTGTTACAAGTATTACTTTATATTAATTGTATCAATTAGAATTTTTCATTCCATATTGTATTTTGTTTTGCTTAAAAAAAAACATACTATTTACTGGAATAGTAAAATATATTTACTCTATCAAAATTTTATTTCAAACAAACTTTTGTTTGAAAATTTTTCGGGAATAATTTTTTCTGTGTATGTAAGAGTTACAAGGTTTTGTATGACTAAAATAAGCTCCTATATGGTTTTTAGCTCACTCGCGGCAAATTAAAAATATCGATTTTTTGGAAGCAATGAAAATGTAGTTCCACTAGAATGACTTCCATTTTGTTTCACTGGGATATACCGAAGAAAGAAATTTTTTTTTTCTTCCACATACTCGTACAATTGTATCTTATATTTGTTCTGCATTTTTGATCAACGAAATTTCGTTTAATGTTTAAGCTTTGTAGCGCTAATTATGCTGATACCACCAATTCTCTTACAAGAATGTGTAACACATTTAACCAGTTGTTCAAATTTAAAGACTTTTCATTAAATGATAATGTAGTAAAAAATTTGATTATAAACTTTCTAAGCTCATAACAAATTGTTGTTATATTTTATTTGTAATATTTTTGTAATTTATTTAATGTAAATTAATATCAGTAATTAATTGTCTGTAAGGAATTAAATTCAATAAACAAACAATAAATAAATAAATAAATAAGTATGTATACATTTTTGCTTTTCTTTTTTTAAGTTACATTCAGGTTAGCAAGAAGTTATTTCACTTTACCCAAATATGTTCAACTACGCTTTTCTGATAACTAGGGTTAGCACGGCTATTACAAGCATAGTCGAAATTGCGAATAATCGCTCCTTGTTTTCGTAGTCGTAATTAAACCCATTTTCTCTTTCTCAAGTAAAGAATTTATTACAAATTCGCAAGTTCAACTCATAATCTCTTATCTTAAAATTTTTAATGAAATTCCTATAAAATAGCAAGCTCAGAAACTTATACAAAACACAAGAAATAATTTATATGCGATATACATCTATGCATCTGTTTTATTTCCTTACTCCTTTATACTTGCAACAATAAAAGTAAAAGACAAAACAAAAAATTCAAATCAAATTAAGCATTTATTAAATTTATTATTTTTGAGACATTTTTAGATTCTTTAATTGAACTGTAGTAAATTTTAATCAGAAATAATTCATAGTTAGGCTCAAGTTCAGTAATTTCAATTCTTATTGAATGAAATATTTTTTATTAATTAATGTGAGTTTCCAAAGAAGAGAAGAAAAATTAAACTTAGACTTTTAAGCTGGGGGAAATACCGATACTTTTCTGTGCAGCCACGCACTTCATCAGCACCCTAGTCTATCTACTTGGGTAGAGATTCTTATTAACATCAGCTATTTAACTTAAATTTACAATGAAACGGAATATGAAACTCACATTAATTAATTAAAAAATATTTCATTCAATAAGAATTGAAATTACTGAACTTGAGCCTAACTATGAATTATTTCTGATTAAAATTTATTATTTTTGTTATTACATTCCCCCAATTTTATTTAAAAATTGTCGTAATATCACAAAAATTACATTACGACTGATAAAAATATTTTTTGTTCGGTTGGCAGATAGGCGCAGTTTGTCTTATCATAGAAAATAGATGTATTTAAAAAAGTATATACATAGTTATAAGTGGGTGTCCGCAACTGATGAATTTATATCATGATGAATGAACAAATTCATATAAAAAAATCAAAATTCTGTTTTCTGTATGAAGTTGTTAATTCATAATTATATAAACTTATTACAGAACTTTTTTCAAATGAAAAGCTTATGTAAAAATAATTAGAGATTATCAAAATTTGCACTAAATCCGAAACGAAAATTCTAAATTTTCACAATTTTTTTTGGGAATTGTCTTTTTTTACTGGGTAACTTAATAAATAATTACAAATAATATTTTCCAAAATATTTGCCTAAGCATGACTGAAAATTTATTATTATTATCATTATTATTTTGACAAGTTTCTTATTTCTTTATCTTTTCTCTTTATTATTTCTCAATGCCAAATATGTGCATTAAACCCGAATTAAAACCATAAAAGTTTAATTAAGCAACTGGTAAAAATTTTATGGAATCATTGATTACATTTGGTAATTTGATATGTGCAACATTGAAAACTTAAGCAACCTTGACCTATTATTAAGCCAATATCTTCATTATAGCTCATTTCTATAAAAATAGAAAACAAACCTGTAAAAAAATTTAGAGATCAACAAGTACCCATGTAAAAAACACATACAAAAAATTTTAACATTCATATATTTACATGAATCTTTACATCATAAAATTTTTTTATGCATGTAACTACACGGAAACATACATATGTATACATACATACATGATGTAACGATATAATTATATGTAAACTCAATAATAAACTCATAAAAATTTTTATATTCTGACTCATAATTGGAAAATACTTTTTTTTGGTTTGTTTTTTGTTCTGTTCGAAGCTGACAAGTATACAAATTATTTATTCTTGATTTCATAAATTTAAATTCGTGACATGAAAATCACAACTTTGATATACCGTTAACAAATTTACATTAAACGATAAAAATAATAATAACAATAAAAAAATCAACAGCAACAAATCCAGCAGAAAAATTCAGTATTCTTTCACAAGCAACATGGTTTTACCAAAAAATTAAAATGCCAACTCAATCACAAGTAATTTTGTGAATTACAACCATAATGCTCCGTTGTAGTATCCGACAGTGTATGCAACTGTACAGTTTACTACAAAAGTTTTCCTATTGTGTGTCAATATAGGAATTAAGGGTTATTATAATACTAACACCCCTTTTCACAATGTACAATTAAAAGCTAACAGGGACTTTAGCGGCAAGTTTTGTATGATGAAGTGACAGTGAAAGTACGATTTAGTTAACTCTTAGGGCCAATTTCACCAACCCTATTTAAATATCAAATCATATTTAAATGTCGATTTTCATTAATTTTTGTATGGAAAAATTAGTTTTAAATATGAATTGATGTTTAAATAAGTTGGTGAAATTGGCCCTTAATCACACATTTTTAAAAGGGACGTAGCTTTTATTTTTTTTTGGTTAAACTTTATTAATTTTTTCTCATACTTTGTTCAAATTAATTTGGCTTTAACTTATAAAGTGGAAAGTGTTCTGATGAAAATGTGGCAACTTTAAATATGTATTGAAATAAATTGCTTATTGAGGGGTTTAGCTGGATCTTATGGAAATTTTACTGTTGCTAATGCAGATCACCGGGGAAACTTTACATAAACATTTCTATCGTACCTTTTCACAATGTATAATTAAAAGATAATAGGGACTTTAACGGCAAGTTTTATATGAAGAACTGTCAGTTAAAGTTCACGTTAACTCTTAACCATACATTGTGAAAAGGTACGTATTATGTTATAAACTTTCATTTAAGCAAATGATAAGGTCAACAAATAACAAAATTGAAACAAGAACTCATTAATCAACATTTTTTATTTTCTTACCTTACTATATTGGGTGACTTTTTTCAGCTTGAATTGTAGTTGTAAAAAGTATGTAAAGAAAATTAATGTAAATAACAACAGATGTTCCAGAATAGACTGTTGCCACATGACTATTTTTGTTCAGCTTCTGTCTCACTCTTAGACTCTTAAGTGGAAACACTCTTAGAGAGATTTTTTGACACTTCAAAACTCATTATTATTATATTCTTAATATTTACCTAGTATATGATCGAAAAGTAATTTATTGCAATTTGCAAAAAAAAAACTTCGGCCATGGGTTAACAATTAGACAGTTCTTTTAAAAAGAACTTAAGAACTGCTAGCTGAATAAAAAGCATACATATATACGTGTGGACTCAGAGCTATCTAGTCTCAAATGGCTTCGAAACTCTTAGTTAAAGGCAACAGAACCTTTAGTTGTGGGGTGTTTTTTAGACGCATAGACTAATCAAGCTTTTGGCTTTACTAACTCACAAATTTCATGGAATTTTATGTTTAAAAATAATTTCTCTCGTTTGACCACCACTGTGACTTATGAACGTCATCATGTCTGTCGAATTTAACACCTTTTCCTGGAAAAAACTCCGTATTATTTGTCAATAGCGCATATTGTTTTGTCTTCTAAAATATTTATTCATATTAATATATTCTTTATATTTGACGTATCCCTACAAAAAGTAGCCCAAAGGTGGCCAACTCAAAGATCTATTTCTTGGGATAATTTGGTCGCCCACCGTTTTGCTGAACAATGTGATGGTTTCATGTGATGTATGGCATGTGTTGGCGTCTTGTTGAAACCACTTCACATTTATATGATTTAAAAAGAGGCGTACGCCCTTTACAGTGCGGATCACGTTTTCGGCATGTAAACCGCATTAAATAGTGATTTTTTTTTGGAATGTAATGGAGTGTCATGAGTAGTACGCTTTCTCCCTTTAACCAGAAATCAGCTTCATCACTCAAAATGATTGGACGATAAAAGTCTGGCTAGACTTCTAGTTGATTCTCACACCAATGGCATAAGACAGGACGCATATAATGGTCTTGTGGCTAAAATTCTTGCACCGTTGAAAAATTGTAGGTAGGGGGAGGTAGAAACAGAGTTGCATAGAATGGGGATGGATCGATCTGCTACACCCACGCCTAAAGCGGTGATGGTACAGTAGGGGCTCGATTTGGATAAATGTTAGACAAAAGAGTGAAATGGACGATTATTCAAGTCGTAAGCTTGACGAAGTGGTCTATAAGTTTGGTGAGCAGAGCCAAATAAACATACTTAAAAAAAGCCATACAAATTTCATAGTATGAGAGCTAGTTTGACATTTGTCGATTAACCTTTATTTCCTAAGTATAAGTAGCTACAATTGAGTCGATCGCTACTAAAAAAATTCCAATTAATCCAATTTGAATTTCCCAAGCAGCCCGTTAGTATTCTGCTCCTGTGGTAAACTTTTGTGAGGTACTGTTTTCATATGCTTGCCTGATAAAAAAAAAATTGTACGCTTTCAACTACGCCAGTGCATTTTTTGTTAAAATTTATTGAATTTAAATATAGCTTTTATGAACACATCATACACCCAGAAAAAATATTGGTTGGAAAATGGTTAGGCCAATAGAATATCATTTGCATGAACTATATTTCAGTTCACACTATCAATTTTCTATTAATCGAAAAAACAATCCATGTTCATTGCAATCAGGGCATAAATGTAATAAAACATATTATTGTGACAATTCTTAAATTGATTGCATCAACCGAACGTATGCTTTTGTAATGACTAATGAACTGATTGATTAGCATAGCCGAATAAAATATTTTGAATTGGATTTTACTACCAACTTTTGGTATTGGCGACAAAAAAATTGTCGTTCTATATTCACGTAAAATAAACACTTTCTTTCAGTTGCAGCAACTAACTAGAGGTTGAGTTTACTATCATAGTTAATAGCAGCACTTTAAAAAATTACCTTTTGTGATTTTCAAAGGTATTATGATTTGTGAATTCTCAAATGGTTTTTAAAAGTCTGTGCATAAGATAACAGGTTTGTGGCTATTCAAAATGTGTGGTTGAAGAAATTCATGTAGACATGCGTCACCATCAGAAAATAAGTTTCAATTAAATTAAACTTATGACAATATGTCTAATAATATATTTCTTAAATTTTGTATTGTATTTGCGCTTATTGTTTATTTTAGTTTAAGCAAGGAAGACCAATTTTTCTTTCACATGTAAAAATTATGATATTGTTTTAGTGACATTAACCATATTTTCGGTAGCAAGAATAACTTTTATTTCAAATTCCATACTGTTAACCAATTTTATCTGTTGTTGCAACTATTGGGTTAATGGTTATAATTAAATATATTGTGGTATCGCAAGAAAATTGATAGTTGGTGCAACCGCCAAAATTCGATTGGCAACAAATTCGGTTGTCTCAACGAATCTGTTTTCTCTGTGTACACGCAAAGAAAAAATATGGTTGAGGTAACCAAATCAAATAGCAACATACTATGATTGAATTATATGGTTGTAGTTAAATCATATTATTGTCAATAGGAAAGCAAACTTTTAATAATATTATTATCTGAGTTAATAATAATATTATCAAATATGACAACACTATTTTTAGATGTGACTAAAATATAATTGAGACTCACCCTACCATGTTCTTATATTATAATAATATTGTTAAATACGACAACAGTATTATTTAATATAATAATAACATTTTGTTTTTCAATCATATATTTATTGGTAGATCTTTTGTTTAAAACAGCTGTGCGTTAAATTCGAAATAAAAATGAATTAATATTGTTGAAATTAACGTATGCTTACATATGTGTGTATACTCGAAATACAGACACGTCTGTATAAACAGATACACATATGTACGTATGTATGTGTTTGTATTTATCTACCCTTCTGTTTCTTTGCACTTAATCTATATATTTAATACGATGCATGCAATACCGATAGCTTACAAACAAAACACTGAACTGACAGAAGATGTTTCTGAAAAAGATTTTTTTAAAACTTAAAATAGTATGGTTTTGGACAACATTATATTGTTATTTACTTATATTATTTTTAAATAATAATAAAAATTATGTTGCAGTCATAAATTTTTAACAAAACGATATTGTTAAACTCTAATAATATCACACTTTATTATGAATATAATAATGTAATTATTAAATTCAAACGTTGCTTTGCTTACTGTAACAAAATTAATGTTTAAAATAACAATAACTTGTTTTCAACGACCACAGATTTTTTTCTGAGAACATAATATTGTTTTCTCAACCATTTTGCAACCATATCTTTTCTTTGCGTGTACTTATAGGGTTAGTGTGCAAGACCATTAAATACAAATAAAACTTATTTACACTCGTACTCACAGTTTTTCAGACAATCGTAATCATCAGATTTTTATAAAATGTTTTTCAGCCATGTTTGAGATAACAGAGAACAGAAAATGTTTTCACAAATTATAAAGTATAAAATCAATTTACAAAAAAATAGTTATTCTTAACAAATTTTTTCTTAGGTTAAATGCCACCTTTGACAAGAATATTTATGTAAATTTATTAATATCCTAGCATAAAAAAGATACAAGAATTTCAGTAGGATCTTCTCCTTGTAAAATAAACTTTATATAAAATTTTATTATTGCGCGAGTACTTTTTTAATTTTAATCCAAGGACTACATTTAAATTTTAGATTTTAAGCCGAGCTGAAAAATTTCAGAACAATTCGCTACAAAAAGCATGCTTCTTAATTGAATACTTGTCACTGCTGTCAGTTTGGAGCTTTTCATACTTATTCTGATTTTGTAAAAGGTTTATTAATAAAATTTCCATACACTGAAAGGAAACTCTTCATTCAAACAATGAAATTCTTCATTATATTAATGAAATTTTTCATTAAAAGTCAGCTAATGAAGCCCTTCATTTGATCAATGAAGAATGATTTATTGTATTTATGAAGTTAATTTTGGCGGCTATGTCACAAATATAATGAAACTATGTCATTACTTCAATGAAACTTTTTCATAAATATAATGTAGTTGTTTCAGTGATTTAATGATTTTGGGATTATTAGTGCGTTAACAAATTTTAAACTTAAAATAAATTTTAATTTATTTATGTTTTCAAGCTGTATACAGCAAGTAGATAAAATTTGTGGAACTTACTTATATATGTCCCAAATTTGCTAAAATTAAAATTCGTTTACACATTGTAACGATTTTCATTAATACAATGAACTATGAAGAACACATGAAGAGCAGAAATTGAAAGATTTCATGTGTACAATGTAATTGTTCTTTGTATTAATGAAAAGTTTCATTAATATAATGCAGAACATTTAATGAAACCGTTTCATTCTCTGAATGAATGATTTGCCTTTCAGTGTAGAAAATTTGTTTCATAAACCTCTTATTAAACAGAAATATTTTTATGAATATGGCAGTTAATATATTAAAATTCAAGTGTTATCAGACTTTTAAAAAACTGCTTTCCAACTATATGCGAAAAAGATATTCACAATAAGTACTTAAAAAATTAACTGAAGTATTTTCTCTTAAGTGCACGAACTACGTATAATCACACATATTTGCCTTCAAACAACTATAACCAATAGTATGTATGGGATATATGTGAAAGATTGAAAAAGTCTACAACATGCGTATTGTTCGTATTGAGTGTCTTTTTTTTATATTTGTATTAGGAGAATGGTTATATATTCATACATATTCCTACAAAATAAATATACACTGAAAGGAAAATCATTCATTCAGATAATGAAACGGTTTCATTAAATGTTCTGCATTATATTAATGAAAAATTTCATTAATACAATAAACAATTACATTGCACACGTGAAATCTTTCATTCTCTGCTCTCCATGTGTTCTTCATATTTCATTGTATTGATGAAAATTGTTACATTGTTTAATCGAATTTTCTTTTTAGCAAATTTCGGGCATATACATATAAGTAAGTTTCACAAATTTTATCTGCAGCTTATCAAACATAAATAAATCAAAAGTTATTTTTTAAAAAATATTTTCTATTTCTTACTTTTCTTTTTTTAATTTCAAAGCAATAGGGTCGTTATAAATGCAATTAAATCATTTCATTTATGCAATGGCGGTATTCGATGTTTAATGCAAAATGGTCTTGCGTCATTGTAAATTCAAAATATTGTAGCTTTTCTTTAAAATCCAACAACAAATACACACACAATCCAAAGAAAAGCTAAGATATTTTGCATTCGCACTTTCGCATTACACTTTTCATCAAACATCGAATACCGCCATTGTAATATTCTTCATTGCATAGCACATATCCAGTCCAGCAATGCTAAATTGGTGCTTTTGGCACTATTTTTAGTGCTTTTTGAAGACGCAAAATGCTACATTTTTAGCGATAGTGCCAAACTAAGAAAAAACATTAAGAAATTTGTGCATCACTGTTAGGTACAAAATAATAATATGTATGTATTTATATATATTAAATGAAATGAAAAAATTTATATATTTTTTTATTAAGTAGGTGGTTTGGAAGGGATATGATTTCATGCTTTTAATAGGAAACTTTCATTACTTTCTCATCATTACTTTATTGAAATTTTCTTTATGTTAATCAGTGTTGACATTTTTTTAGAACTTATCCCCAATTTTTAATTTTTCATCCCCGAAAATCCCCAAAATGAGTTTTTCGATACAGATTTTTTTGTCCTGAAAAATAGATTTTTTTAAATTTTATTTAAACAATAATGACAAAAATTACATATTTATTCATTTTAGCGATTTTTTAAAGCTTTTGGCATTATTTTTAATTTGGTGCTTATTTAATATTGTCAACTTTTTTTATTTTGGCGATTTATTTATATTTGGGGATTTTTTTCATTTAGGCGTTTTTTTAGTTATGTCAAATTTTTTGGTTTTTGTCGTTTTTTTAATTTTGGCGACTTTTTGTTATTTAGGCACTTTTTTAGTTTTGAAATTTTTTTCTCGTTTTTGCGATTTTTTTCAGTTTTTGGTGCTATTTAATTTTGGCGATTTTTTTACTTTTTGCGATTTTTTTTCATTATTATGTCGTTTTTTCGGTTTTTGGCGTTTTTTCATTTTGGCGACTTTTTTCATTCAGGCGCTTTTTTTTTTAGTTTTCACACTTGTTTTTCTCATTTTGGCGATTTTTTCGGTTTTAACGTTATTTTCATTTGTCGATTTATTTTAGTGTTTGAAATTTATTTTGAATTTTGGCTATTTTTTCCTTTTAGCGATTTTTTTTTAAATTTTTGGCGATTTTTTTTTTGGTTTGGCGATTTTATAATTTATGGATTTTTTAGTTTTACCGGTTTTGGAAATTTCAAGAGTTTAACTCGTACGGTTGCCAAGTTGTCAAAATTACATAGTCAAAATTGCTTTAACTGATGGACCACCCTTTAATTTAAATTTTTTTTAAATTTTACTGTTAATTGTTGTAGTCTATATATGTAAAAATACACTAATTTTACAAATTTCAAGTGCCAATATACATATGTACATATAATTGTATATACATATATTACATGGGATTTTTGTTCGTCACTCGTTTTGGAACACCCTTTAATTTTTAACTTTTATATATTTATTGTTGTAGCGACCAAAGTTCTACATACTCTGTCCAAATTTCAGACCCGTAGCTCTTACGGTTCCTGAGAAAATAGCCTTCTTCCTAAAACATGAAATATGTTTAATAAAAAAAAGTTAAAGTTTTCCAACCCTGTAAACTTCCGTTTAATTTTTTTAATATTTTAAAATTTTTTTTAAATTCGAAATACCAATTTTATTCATATTTAAGTATCAAATAAGTTAATTTAATAAAAAAAATAATAAAACTAGTTTTCGGTAGTTATTTTATATGGGAAAATAGAGTTTAAGTTTTCCAGCTCTGAAACCATCTGCTCATTTTTGCTGATTTTTAATACCAATCTTATTCTTATTTCTGACACACTAGTCCAAGAACGAAGTCTCTAGCTCTTCTGGGAGGTTTGGAAAACTGGTTTCACGTACAGACAGACGGACAGATGGACATCGCTTGTTCGTCTTCCCTATGCATAAGGATCCAGAATATATATACTTTATGTGTCGCTTATTAATATTGTAGAAAGTACACACGGAATGACAAACCTATACATATATACCCTTTTTGGTAAAGGTTCGTAATACTAGAACATGGATTGGTCGTGTGTAACTTTGGTCTACTCTTAGAAGACCAAACTGAATTTAGTTGAGAACGGTGATAGGGCCATAAGACTCTATGACACTATAAGACTTAAGACTATCGTACTTTGTTCTAGAACTAAAAAAATTTTTAAATTATTAAACTAGATAATTTTTCATACATTTCACTAATTTGAAGTAGTTTGAGACAAACAAATAATTTAATTACAAAATATATTTATCCAGATATACATAACTTAAATTGTAGCTCCAACTCAAAATTACAAAAGTACAACATTGAATCAAAGACTTGTTATTTATAATTTAAATGGATAAGGTGCAGTTGCTTAGGAGTGGCAAAAAACTTCTGATAATCTACAAGTGACGCAAGTTTGTAACATAAAAATAAGCCTGACGGTATTTCATATTGTTCAAGAAGTCTGTGTTGCACAAGAAACTTTTGCTATGGTTACGGATTTGTTCAGTTAAATGGCTTGTGAAAAATTAAAACCATTTTGATAATTTTGAGTTGTATGATGTAGTGTGCGATATGTACTTATGTATAATTATACAGACATACATACATATGTATATCATTAAGCAAAATTGTAGTTTCCAAGGTGAAGCTTCCGTCTACACAAAATTTTGAAATTAATTATTTACAATAATTTCATTCTAGCTTAATCCGGTGTAGACTTTTTTCTTCAACATTTTGAATTTAGTCCAGATTATATGTATATTCCAGTTTTTTTTAATGCCAAAGGATTTAAAAATTAAGATCCGCCTGGGGAGCTTAATGTACATATGTGTACATGTGTGTAAAGTACACATATTAGTATGTGTGTATACATATGCATGTAGATGTTAATTTATTTGAGAACTACATGGAAGTGGGCATATGCAGGTTTATGAATATTATATTTCTTTTTTGTTTCAAAAGAAACCATATGTGTATGTGTGTATGTGTATGTGTATGCTTTTAGCTTTTATTTATTAATAAGAGAATGGACAGTGATTTGGCCAAGGTTGTTTTGATGATTTTCTTTAAAATCTATTAAGAGTGCTTTATTCGGCTGTACCAAATCTTATATACCCTTCACCGGCTAACGTCTGGTGTTTAAACTTATTTGTACATATTTATATAAATACCTGTCTTATGAAAGAAAAATGGTTCATTTTGCAATAGACCCAGTGAAAAAAAATGGAAGTAAATTTTCATTGCTTCCAAAAAATCGATATTTTTAATTTGCCGAGAGTGAGCAAAAAATCATGTAGAAGCTTATTTTAGTCACACAAAACCTTGTAACTCCTCCATAGTGTTAGAAAATACTCACCAGAATTTAAAAAAAATTTATTTGTTTTAAAGAAATTTATGAACTATTTTTAGTCTAAAATTTAAAAGTTATTTGCTTAAATTTACATGAAAACACTGTTTCGGGCTTAAATTCGTATAAAAAGAAACGGATTGTTAAAAAAGGTAACTATTTACCCTTTTTACTACATAGATGAAAATATTATCATAGAACACAAAAAAGGGAATTTTTCTTAATATCGCTTCCAATTCAGTGACCAGGCAGCGAAAAAGAGAACTTCTTGCAATGACAACCCTTTATAAAAATCATTAGATCGGATCGAAATTTTCACTACTTCCGCATCGCAAACTCTACATTTTCATGACTTTTTGTAGTCTCTTTTTTTACTGGGAGATAAGAAAATAATTTTTTTTTCATATGGGTATTTTTCGATTCAAAAACTTTATTCTCAATATTAGCAATTGTTCAATATTTTATTCTATACTCTGCAATTAAAAAAGTTTTTACGTTATTAATATTTTCTATTTTTAAAACAAACGAGGAAAAGTTATAAAATTTGACTTCATTGAACAGCTCTTTCCGATGGGAATTTATTCATCCACATCTAAAGCAAGCCGTCAAATAAAAATATCAATATTTTTATTCTCGTCAATCACTGACGACAACGCGTAAGTTTAGCCGAAAAAACGCGTCAAGCACCCAGCTTTAAGCTATTCAAGATTTATTGCTAAAATATAGTATCCAAAGAAATTCTGAATTAGACGGGTCACGTTCCCAAAAATTTAAATTTAATTATTAAACTTAATTAAATTAACTTAATTGTAAATTTAAACTACTAACTTGAGTTGCAGTTAAAATGTATACTGCGTGTAGGGTACCAATAAAAAGATATTTAAAGAAAGAAATAAACCGAACTGATACAGTTGACGACTGAATAATTTTATCGTCAAAACAATTCTTATCTAATGTGTTGAAGATATACGCGTAATTATTAACGAGCTTATAGCGTAATTCCCATATACATACATATATTCATGCATAAATTTGTTATGAATCTGAATAATCCTCTGAAAGATAAAATTTTTTTGATAAAATTGGTCTGATATAACTCCTTATAGTTCCCACTGTATTACAAATAGCTGCCAATTTTTTTACATAGCTTAAGGTCTACATCTTTGCCTATAATGCATCGATATATTTATTTTGAATCAGATTATTAGATTAAAGGATATGCCACCTTATCGTGGTTGACATATTTCGACATCAACTTCGAACGTACATAAGAATTTTTTATAGATTAAAGAACACCACAACATTTGTTCTTGAATCTAGGACTAAGAAGCGTAGTCGAAATTGGAGGCCCATTATATTATTCGGATTTAAGATGTTATCTATAAGTGCCTGTGCATAAGTATGTATGTGTTTGTTATAATTTTCTATTAAATAATTTTCCTTTCGAACCACTGTCCTTCAAACAGATGTGTAAAACAAACAGCCAAAGTCGTTTGTGTTAAAACACAGTAGCGGTTTTCACGCTTCGTAGTTTTTTTAAAACCCTTTTGAATTGAAAAGGTTTTTTTTTTGTGGAAAAGCGTGAACGACTTCTTTTGTCGATGTAAATAATTTGAAAGAGCTGATTTTTCTTTTCATTATTTGAAATTATAGAATAACAAAACAAAAAGTAACGTAAATGCCTAAGAATGGGAAAAGATAAAATTTTTCAGTTTTTTTCAGATAAAATTGAAGATACGTAAGAGTGTAATTATGGCAGTGGTGCCGCTTTCACATATTTCACATTTATAAACATAAAATAATTTGTTCAAAAATATAAACCCAAATTCCTTTATTTCCTTATATTTTTATTGCGAATTTTACTATTTATAGGTTTAGTAAATTTTTCAATACGCTTAGCAATTTTTCGCTGACTTGCGATTTTTTTTTCGAGTTTTTTTTTCCAAACTTTTATATATTTTTAATGACTTTAGCGATTTTTAATCAATTTTAGCGCTTGGTTTCGATATTAAAAATTCTCGCGATTTTTTTTTAAAGTTCGCAATAAAATCAACATTTTGCATTTTTTGAGTTTCCTAAGAGTTTTGCCGATTTTTAAATAATATTAGACTTTGTCATCATCCCGCTGTTAATAAGTTTTTTCAAATTTCCGCCGTTTTCGCGATTTTTAGCGAATGTTTTGCATTCCTTTGGTAATGTTTTGCATTCCTTTGGTAATGTTTTGCATTCCTTTGGTAATTTTGGATCAATAGTATGGCTTGTTTAAAATTTTGCACCTTCTTGCGATTGTTTGCAAATTTCGCGATAAAAACGACATTTTTTAATGCTATACACCTCCAAACAGTTTTGTCTATTTTTAAAAAATATTAGACTTTGTTTTCATCCCGCTGTTAATATGTTTTTGTAAATTTTCGCGATTTTTGCAAATTTTTTGCATTCGTTAAAGTTATGGCGATTTTCAATCAATATTATGGCTTATTCATAATTTTGCAAATTCTCGCTATTTTTTTTTGCAAAGTTCGCGATAAAAGCGATTTTTTGTGTGTCTTTTAGCTTCCTAACAGTTTTGAAGATTTTAAAACATTATTAAACTTTGTCATCATCCCGCTGTTAGAAACTTTTAGCGAATTTTCACGAATTTTTGCATTTCTTACAGTTTTATCGATTCTTAATAAATTTCAAATTGAAATATACTTATGATAATATGTCGAATAATAAAATTCTTAGATTCTTAATCAGTATTATGGCTTTTGGTCTTGCTTTTTTTAAAAAGTATAGTAAATTATGTTTCAATGTATTTTGTTGTTGTGGTCTTGTAATGTAGTATCTTTAAAAAAAATATTAATTTTACAAGGGTATTTTAAAACGAAGCTTGAAAACCCTTAATATAAAGAAATTGTTCTCGTACGTCATCAAATTAATGTTTAAGTTCGTGTAGTTGTGACTTTGTGTTTGTATGATTGTAAATGCTCGTATATATTTAAGATCAAGTTTGTGAATGTAGAATAAATGAAATTTATTATATGAGTTTATTTAACATTAATTCTTGATTCTAAAGATTTCTCATTTTCAACTTTGTTTTTTAATTTTTTCTTTTATTTTTTATATTTCTTTTCTCAGACAGTTCAACAAAAACAATACATATAAACTCATTTTGGAAGAAAATAATTGAAAAAGAAACAAAGTCATTATGTGTGGTAAGTAGAGTGTTATAAAATAATTCAAAAGAAATCGACAGCAAACAAATGTAAATGAACTTTAACAGCTTTAATTAATGAAAATTTAAAAATAAAAAATAACAGCGAAAAGTCATAAAAATAAATAGCGAGCAATGTAATGCAACAGAGGAGGGTAAAATAATTTAAGTTGGGCTTGGTTAAATATTTGCATAATCTTTTGTTTTACTTTTTAACCGACTTCACAAAAAGAAGTAGGTTAAAAATTTGTCTCTATTTTTTTTTTAGGGGTGTAGGTTCATAACTCGGTGTATTTTAGACCGATTGTAAATTTTTTTTTGTTGTCTTAGAGGCAGTTTTGCAAAAAGGCGGTCTTCCCGCTATATATGACTGTATTTTGTTGTCAGTAGCGGCAAGTCTATTTATAAAACCACCAGCGGGAATTTTAGCGGAAGAATTTCTTAGCTGACGGATTTTCAGCGTTTTTCTGAAACTTATAAAGAAAGCTATTAAATCAAAATAAAGTATTTTTAACGCAGCTATGCGACACGTATCCTGGTATGTATGTTGAGTTTTTTCCATATTAACACGTACAGCGAAAAGAAGCTAACATCACTTTTTTTGCAAATAAAAAATTGTCATATTGTGGTCGTGTAGTATCGGAAAACAAACCGAAAACTGGGTGATTGGACTAGTGAGTATGAGGAAAACATAATATCAACCAAAATCTCTCAAAACAATAACATTTTCTGAATAATTTGTTTTTGATTAGAGACTTTTTATTGAAATTTTATTTCGAAATTAAACTTCAAGAGTGTGAAGTGATCCACAGAGTTTTCTTCATCAACACTATTTTTTTATTTCAGATAGTCAGAAAACCAGGAAATTTGAACAATATTTTACAAATACTTCAAGCAAAACGGCAAGATATTATTCCACACGTGTAGAATAATTAGGGTCTATCGCAGAAAATGTTGAAAAATTACTGATACAGCTTAAACACTAATATTAATAGATGGAGTAGTCGCTTGGATTCTAATTTTTCCTGGTTCGATGTTCGTGTATGGAAACTCTGCAGGAAATAAAATACCTACCTAAAGAGTAGGCTTAGTTTTGCTTACAAATATTGGGGAAATATGAGATTTCCACAAACATATACCTATGCATATGTACGCATATTTTATAAAATTTATCTTATTCTTTTTTTTGCCAATAAACCATAAAAAAGCCATATGTTGGTTATAAAAAATTCAGCGGTTATATTAGCGTTTATTTTTATTCAGCTAGCGGTTTTTAGCGGGTTTTCAGGGGCTATATGGTGGGAAATGCCTACAAAATTTTGGCAACACTGCTTAGAGGGTATGGCTTACCATTGGTGCCATTTAAAAAGAAGTGGGCGGGAAGACGCCTACAATTTTTTTAATTTGATTTTGCGAATTTCTACTCATTTGATTGCTGCAAAACCTTGCAAACACCTTTGGTTCTTGAAATTACACAATTTTAAAGTTGAAAAATGTATTATAACATTTCACGTGGTTTTACTTAACCGATTTTTACGAAACTTGAGCTCTAAAATACACACAATATTCTTTTTTTTTAAATGGGCGGGGTCACGCCCATTACAATTTTATACTATATTTCACGGGCTACTATTAAACCGATTTTTACGAAACTTGGCACACACCCTAAGCTTAAATAAAGGCACAATCTTGCTTTCAAAAAAGTGGGCGGGACACGCCTATTATATTTTAGTATAATATTTCCCGTCTTGTGCTTAACCAATATTTACGAAATTGGGCACACACTTTGAACTCTTAAAAATGCACAATCTTTTTTTTATGGGGCGTAGCCAGTACCTTTTATGTACATATACATATGTATATGTAAATATGTATGTGCTTAGTTACCAATATTGCTGGCACCAACTTCAAACAGCGCTATAGGTAGCATATATACAAATATTTTGTCTAACTAGATCTATATTATTTTTAGCTTTTTAGTGCTTATTTTTTAAAGTGGGTTTAATTTTTTTTTAAGTTCTATTGTTACATGCATACATATTTTTAAAATATGCATGTATGTAGTATGTAGGCATGATGTGCACAAAACAGATGCCAATCTAATGGTCGCAAAAGAAAATGTATGTGCAATTATATTGATAGCTGTGGTATCAAGGAAGAGCCTGGTCCTTATTGGCATCTCAGTAATTTTACAGGAAGAAGTTTTTAGTTAGAAATCTAGGTCTTATTTTAATATTTATGTTTTTATACGCATAATTTACTACAGCAAGTAACATACCAATTTACAACTCAACCAGTGAGCAACTCACTAATACTTATTTATAACATAAGGGGTGTTACTCTCTATTGCGATGCGAAAGCAATTAGGATGCGAAAGTTAAATGCGATGAGATGCCAATTTGGTACTCTCTATTACTTTCGCAAGTCTTTCGCAAATTTCTTTGATAAAGTGGCAACACTGACTTTGCAAAAGAAACTATGGCAAAGATTGACAGTAATGAAATGTCAAAATATGTAAAAAACGCTTTTTCAAAAAAAGGAAAGTTAAGAAAAAGTGAAGAGTTTTTAATTGAAAGTAAAATAGTGAGTAGTCTGTAGCGTTCCGTTTGAATAAGAGAATAATTTCTTTGTATTCTAAACGCTATTCAACACTAGCTAAGCGGAGATCCACAGCAATTCCAACTATTATAAAACTAGCAGCCGCATTCAAATTACTTTGCCAAGGCAGATACCAACATCAAATTGGCCAGGACCATACCTTAGGACTATCGCAGCAGTCAATGTCAAACTGCTTGCAAGAGAGATATGCGTAGCATTGAGAGAATATTATGTTCCAAGCATATCCAATTTGATTTAGCTGCGGAAAGGGCACAAATCAAAAAAGCTTTTTACAGTCACATACAAACGGTTAAATAGGCCTAAAACAAGCGCTTGTTGAAAATTGCAGCACAGTATGAATGCTACGGTTTGGTTAATTATATTTCATCTTTGTTTTACATTTTTAGGTACATATTTATGTATGTAATTACAAAATGTAATGTATTTTTTTTTGCTTTTACTCAAAAAATAATTCCAATATCCAATATAAATATTTTTCCAACGTACTCACATGATTTTCTCCCTTTGCGTTTGCTATTTAGCTATCGCAAGATATTTGCGATTTTGGAACTATTTTGACAGACACTCGCATTTCAGTGTGCAGTGATACCAGGCTTGCGAATTAAAAAAAATGTATGCGATAAGCAAATGCGCAAGCTCATTAGAGAGTACCAATCGTTCGATTTCGTAGCATTTTTCTTTCGCATCGCAATAGAGAGTAACCCCCAAGAATACCCAAACTAGTGGATTCAAGTGGAACTTTTCACTGCTTTAATTTTTCGTCAAATTTATATTAACATAGTGCTGGTAATCGGAGTTTGCTGCAAATGGTATGGCATAAGTGTAAATACAAGATATCGTATCTTTTCTTTAAAATCTAAGAACAATATATAGACACAATCCAAATGCCAGAGCATTTGCATCAAACACCGCATACCACCATTATTATTTTCCTAAATTTCTTCTTTTATAACTCATATAAAATGTACTTCCGATTAGTTGTGGTTTGCATAAGGCGCTGATCACAGCACACTGTGCACTTTACATTGTAAATAACTTAGATTGTAGTTGAAATAAAACAACCAATATGATGCAAGAAAAATTAAAAACGTTCATCTGAATGCAAAACTGAAACGTTATGTTCATCATATTTTTTGTTTGTTTTATTTATATGTACATATTTGCCAATTACCAAAATATACAAAATAGAGCATGAAGTTGAAAGCAATTTTTTTCTGCTGCATACTTTAAATATTAGTACAATATACTCATACAGATTTGTTTGTGTTACTACTAGACACATCAATTTTATAACAATTTTTGTTTATTTACTTTGCGAGTGTGAGCATAAAAAATACATTGGTTCACATGCGTATGTATGTATGTATTTTTTATGCAATAAATATGCAAATATGCAAGTTAGCGCACTAGATCCCACTGCAACACACCTGAAAACCCCTTCCTGAAGTTACACTTGTACTGACACACCCCTAAATTATGCATCGCAAGCAAGTTTTTTTATCTGGCCAACAAACAATTTCAAAATTTAATTAGTTTTCTCGTTGATTACTAATACATATTTTTATTATTATCGGGCCTGTTCTGAAAATCACGGTGATTTCAAAAGTAAACTATTAATAGCTGACTGGATAGTGGGTTTTTATTGCGTTTTAAGTTTTTCCCATTTATAATAGAATATTTTCTTCCAAATTCTAATGCTATAAATCGTGCAATTTACAAAAGCAATGATTTAGCTTTTATTAATTTTTTGAAATCACCGTGATTTGGATGTCGTGATTTGTAGAACAGGCCCCTATGACAATGTTTTCGTTGTACTTAGATTATGTTGTTGTTGCTGCCTGCAATTATTGTTATTGTATTATAATTGTTGGAATATTTTTACTTGCCTTTTGTTAGACAAGTAGTGAAGTATATATTCAATATTGGTAGAGTTTTTTTCTCCGACACGTTTGCGTGTGCATACACACGTACATACATACATACGTACTGAAGTCCTGCACAAGACCACATACAAGAACTTTTAAAATATGAGGGATTTTTCAAATGTTTTACTACAGCGAAATGTTCTGAAGCAAACTCTAAACAACACTGTTGGCAATACATTTGTTTAAGTTATTGAAGGTATAAGAGTAAAGGCTCAGGAATCCGACTGTAATGTAATGAAACTGCAAGGTAGGAAACAGGCGATCGATATTTTTATATGAGAAGTAGGTTACGTTACATTACATCTCTATAACCATTTTCATTACTTTGCACATAATAATATCGATCAGCTGTTTCCTACTGTTGCAGTTACTTTATATTACAGACGGCTAACTGAGCATTAAAAAAGAAAATACTTCGTGACGGAAGAATTTGTGATGATTTCTTCTTTCTATGCTTGGGCGCTTATACAAACATCATGCATTTATAAGCACACACACATACATCTTGCGTATGCTCCTTTATTTTTCTGAGCATATACAAACGCACACATGCATTGTCATTAATTGTGTGCGATTGCTTTAAAAAACCACCCCCAAACACATAATAGCTTACCACCTACGTCCTACACAAACACTAAAATGTTTAATATGCAAAATAACAAGTATACATGCAAGAAGTAGTGTTTTCTTTTGATTGTTTGTTTTAATAATAAGTCTTCTGGACATCGCTTGTAACGCTCATTTACACGAACACCAATGCATTCATCGTGTAACACATCCCAGGAATACATTTAAAAACAATACGTATTTTTATTTCAACGCTGTTTACGCAGGTCTTTAATACGTACACACTAGTGACCTGCACAAGACCATTTATAAGACCTTTCAAGACATGCGAGATTCTTAAAAAGCTTTACTACAGCGAAATATTTTAAAACAAACGCTAAACAACTGTGTTAGCAAGACAAACAACTGTAAAATATGTCTTGCCAACAGTGTTGTTTAGCGTTTGTTTTAGAATGTTTCGCTTTAGTAAAGCATTTGAAAAATCTCTCATGTCTTGAAATGTCTTATAAATAGTCTTGTGCAGGTCACTAGTACACACATGCATAGAAGATAAAAAAGTAAAAAGATTGTAGATAACAGAAAATAAAACTTGTGCGTCAGCAATATTAAGTGATCCAAATGTTATTTACAGACGTAAAATAGATACATATGTAGATATGTATATCTCTATACTATAAGTATATGGACATAAATACTTCTGTACTAATTTATAAGCCCAGCAAAAAATTTGGCATTACCATCAGAACTAATACTACAATACTTTTAAAATTTTTACTGATCGTAAAAAATGAAGACACAAATAAACTCTTGCAAACTCTTACCAATAAAATTTTTAATTATTTTATAAATGTCTGAAAAACATATTTCGAAAATTTTCCATTTCCTTATCTCAATAGGGTGTCTCACAGAAAAAACCCCTTTGCTACCCCTTTCAGATTAAAGTTCGGTCTATTCAATGGGGATTCCCAAAATATTTGAGTGGTCTAGCGATGACCGTTCGTGAGCTGAACCGTGTATTTTTTTTTGCATATTTTCATATATGCTATATTTTCATATTTTATATTTTTTCAAAGATTTTTTTTAAGACTAGCTCAATGGTAAAAAAATAATGTAATTTTTTTAATTTAAACATGTTTCCAAATAAAGGCTTCATTAGTCTTTACTTTCTGTTGCTGTTCTGTGCTCTTCTTTTCCGTATAAAATATTTTTCAATTACTTTTTCTGTGAAAAAAAAATCAGCTGGCAACCTATAGAATTGTTTAGACTTGTACACAAAGTATAACAACACACTAATACATATATACTTTTGTCTGTCACGTTGAATTCTATCAAGGCAAATTCATGACAGGTAAAGTTGATACTACAACAAGTACAAACAATAAAAACAATATTGTATTTTGTTGTTGCCTTGGAGGGTCGGATGTCAAAAGCACCTGATTGTATTTGCTTAAGCAGAGATCTAGGCCATCATGGCTCACAGCCGTCTGAGCTGATAATTTTATTCATCTACGCCGCCGCCGAAAATAGTTTGGCTTATGCTGCGTGAAAAACAGTCACCGATGCTCCATGTACAATATAATCTCATAATTATTTTATTAATTTAAGATATTTATTATTTGGCAAATTTTCATATGATTATTTGAATTGAAATTTATTTGCTGGGGGCTAAGCATTGTGTATATATTTAATTGGTGCTTTGCAAATCATCAGTAGACTTCAACCACATCTTTTGAACAGTCTTACACCTTTGCAATTTCACGCACCGAATATTTCCTGCTTTTAAACTCGCGTATAATTAAAACTTTTTTTTTAATTGATAATTAATTAATTTAATTTCTTTGCCGTCCTCAATGCATGAGTATGTACATTTTCGTTAACAGGGAAATCACCAATATCATTGACATTATTCAAATGTGAATCAGAGTTTAATAAAATAAGAACTAATATTTAAATAAGCGTCCTTCAACGCTTCTGTCCGCTTGTGAGATGTATTTAGAACAACATTTTAAAAAATTTAGTGTCCGCGTCCGTTTATAAGAGTGTCCGGTTATGGGAATGGATTTTGTATAGAAAATATATTGGACATGTTGGATTTACATAACTTGGTCTGCTATTAGAGGTGTTCGGTTATAGGAGGTGTCCGTTATTAGATGTTTCACTGTACTCGCCTCTAAAGCACAATAAAACAAAGCAGATTTCATAAATATATTGCCAGCTAAAGAAAGTAATGCGAAAGATAGAATCGATCGAACATTTATACTAAAAAAAGCTCAACTTGTTATTTGTTTTCAAAACTAATAATCGATAAAAACAGGACCTGTATAAAAGGTAATGTGCCGCGTTCAAAGTAATTTGTTTTTGAGTATGGGTTGGACTTTAAACACCTACATATTTGGAACTGGCCATGAACGTGGTACGGGTATCATATCTGTCATTGCAATTAGACAGACCGCCCATGTCCATATTTTGTTCATGCTCTGACATCAATGCCCAAACATATAGTTTATACCACTTTTATTTCTGAGAACATTTTCAGGCAAATTGTATCCTTCCTCTGATTTTAATAAAATTTTTTGTCCTCGCACTGAGAATATTATAAGTAATTTGTGTAAGAAATTTGATTAAATTACAAGTCATATGACATGTTTTAATTAAAGGATGTTATTAAGCCTTAATTGCTTTTATAAGTAGGGATTTTAATTTAAAAAAGAAAAATACAAGAATTAATTAAAAGTATCAGAAAAAATAAATCTAAGATTGGGCTAGGTTAGGTTGAAAAAGGGGCAGTAATAATATACTCAATCTGTTTAGGATTACACCTATGTTATATATAGCATATTGTGCGCTCTTGATAAGAAATATTGGACAGATACCAAATTAAAATCATGAAAACCTATTAAAATTAATCAGATTAGGAACCTTGTCTCCCAAATATGCTTTGTCATTACAACAACTCTACATTTCGTATTTTACTTTACTGTTATGCTGGCCAAGTTCCAAAGTATTGGACTTTTTAAACTCAGAATCTCTATTATCTTTTTACTATTTGGATTTCCTAAGAAAATTTCGGCCACTCTTCAAAGAGTAGAGTTATTGCCAATATGTGGTGTGATGTTCTATCTTGTCCATTGTTTCAATTCATTTTTAAATTCTTGAAAAGGTTTGGCATTTTCTGGTGTTATATTATTCCTCCTCGTTTTCCAAGATTTCTCGATTCCTCTACAATACCTGTAAAAATCTCATTATAATATTCTAAGGCCTGATAAAATGGTATAATATGGTTTTAGTACATAGCAGTGACAAAGTTAGAGTGAACATTTTAACATGTTTATTAATTAACTAATAACTATATTCCTCCTATACTACCAAGTTTTTGGGGCACAAGCAGTGTCTGCTAAGAATTATCCAAATTAAGTTTAGTGTGCTTCAGTAGTGTAGTTCTGAGTATATAGCAAAAATAAAATGGGTACCCCAGACTCCACCCTTATATAACAACAAGACGACGATATAATATCTCAAACGACGATATAATATCTCAAACAAATACTTACATTGATGACCTTGACAAGTCTTATTTTTAGGAAGAGATAAAAATTTATAGAAACGCTGGAAAAAGTTATGGAGCTCAAAATAATGTACGGTGAAATGTGAAATGATTATTTATGTATACGAAAATCTGTGTTTTACTCAAAAACTCATGGACTTATTCTAGTGGTCTCGTTCCTAGCAAAACAGGGAATTTACATATACTTATCTACGACAGAAATATGAAAAAATAAGTACATAAAAATTCACCCAATCACCTAAAAACATATTTAATTTTAAATAGAAAGCCAAGTAGCCCCAAAAATATATTTTTGTATGTATGAATGTATGCTCGTTTGTATACAATCCGAAGTGTGACCATTTGGATTACCATATATGTACATATGTACATACATTCTACATTCAACAGCCTTAATAGCAAGCAATTGTGTGTATATTTAAATGAACATGCTTACTTACATATATTTACATATTATACATTTACATTTAAAAAATTAAAAACAAAATAATGAATTCGATATGAAATTAAAATTATATGACACAAGTTTTGCAAGAAGTTAAAACCTGAATTATATATGTATACTATGTACGTATGTTTGTATGTACATTACTAGGAAATCGTCTGGCTTCAACAGTAACAAAGACCAAAAAATAAAATTTTGTATGTATATTAAATCGAAAAATAAAGAAACAAAAAAAATTAACAACAAACCTGATTGCAAATGTTATAAAAAAAAACATAAAAAAGAAGTTGAAATAAAAAGAGGTCGTCTAGATGTTGGTAACGTGCTAATATTGCCTTATGCATTTAATTTGTGGGAGTTACAAGCGGAGAGAAGTTAACCCAAGTATAAAAGTTTGATTAAATAACAAATTTGTGTTACAATCATAAATTTAATTAATTATTTGCTACATGTACAATGGAGTATAGTTAAAATTTATAGAGGAGATCACAATGATGCGAGTATTTTGGGTGAGGTACTCAAGTTTAACAGGCTTTTATTTGTCAATTACTATAATGAATACTAGGCAATAGTCTGGTGCAATTCTTATATTGTAAACATTTAGAGATATCAATTAACACTAAGTAGAGAGATGCATGTATATATAAATAATTTTTAATTGAATGGGAATGAGACTAGGACTACCTACAGCAAAAAGGTTACAATTATATCCAAGAACAATATCCCAATCTCATTCCCATTCAATTAAAAATTATTTATATATAAGTAGCTCTCTAACTATTTATAGCAAATTTTATTACATGAACCCCACATTTTTCCTTTGAAGTCTCATAAACAATTCAAAATTACAAACACACATTTTTTTGTACACTAATTCAGTAAGAAGATTTAAGACATTTTATTTTGAAAATATTTTTAATTGTTTCTTTAATTCTCTAACTCATTTGGTTAATGGTTGTTATCTTTGATAAAATAATAATTTATTATAATTTATGAATATGCGACTCATAAAGTATATACATATATTATCGCTCCGTATGAATAGGGAAGATGAATAACTTATGTCCATCTGTCCATCTGACCGATCTATGTGAAATCGGTTTTTCCTAAACTTTATTTTGCCATATAAAAGTAAAACAAATTTTCTTTTGTTCAATTAACTTACTTTATATTTCAGCACGAATAAAACTGGCATTAAAAATTAAATAAATAATTAAAAATTATAAAAAAGGGTTGGCAAACTTTAATTTATTTTTCTTTATAAATTAAATATATTTATATTACGGAAATAAAAGTTTAGTATAGAAAATTAGTAAAATAAAAATCAGTGCACCAGAACTGAAAAATCTGAAATTTTTTTTGAATATTAAGATAACTAAATAAAACTAATTTTTTCCTATTTCCTTCTTTTCTTTGTTCACTAAATATATTTTATAAAATTTTTTTAAGCACAAGATTGATAAAGGTAGTCTGAAAAATATAAAATAATGATTTCAGGGTTGGAAAATTTATTTCTTTTGTATATAAAAGTAACTAGGTCAAGTAATATTTTATTTATTTTCAAATTAAATGTAATTCATGCCTAAGAAAGAAATAGTTTGGAATAAAAAGTTAGAAAAATGAAAATCTTTCTGGTATATAAAAGTAATTAAATTAAACTCGTTGGTTTTTTGGTAATTGAATATATTTTTTATAATTTAGAAAGAATAAAATTATTATTTAAAACCAGAAAAATCGAAATTAGGGGTGGATATGGAAAAAATATTTTGTATTAAAATAAAACAGAAATTTTTTAATTTTTTTCAGAAAAACATATTTGATATTTTAGGAAGATCTTTACTAAAGATTTTTTTATATTTGTTCAATTTTTATATGGATATCTCATTTAAGTATAAACGAAGGATTGTGCCATGTTGCTGATTATTCTCTCAGCACAGTTATATTTCAAATCGATGTTCTTTCGTTTACAGCCTGTAACGAGTTTTTATTAATTTTAGTAAATGGAGATAGAAAAAAAAATTATCGCTAAAAACAGTCATAACCATAAAATAAATTAAAGGACATGTTCCATTTCCTTTCCTTGAAAGCGTTTCTTTCTTATGAACAAACTCCAAAAGATTCTTTAGGAATAAAGATGGAAATTGATGTTTCAATTGAGACACTAAACAGTTTTACACATTAAAAATTATTAAATACGGGAAAACATAAAAAAAGATAGTTAGAGACTTCGAACATTTTCAAAAATAAAATTTTTATAAAACTGATTTTCTTAAAACAATGTTTATTTAACTCCTGAACCAATTAAGTTTAAAACCTTATGAGCACTTGATCTCAAAAAGACACGTCGATTGCTGCCAATTTTATTAAAATCGGAATATTCATTCGTCAGATAACGTTAACGAAAAATTGTATGTATGGAGACATCTCATAACATAAAAACCGATAAACATATCGGAAGCAGTTTCACCTCATTCAAAAGATGTTGAGCTCGCTTATACGTCGTAAGATTTTGAAACTATTCGGTTCAATTGATTTCGAAAATTATCAGAAATAAAATTGTCGCTTAGCGCTTTTCTTAAACAAATTTTGAACTATTCAGTTGAGCAAGTTCAAAATCTAATCAGCTCTGTACCACAAAAAGATACAGAAGTACCTTTTGATTGAAATCAGGTAATACGTTTGATAGAACTCATTGACGAACATTAAAAAAAATATAATTTCAAATTATAAATATAGTAAAAAAAAATCTTTTTTTCTAACATTCCTATTCATATAACTTCAAAAGCCAAATCTATTTTAAATAACAACTGATTTTTATAGATTTCAAAATTGTATCGGATGCCACAAATTTGATCGAAAGCTGCAGCTTAGGGGGAAGTTCCATGGATGGTCTGCCATCAACAGATCAACCGATTCCCGTATTTTTTATTCCATTTGGATTATTGTACTTTTTTTGGACAGAAAATATTATTACCATTTCCTTAAAACACAAAAATTAAATTAAAGTTTTATACGATAGTTTGAAAAAAAATATGAAAAAACATGTGCAAGAGCCTCTTGTCGAACATAATGGTGTCATAATAGGACATTTACACTTGCACGATATCTGAATGATCAAAATATATTTATCAAAGTATACACCTTTAACAACAAATTTTTTTTTTACATTCATCAAAATTTCGTATCCAAAACAAAAACCATTGACTGAACATTTTTCTAAACTACAACCATACAACTGCGCTATAGCTAATTCACACACCTTTTTAAGTACATCGTTGTATTTTTTAGTAAAATTAAAAAAAAAACTCTAGTTGCATCACTAAGTAATACTGGATTTAAAGTTGATTTCAATAAAATCTAGTAATGAGGTAGATCTTGTTTTGCATTGCATTACTTAGTTGTAAATGCAAAAAAGTTATTCTATACTTTTGAACAATTTCATTAAATTTTTATCACAAATCTAATGATAGTTTTACAAATCCAATGAAAATTTTATGAATATTGTGAAAGAATTTCATTGGAATTGCTTCCTGGGTATTCTTGTTTCGTAAGAATATTTTATTGGATTTATTACAACAATATTTTTTAATTAATAAGAAACCCGTTTAAGTTATTTCATTCTTTTTATGAAATTATTTTACTGTTTCGATTAAGTTAAATATAGCACTGGATTAATTAAACTATTAAATAAATTTGATGAAGTTTTCAATAAAATAATTTTAACGAAACTGGTTTCATGAATCCAACGAAGCGTGACATTGGTTGAATTTTAATGAATTTTTCATTAGGTTAATGACAAAATTCATAGAATTTCTGCCGAAAATTCTTTCAGTATACAAGGTAAAAATTAATTAACTTATTTTTAATAAAAATTTTTCAACTGACAACATCAAAGTAAAAAAAATAATACAAACAAAACTATTTTTCTTCTTTCTTTTTTTGTATGTTTGTTGTATATTTTATGTTTTCTTCTAAACCCTTTCTAACACTTAACAAAAACCGTTTTATCTGAAAAAAACCATATGTAGTTATTTGTTTTTAGCAGTTTCGGCATTATATATATCTCAGAATGAGACTTTTGTGGATTAACTGATATATTAAAATTTTCAGTCACTCCCGTCGCAGTAACAAACGAAAAACTTTAACAAAATTGTTACTATACACAATAAATATTTGATACTATCTAACAATAAGTATGATTTCGAGTGGCATTTACTGATTTTTAATATAAATAAATACGAATTAACGAAGGAAAAAAACTGTATGGGAATTTTCCAATTTAAAGAGTTGGGTTATCACCCGTTTATTTCCAATTGTTGTGGATTTTAAATTAATTAATTACGTTACATACGTTAGAATTCTTTATCATTAAATAATTTTTTTTAAATAATTGTATGCAGTAGATTCCCGCAAACATTTCTATAATTTAGTTTATAACTTTTAAAAAATTCCTATTTAAACCTTGGAGTAACTTCCTGAAATGTGCAAAACTTGCGCCCCGTTTTACTAACCATATTTGTTATAAATAAAAAATTAAAAAAGAAATGATACCATAATATAGTCGCGCCCGTTATTGAATTTACACGTCGACTCAGGCGTGAATGGGAATGACGACAGACATAAATATACATATATACATACATACAAATACATATATTTCTACATACCAGTGCATACGTATGTACATACATACAAATACATATATTTCTACATACCAGTGCATACGTATGTACATACATACATACTACATTCAACTATGATTATAAACTAGGAAAATTTTTTATTCGTTCTTTGTCTAGCTGCATTTAACGTGTTGTCGTCCATGGTTTTTGCCATTTTCTTTCCATACAAATATGTTGTTTTTGTTCAAGTTTATTTCCAAAATGTTTTACTTAATGGCTGCAATAAAGTAAATATCTGCTAGATACAGACACGTTTGGCAGTACACTGACGTACATCTGAATACATAAAAACCCTGCGGGAAAACTTAGAAGAACTTCTTATTTCAGGCCTTATTAAAGGTCAGAATAGGCTTTTTGTGATTCCATAACTATTCACATTCAGGTTTTAAAAAAGCCTTTTAGAAGGCCTTGGCTCTATAAAAGATGAGATACACTTTCGTCATTTCCTTCTTCCTGAGATGGGATAAGAGAAAGAGCCAAAGCAAAAGAAAGATCTATTAGTTTGGTGACCTTTCAGAATTTCTGCGCAATCCACAAGGACAGCGTGTTAAAAAAAAACATGAGTATGGAATGGAGCGAGCAGAAATATCCCAGTCAAAATAGGGAGTGCTGATGCCTTCTTTTTCCCGTTGAGTATGTATGAAATAGTACATATGTACGTACATGAATGCATATACGTATGTATGTATATACGTGTGTTTATATAAACGTGCATAGTGGAAAATCGTAGGTGTATGTTTGTAAGCATTTGGTTGTAAAAGCCGGTTGTTGAAAATTTGCAAATTACAATTTATATCTGATTGTCCAGAATCAAATGCCACAATTTTTATTGTATGTAAAGTAAATTGCCAGCATGACATTTTACTCTTTTTCAGTTATAATATTTTTTTATGAAATATATTTTTAAGCTTTAGGACTTTTGTAATATTATTTTGTTTTGATTAGAGTTACCAGAAAAGTTGCAGATTTACTGAAAAATACATAGAAAAATAATCATGATTACTTATGTTTAGCAATATTTGTAATTGCATGAATAGTTGTTTATGTTTCTTATTTATAACAAGTAATTGTATTACAAATAAATTACGAGACGAAATTTTATGAAATGTCGAAAATTTCTTAATCAAACAATTATGTGTACATTTATTTGGGTTCCACTGGAAAGCCAAAAGTCTCCAATAATTCTTGGAGATTTCTGTTAATAATTACAATTATTACAAAGTATTTTTTTTGTGCAAGAAGGAACTTGGTAAAAATTTATGTATTTATATACGAACAACTTAAAAATGCATTATTGTTTTACTACAACACAGCCAGTGTGCACGCAATTTGGTAAGGCTCTTATGAAAGGAAAGATCAAGAGTAAAGCATACATTTTAGTGGGCGTGTCTAAAAAATGTCAGCGCTCGACATTACAATCTTACCTAAAATCTTTATGAGCCTATCCTTGATCACTTTTCTATCTGCTAGTACTTATGGTTTATGTAGAGTTTTGTAGGAAAAATCTAATGAGAAATAAATAAGTAATAAACTTAAACTGCTTAGCCGAAGTACATGAAAGAAAAAAAAATAAGATTTATTTGTGTAATCACGACCACATTTCAAAACAGGAAATTTTTACTTTGGATAAGTGCAATGTGTATGAAAAATTTCAATAAAATTGATCTTAATTTATGATTTGATTAGGCTAAAATTTATAGCACTTTTTAAGCCATGTGATAATGTGATAATTCTTAATGAAAACATAAGACCAAAGTTAATTGTCAATATTCTGGCAAACACGTAGTAGAACGGAACAACTAGCTGATCTTAAGTTTGAGTTTAAAGTGCTTGTTCCCGCCCCTGATTGAATTTTAGGGGTTTTTAGATTTTTCTTAGTGATCCCTGGTCTAGATTTATTTGTGTATCGAATTTCTGCTCTCTAGTGCAAATTTGAGTTTTAAGGGCGTGCCCCCAATACTGGATAAAACTTTTTGATTTTAGGATTTTTACATTGGCTTCCTCAGCTGCACTTACCTGTGTATAAAACTTCTCTAGCCTGAATTAAACCTTTAAATTTTATGAGCATTACCCCGCCCACTATATTAAAGTAACGATTTTGTTATGAACAGAGCTTATAATTCACGCTAATTTTTATCTAAAATATGATAGACCGAAGTAGATTAAACTTAAGGCTTACATTTTATGGGAGTGATCACGCGCACTTTTTAAGGTAACAGTTTATAGTTTTGCATAACTGCAACTTGTATGCAATGTTTCACTAAAATAGTTTGAGTTAAAAGCTGTAAATAAAATTTTTAATTTTGAACAGTATTACCGTGGCCCCGCCCATTCTGGTCAAATTTGTTGGGTTTTCAGATTTGTATAATTGGTTACTCACCTAGACCTACTTGTGTATCAAATTTCAGAACATTAGCGGAAATTTTAATTTTGAGTGTTTGTGGGCGTAGCCCGCTCCTCTGACTAAAATTTCTAGGTTCTCAGGGCTTCTTAGTTGTTTTCTCACCTAGACCTATTTCAAATTGCAATTTCAGCTCCTTAGCGCAACTTGTAATTTAAAAACTTTATGGCGTCGTCCCGCCCACTTTTCCAAACTCAAGTTTATTTTGGCCAGTGCTTATCGTTCGTGTCAAGTTTCGTTGCAAACGCATAATAATACCTACATAAATTGTATACCTAAATAGGCTGAGCCGTAGTGCATCAAATATGAGGCTTACATTTAATGGGTGTGTCAACGCCTTTATGGGCGTAGCCCTGCTCCCTTGGTTAAAGTTTTCGGGTTTTCAGATTTTTTTTAGGTGAGTACTCATTTAGTTCTACTCGTGTAGCAAATTTCAGCTCTTTAGCTATAGCGGAAGTGCTGCATCAATTTGATGAGTGTGTCAGTGGTAAGTGGTCAGTGAGTATGTCTTAAAATATGCATTTTTTGCACCTCCATATCTCAGGAACCTTTGGTTCTAAAACTTTCAAACTTCGCATATGAGGTATTCTAATTAAGAATTAAATTTCAGAATTTTACGTTGGCGAGGAAAAAAGTTATCAGGGGGGGTAAAAACACGACGAATGGTTTCCTGTAAATATATACACTGCGTGCATTGGCCGGAACTTGTCCTGGCGCACTGCTGTGCGCCTAGATATTCCCCCTTATTGTGATTGGCGTTTTTCGACTTCAAATTCGACTATTTGTAGTTGATTAAAGAAATTAAGCTATATTTTTCTTTAATCTATTACAATACGCCCGACTTTCGCCGCAAAATCGCCAATCACAATAAGGGGGATTGTAAGATCTGACATTCGCCTGTCTATATATTATTGATGCACCATTATAGGCAATTTTAAATAAGTCTAAGAAATTCAGCAAGTCTTTTTTTATTCTTTTTGATTTTTTAGTAACCCAAGACATCTATTTATTGATTAAAACTGTTTCCAGTCATGTTGTACTGTATAAAATTTGTCTATTTGTTGTTTATGAAACAGTTTAAATTAATAAAAACGTGTCTGAATCAAATAGTGTTTCATTAGTAATTAGTGGTTACGCTTTCTTTACGCTTCTGTGATACATGGCACACAGATGTAAGCCCGGTCTAACTTGCGTATTGCATGAAATTTAAAGTTCACTAAGAGTATGAACAATTCTTTTTGCGTTTTACAATTTGAGTAATTTGACTTTAAACTGTGCTATGCACTATTTATTTATTAAATTATGGTACAATGAAAAGCATTCATCAGGAAAATGAAAAGTTAATTCCCACTTGTCACTTTTGTTAACGATTTTGAAATCAAAGCTGTTACACTTTAACACAATCATTTCATTTCTAAAGAGTTAAACATTTTAAATTTCCGCACGAATAAGTTTTTTAATGAACTTTTTTTTTTAGAAAATAATAGATGAGGCATCGCATAAGGAGTATTCAAATAATTTTAATGTAAAGAAGACGCTTCATTTCATTAATTAGATTTGATTCGAAAACGTAAACTTGAATTACGTTTGTATGGACGTCAGTAAGTTCAGCGGTTCTATAAATAAATTGTATATTATTTATTCAAAGCGTGTAAAATAACCCACACATTAAATTTATACAATTTTTTTTTTTAACAACAATTTTAAAAATTACTTCATTTAACATAATGGGATTTATGTTAGTGAAGGGGTTTGCCTATGTGATCAAAATTTTTAAATGTATTTATACCTTTATAATCAAACATTAATACACATGGCACAAAATAACTGCAAAGCTACTTTATGTGGTCTACAGAAACATTCAGTGTGTCCGGCAGGAAACGAACCTGCGAACCTCCGAAGATTAAATTTTTATGTTGCTAGTGGGCAATAGACGAAGAGGAATCCATCGTAGTAATATTCTACGTTCATACGCGCACTATTTGCAAACAAAAATATTTTCAAATAAATAAACTCACTGTTTATGTCGTATAAATGTAAATGTATAAAAACTTTATAGCACTTCTATAGAAGAGTTACTTATGTTGACAAAAAAAGAAATTGTGTAAATGTATAAAGTAAATAGTAATCAATTGTTTTTATTGTTATTATTTTCTTCTATCAATGTCTTTTTGTGTCATAATTATAAATTTTTTATAAGCAAACATTTGTAAAATTGGCAACCTCAAGCATTTTATTTGCAAATATTGCGTTAACCGTGAATAGTTTTCTGAGTTGATAAGTCGCAATAAAACAATAATGTGGCAACTATTTACAGTAGTAATAAAATAACACGCTATTATATATATAGATTATATATATTGATTATATCTATATATATAATTTGAAGGGGCTAAAGCTCGTATCGCTTTTTAAGCCAAATTAAATAAGATGATATTTCATATATTATATTTTAAAGCAAATCGGGAACTTTTTTAAAGTAAATAAAAACAATAAATTGAAGTAATAAGTTAAATAAATTTTTTTAGGTAATCAAGAAACTGCGCATGGAGTGCAAAATTGCAATACTTGCATTACACCCTCTTATTCATTTGAACATTCTGCAGAATAGAATGATATTCAGTCTTTAAATTTTTGGGTTACTAATCCATTCCTTGCGAAATATTTGTTTACAATTTTTGTTCATTTTATATTTTGTAAACTTTCATTTAAACTCTTATTTATATTTTATCCTCACTCGTCTAAAACAAAAATTACCATTATTTGATTGATGTTGTAAGCCACCAACTACACCCGACAGCTTATAACAATATTGCAACGAATATAATCTTATTGTTACGAATTTATAATCTTATTGTTACCGATCTTTCATATAAGCTCTTTTAGATTTGCAATTTTTCTTGCATATTGTTGAGAGTATTGAAATAGAATTGCATGCATACATTTTGTATTCCTCTCTATATCTATTTCGCACAAAAACAAAAAGTTTCTGCAACAAAAATTGCAAGTTTGAACGGGAGTTTATTGATATTAATGCCAAAACCATAACATATTGCTGTGTTGTGTTTTTATAAAATTTAATAATTTAATATTAAATTGATGTTTTCTTTGTTGCGAGTTCAAATTTTTTATAAAAAATCAAACAACCAAATTTCATGTTTGAAAAAATAGCTAGAAAATAGCTAGATTAAAATAAAAATGGCTAAAAAAATAGCTAATAGCTGAACTCACTTTTCTTCCGGCTAAATAGGATCAAAAAATGGCTAAATTGGCATCCCTGGTATGTATGTACATATATGTATACACGAAGTACATGTAGAATTGTATGCACTTAGTAAAATGCGAATATTCGTATTCGAATTCCCGAATATTCCGCCGTTTTTACATATATTCGCACTCGCCAAATTCAGACGAAACGTATATTTCAATTAAAATTTTTTGTAATTTTTTGGAATTGCCGGTAACTCAAAATTTGTTATTACTTTCTGTGTACTGATTGCATCATTTTCTACCTAAGAAATACTATTCAGCCGAAAATATGTATTGGCAAATGTTATGTTTAGGGCCAATTTCACCAACTCTATTTAAATATCGATTCACATTTAAATGTCGATTTTCATTAATTTTTGTATGGAAGAATGACTTTTAAATATGAATTGCTATTTAAATAAGTTGGTGAAATTGGCTATTAATGTTGAATGTTTAATGTTAAAATTTGTTTCCCTTATTCATAATAAGTTTCATTTTCTAAATCTAACAACATTTGACTTCTCCATTAGCAGAACAGTGGACAAAGGTTGGTAAAAAGCCAATTTTTTTAAATTTTTTCTCGAATACTTCCAACACTGTAAGCGAAAACCTACAAAAAAAATCCACTTGTAAAAATCTTTTTTATCTGATTAAAAGCATCGATTTTAATTTTTCATCAAGCCAAGTTTACTTGTTTTGGTGCTTTGTGGCTCCGCCCCTTTTAAAGATATATAGTCTAAATTTCAGACTTGAGCTTTTGACACCTCAAATGCTATATAAAATTTCATAACAATCGGATAGCTAGTTTAAAAACTGCAGAATTTTTTAAAATTTTAAAAAAAATCTCCGTGGGGGCCTAAAGTACCCGTGGGGTACCACCAGAAGGCATCGTCGGATCGAGCTAAAAAATTAAGACAGCATTTATGGCACAAAGCTCATATTTTAAACAGCGCCCGTATATCAATTAAAGAAAAAATCTTTGCGACCAGTCCAATGTGCATACATTAAAAAAGCACTCTTTAAACCTTTAAATCTCCGCATTGCCTTGTGTATGTGGAACAGCCAATAACTAACTTTCGCGATTTCATATACATAGCTGTGGTTTACAAAAGCTTTGCTCTTTTCACTAATTTAAAAAATGTATATGTCTAGAGATACATACGTTTTTCGTTCCTAAAGGCATTAAGCAGCTCACGAAGTTTGTTAATATTTCGCACTAGTGATGATTATGATATGATTGCACTTTCCGGTTGACTAAAAAAAAACAGTGCTACATAAGAATCTGTTAAGGCGAACAAAAACGTGTTTATATAAGAAAGTTAATTGAAATATATTTTTGAAATTTTATTTTTGGTGGGAATCGGTATACCGGTACATACCCGTATAGACCTAAACGGTATTCCTGATACTGGTATTTTCTAACCGAAATGGATTTCGGTATCGGTATCGATACCGGTATCTAATTATATCGGTATTTGAATCGGTATCGGTATTTTTACGATACCGTTTGCCAACCTTGCACATGAGTATTGATGTAAAGTTCTCAATTTACATGTATCGCTAGTACACGGCATGTAGCCAATGTAGCTTCATAGTGACGTCAAAATTACGTCAGAGCCACACGTGCATGTGTATTTTTACATGCCGTGTACTGTAGGCTTGACTTGTTGAAAATTTTGTATTTATTTTATAACGTTAATATGATTTATTTGAATTACGCCTAAATGCCACCTGGTCACTCTAAAACTCCTAACATTTGTGTTTTAAATTTTGCATGACTTGTATTCAAAGAGAAATTTCGATTTATAGTAAAAATATATAAAACTAGCCATTGTAAGAATAAAATCCTTTTCAATCACGTTCATATTGTAGTACATGAAGGAAATCTAAAGAATTTGTTGGAAAAATCATTTTCAATGCACTTTCAAGTCTGTTTGTTGTGAAAAAGAAAACAAATTCTTAATAGTAATCGTATACAATAGAAGTTAGATTTTCCGTAAAACATGAAATTTATTTCCAAATTGACAATATGTATTTTATGTGCATAATTTAATCTTTTTATTATTTACAATAATACTCTAAATGTTACTTGTACTTACGACAGCAGCTGCATGAATCGTTTCTCACAAAGAGAATCTCTAATCGCAATCAATACATTTAAGAAAAATTCAGTTTTTGAAATTAAGTTGTGAAAATGCAAAAGATTTTAGGAAGTTTATGTAAGTATGTAATTTAATTTGGTTTTAAATTCTCAATTGAACTAAAAGAGATTTAAAGTCTCTCATTTGAGATTCCGGTTAAAGCTTTCTTTCAACTTCTGTCAAATAAAAAGAAAATTCCAAGAAACAGAAGGCAACGCCGAACTTTACTTATTAAATCCACTACGAGCAACCACCAGCCAAATTTTATATATTTGGCGTCAATACAAGAAAAACATTATAAGACTACGCATTTTATATTTCAACTGCTTTAACTTTAAACTTAAAGTGGAACACTACCGTCCCTATGTATAAGCAAAAATTGGCATGAAGTTAGCATAAGTGGCAAAATTTAACATGATCTTAAAGAGTTTTGCCATGAAAATTCACATTAATAATTATGGTAGGTCTGAGAGGTGGATTAGAGATTTAACTAATCTACCATTTTTAATGTCAAATTGTTTAGAGGAACTCTTTAAAACCTAATTCAATTTCGTCACTACTGCTAACTTCATGCCAATTTTTGCTTACACATAGGACAGTACATATATATATTTTTAATACTTGTTAGGCTTTCCCATTGATTGCTATTACAGCTTGAAGATGGCTTGCTCTAATTTGAAGAAGTTTTTTTATAACTTGGGTTGAATACTATACCATTCTTCTGTCACGACTTTCTTCAGTGCATCAAAATATTATTCCCATCGTGTAACCGCCATTTTTTTTAATTCTGCCCCCATATGCTCTATAAAATTCAATTCTAGTGGCGGGGGAGTAGTTTCCATTACAATTATAAAGTTGCAAATTTCGTGCGTCCCAAGACTTTTTGTTGGTATCGCTGTACTGTTAGAATACTAAGTCGCCTTTCGGTTGTTTCCACCATGGTTTCCTTAAAAATGTCAATACAAACTTCAAATCCCTAATTCCATTCACAAAATGTATTCTACCAGATAATGACACCTACTCATGTCAAGCTTTTAAGCAGCCTTGTCTTGAATTTAAGCACGAGGTTTGCACCAAGTAAACCATCTTTTCCTATCTGGTCGAAAGATTTATAAAATTTTTCTTTACGAGGTAATCGACGTTCTTAATTGAAGCACGAATAATGGAGGCCTTACCGTATACAGATTTTAAGTTTTCCAGCCTTTACAATGGGTAGTATGAATAACAAAAATATTTTTTTAGTCATACTACCTAATATTAATACCGACAATGAAAATACATAATGATATTCAAAAAATTTCAGTTTTAAAACATTTAAAATAATTATTTGCATGCGTATGTGTGTCATGTATAGGGAAAGCAGAAATATGCTGCAAAAAAAGTGTTTTATGCGCATTCAATATGCACTAAAAACTTCGAAATATGCACTAAAAACTCAAAAAATATGCTCTTAAAAATAACATAAATTGGATTATTTGGAAATGAAAATCTAATTTTAATTCAGCAATTTAATAAAATTTACATATAAAACGAGATAAAAATGAAATAAACAGAAGAAGGAAACAATAAAAAAATTTATTAAGAACAAAAATTTAACTTTTACTTCAAAAGCGATCACGATATAAGATTTAAAGCTTTGGAACTATATTTTGCAGAATAAGATAAGCATTTTATTTATAATTGTTATTGCAATAAACAAAATCTATTCACTTAAACTTTTATACATTGAAAACTTTCTTTTTCAACCTCAACTGATGTAATCGGGGCAGCGTTCGTCACAATTACCAAACCAAGTTCTTATTGAAATTAGCGTCCAGTGATGATGTTAAAACACATGTTACACCTGTTTAAGTTAAAATTTGGAAAATAAAAATCAATAGTATTTGTTCCAGCATTAAAATTTACCTGAAAAAAATTTGGATATGGACGATTTAAAATTTTTTAATTTTCTTGTTTCGTTTTTTTTCACAAAACTGTTTACAAGTGAGTGAAAGTTAAAAAATTTTAAATCGTTTATTTTAAGTTTTTTTGTTCTAAATTTGGTTGTCAAAACACATACTAATAATTAGTATATTCTAAATTTAAACTTAAACACATGCAGCATGTGCTTTAACATCAAAACTCACAAGAAAACGTGTGAAATCGATTCGGAATCCATAACATACACAATGGCCTATTTTAAAGTCTAACTTCATAGTGGTAGCAAAATATTGCTTTCCCATACTATAGTTTCTTTCACTATAAAATGAAATTTTGACGAAAAAAAGAAATTTTTTCCAAAAATTTTTTTTTTTAATATTAAAATAAACTTTTTTTAAAAGTACCAAAATATGGCCCAAAAACGCCAAATATGCTCAAAAAATTCTAAAAATGCTCAAAATATGAGTGTTAGACTAAAGTATGCAAAAACATGCTTTAAAGGGTAAAATATGCAAAAATATGCACTAAAAAATCGATGCCAGAATTCATAAAAATTCTGAAACGGATAAATATATTAATTCCGGATTGATATATCAGACAAGAAAAAACATGCAATTGCATATTTGCGGTTTCCCTGGTCATTTATCATGCTGTTTTAACAGCATAATTTATGAAAATGTCTCATAGTGCGCTGTTTTACATCTAAATTCCATATGGTAAAAGAAATAAAATAATAGTTTTATTTCTTTATTCGCATTTGTTTTTTTTTAATTACAAGCATCCAACTGCCTCTGCCTGTGGGAAGATATTAAAAATAAATTTTCTCATAGCTTGTCTGTTACTAAAGCCCTTATGACACTTAATTTTTTCTTCATTGATTTGATATTGAATTGATAGAAAGAAACAATAAATGTTAAAAAGAACAAACTATATAAAACGGAAACAAAATGTTTAAATGTTCTAAAATTTTCACAATTAAAAATCGCTAGTATCGAGAAAAAAAATCGCTATGTTTGACCATAAACCGCTAATAGCGCACACTTTTATGTTTCAAGCTTGGAATGTCAATTTGAAGTAGAAAATTTTAAATTTTTTTTTGACAGATCTTCATTTTTTATAATTTTTCTGAATATAGCTGAACCCTTTGCACCTGTTGAATTTTCCTATTACAATATATTTGTACTTTTCTGAAAAACTTGATAAATGAAAGAAAAATTAAGTGTCATATGGGCTTAATATAGGTGGATCGAAATCAAAGACGTTGTTTTTTATACATTGAAGAAGTGTTTCTTATCCATAATAACAAGAAACATGGGAAAAATCTAAAAAATTAATAATATTTAAGTAAAGTAAAATTTTTTTGAACTAAATTTAACTTCTTACGTATTCAAACTATTCAATTTCTATAACAAGGAGGTGCATTCATTGCGATTTTTAAATAAATTTTATTATTAAATAATTCCCCAAAAACTTTTTTATGGATATATTTCATTACAGACTTTTAGGGAGTTATTTCATATGAAATATGAAATTGTCGAGAAAATAGCCCGTGACGAACAGACCGATAGACGGACAGACGAGCAGTGTAGCGAAAACAATTGCGTTTCTATTCCATAAAATGGAACTTTTACCATATAAATACTTCTGAGCTAAGTGTATAAATATGAACTGATATCATCAATAAGATCCGTTTGCGTTAAACTTAAAGAATTTCGTCGAATTTTCTTGTATAGTTGAAAAGTCAAGACGTTAGTATTTAGACTGCTGTTACGATTCAGGAACAATATTCCTCCTTACAAGATTTTAAATAATCCAATATTAATAAATATTATTAAAAATTAAATAATACTGCTAAAGATAAAAATGGTCTGATCGACGAGTTGATAATTTTATTAGTAGAAAGTGTCCTTCGTTGCAACAGATCTCACACCATCTTTATGGAGCATTCCTCTCTCTTGCAGTAACGTTCGGCGTAATTTTTCATTCAATTTAAATGAGACTCGACTGCTGTTGGCTGAACTAGTTAGTGGATCAATAATATGTAAAACTTTGTATTATTTATTCATTTCTGGCAAAAATATTTATTTTAAATTGTATTATATTCTCATATCTATAATTAAGTTCATTGGCAATTGCACTAACATTATTCCAAACTTTATAACCAATAAACATTTTGTATGTAAACGTTTGCAGGAATTTTCGCTTACCTTAACTATTTAACACCCAAGTCACGTGCTGAGGTTTTGGATCTCTTAGTTCATGGCCTAAAGCGTTTAGAATATCGTGGTTATGATTCAACTGGTGTCGCTATAGATGGACCAAATGGCAAGGATACTGTTATGGTTAAAAGTGTGGGCAAAGTTAAGGTTTTAGAAGATTCAATAGCTAAAAGTATGTACATTCAAGGTCCTCTTGTAAACCATATAACTTGTATTATTCCCTTAAAAACAACAGATTTTAGCGGTAAAGAATATGATGAACCCATCAGTACGCACGTAGGCATTTCCCATACACGTTGGGCTACTCACGGTGAACCTTGCGAAAAGAATTCACATCCCCAGCGTTCGGATAACGACAACAGTTTCGTGGTGGTACACAATGGTATTATTACTAATTACAAAGATGTTAAGACGTTTTTGGAGAAAAAGGGCTATGAATTTGAGTCTGATACCGATACTGAAGTTATTGCTAAGCTGGTACATCACTTATGGAAAAAGCATCCCGGTTATTCATTTAGAGAATTAGTAGAACAGGCTATTCAACAATTGGTTAGTTTGGAAGATATTTAAAAAACTATGCAACTGTATTAATTATTATTATATTATATTTTTATGCTTAAACAGGAAGGTGCTTTCGCTATTGCCATGAAATCCAAATACTTCCCGGGCGAATGTGTAGTCTCTAGACGCGGTTCACCCCTTTTGGTGGGTATCAAAACAAAGACACGCTTGGCCACAGATTACATTCCCATTTTGTATGGCAAAGGTATGCAATTATATTTTGTTTTTTCAAGTTACTTATTTCTTTAGGATACATTTTTAAACTAATTTTCAAAATATATTTATAAGGATGTTATGTCTTGCTAAACAAACCTTAAAGTCCTTTAAGTTTTTTTTCAATCTTTGGTATATTGTCTGTTTTTGTGTTTTTTATTATATTATTCTTTTTTATTTTTCTCTTCTCTTCCTTAATGTGTTTTTTGTTCACATCCCTACATATACATACAAATGTACGCACTTACATAATTGTTTAATAATTTTGTGTGTGACTACATTTGGTTTCTTTTTTCTTTTTAAACAATATGCACTAAATTATGAGTGCTTTAAATTTTGCTAAAAATTTCAATATATTATATTTTCATTCTATCTACTGGATTTGTTGTTTGTTTATGTATATGTATGTGTATGTGTGAAATATTTAATGTGTATCTTACTAAACATCTTGCCACCACTTCCTGTATCTTCAACTACCATTACTGCTACTACTACCACAATTTGTCATCACCTACCGCCCGCCACCAACACCACCTTCACAAAATATTTTTTTATAACTTTTTGTATGCCATTCTTCCGTACTTTAACTACTGTCCTGTCCTGTCTACTACTACTACTCAACTCCATTCCTTTCTTGATGATGTTTTAAAGATGATAAGAAACAACAAACTGAACAAGGTAGTTTTCTTATTATTTCCATATATTTTACCTTTTTTGTAAATAAAAGGTTAAGGATTTGAAAACAAACTCTTAAATAAGAAAAATAAATTTTATAAACAAAATATGTAAATAACATAAAATGGTGAAGGTGGATTTTCTTTACTAACATACTTGCTTTCCATGAATTAGTTTAACCACAAATTGTCGTTTACATATGGGATGGGCGGTTGCCCTTTACATTGAAAGTTTGAAGAAAAATTAAAAAAAAAATTATATAGAGTCAACACGATCTATCTTTCATGAATACATCTGTGGTTCCGAAAATTAACTAACAATTTTAACAGCTAAATTTAAATTAAAGTGTTGAGAGTTGCGGGCTACTCAGATCATCAACACCAGTAATAAAAAGTGATTGACTACATATCTCCTGCAGATTAAATTGCTTGATTGGTGTTATTAACATCTTTAACAAATTTTAACATAATACTCAGTGTACAAAAGTACATAGGTACTACTCAAGTTTGCTTGAATTTTAAACTAATGGATGTCTCGTTTGAATACTTTTACACTATAGTGAGGATGCCCTAGGCTAAAATTGGTTTAAAAAAAGGCAAAAATATAGCGGCTAAGTTACAAAATTTATGGTCGTGTGCTTACTTCCGGTCTCGGATCTAACAACAACCCAAAAATGTTCTGGACTGGTCCATACAACATTTTGTTTTTGCGTAATACTTGCAATAATAACTTGTAAATGGACAAATGTAATATAAAGAACAATTTTTTTGGATGGCTTTCGTAAAGAAAAATTTCAAGATTTTTTTTAGTGTAACACGAAATATCTCTCTATTTAGAGAGCCAGATAAGCCAGATAAGCTAGATAAGCCCTAAACCTATTTTTGTAATCAACGAACAAAAATACACAAGAATTAGTTTTATTTGGTAAAAAAAATTATGATCAAAAAAATTTTCAAGGACTAAATTAAAAACACACGATTTTTAACATTCTTGCAATAATAGTCAGATACCCTGATATTCTCATGAATGTGAATTTATTTAAATAAAACGAACTTTTGTGTAGATTAATAATCTAGAAAGTATTTCTAAGTTTGGAGTACCATTCGTGATATGTTAACGGAATAATTCAAAAAGAGCTGCAAATTATGAAAATCCCAAATGACACTATATCTTCAAAACAAGAGCTGATAGGGAAAAACTAATGAATACATAAGAATCGGCCACTTTGATTTAGACATCCAAATCAGTGTTGTGCAGTGTTAGTTACCAGCTGGTAATTTCTATTGCCAGCACTTCAAACTGCCCTAAAGCTAAAAATTTAACTTTGCTTTCAATTACGCATTAATTTAGTATCTTTTACGAAAACAATTTAAAGAATATAATTTTTTTTAGTTCATGTGCCACTGGCAAACGTGTTCGCATAGCTCTAAAAATGGACATATTAAAAATTAAATTGGTGAAATGTTTGTTTCCAAGCAATAATTATTATTCTTACGGAAAAAGTTTATTCTTACAGAAACACTTAACATATCTGCCCACTTGTACATAAACTTAATATCTCAAATCTCAAATCTCAAAAATCTTTTTTTCAAATTTAAAGTATATCTTAGTTAGACCTGAAAAACACTACACACAAAGTTTCATTGAAATTTTTTAACGTTTTCTAGTACCGGGCAATAATGGGTTAAAGAAATCCATTTATAAATAAGACCAAACTAAAAACTACCGCAATAGCTGTGTGTTTACTGAAAGGAAACTCTTCATTCAGACAATGAAATTCTTCATTGTATTAATGAAATTTTTCATTAAAAGTCAGCTAATGAAGCCCTTTATTGGATCAATGAAGAATGATTCATTGCATTTATGAAGTTAATTTTGGCAGCTGTGTCATAAATAGAATGAAACTATTTCATTAATTCAATGAAACTTTTTCATAAATATAATGTAGTTGTTTCATTGATTTAATGAAGTTTTTACATACTATTAATGAAGTTTATTCGTTAATATAAAGAAAATTTCATTAAAGTAATGATGAGATTTTCATAAATATAATTAAATATAAGCAGTAAATAGTGAAAATTTTCTATTAAATACATGAAATGATATCCCTTTCAAACCACCTACTTAATAAAAAATATATATAGCTTTTTTTATTTTATTTAATATATACAAGTACATATGTACTAAATATAAATACTTATGTTTGTATTTATTAAAGTAAAACATGTAAAATTTAAGAAACTAATCATTAGAGTTCATCCCAAATAATGTTTTAAGTAAGCCGAAAAACTTACATGTTTATAGTAAAACTCTTAATATGTTGTTAAGAATTACAATACACAAACATACGTTTCAGAGAATAAAAGCATAATCTTAACCAAACAAGCATCTTTATTGGATGGCACAAACTTTTTGTCTTTGTATACTGGGTGGGACACGTGAATGGATAAAATAAAAACAGAAAGATAGAGATATTTGGCATACAATGAAGAATATTACATTGTATAAATGAAATGATTTCAATGCTTTTGTGACAACCATACTGCTTTGCAATTAAAAGGGATTAGAAAAGAAAGAAATAGTTAATATTATTTAACAAAATAACTTTTAATTTATTTATGTCTGCAAACTGTATACAGTAAGTAGATAAAGCTTGTGGAACTGACTTATATTTGCCCCAAATTTGCTAAAAAGAAAATTCGTTTAAACAATGTAACGATTTTCATTAATTCAATGAACTATGAAGAACACATGAAGAGCAGAAATTGAAAGATTTCATGTATACATGTAATTGTTCATTGTATTAATGAAAAGTTTCATTAATATAATGCAGAATATTTAATGAAACCATTTCATTCTCTGAATGAATCATTTTTCTTTCAGTGTTAGTATTGCCACAAGAAAGAAAGAAATAGAAAGAAATATTTTTTAACAAAATAACTTTTAATTTATTTATGTCTGCAAACTGTATACAGTAAGTAGATAAAGCTTGTGGAACTGACTTATATTTGCCCCAAATTTGCTAAAAAGAAAATTCGTTTAAACAGTGTAACGATTTTCATTAATTCAATGAACTATGAAGAACACATGAAGAGCAGAAATTGAAAGATTTCATGTATTCAATGTAATTGTTCATTGTATCAATGAAAAGTTTCATTAATATAATGCAGAATATTTAATGAAACCGTTTCATTCTCTGAATGAATGATTTTTCTTTCAGTGTTAGTATTGCCACAAGATAGTACAATCGGATGACTGGGCTGCGGCAATTATTAGCACAAACTTATTTTCGTCAATCTGCGGCCATCAAATTTTTATAAAATGGGGCAGGGTAATTGATTGGGACAATTCAGACCAATAAAAATTATATGAAATTGGTGCAGTGCGACAATCGTGTGATCCTAGGCATTTTCGGTCTTTCACATGATACTTTTTAATTGAACTTTTTTTCAAAAAATAACAAGTCATGAAGTGCAAGCTCTTTTGTGTGTGGAAATTTTCCGAAGTATTTATATTTAGGTTGTGCTATTAGTTTTTTTTTTTGTATCAAATTACTAAAATGTTGAAATTACTAAAACGAAACGATAACTCAAACTTTCAAAATGTAATTAAAGTTTTCAATTTAATCACAAGAGAATAAATTATGCACCATTAACTCAAAAACCCATATTTCATGAGTTATGACGTTGTTTTAGTAAATGAACGAGATGTTTAAATCAGCTACATTCAAACACATTTTCTGATATTCGCATTTGAGACGAATAGCTTTGTAAGCTCCTAAATTCGTTCTGGTTCTTTGCAAAGTAAGAGTAAGCATTGTTGTCGCCGAAATCTGATTGGCTGTTGTGGTCTCGTCGGTGTGAAAGCACAAAAGCTCTTTTGTAAAGGCTCGCACATTCTGCATATGGCTTGGATCTTTCTGGTTTAAATTTATCAGATAACTAAAATGCGTTCATTTTTGGAGGCAAATTACAGCTTTTGATATCTACCGAAGTTTTAAAATATTTCATTATAAGCTCCATTGAAATATTTCGTAATTTGGTTTTATAGCCTGCTTTTAATATTCTATAATTATATTTAAGAGTCTGAACACAATGTAACGATTTTTTATTGCGGTTTTCCATACGATTTTGAAGTAAAAATCCGCAGTACGGGACGGAATAAAATTAAAATCTATTTTATTTTCATTGTGGACTTTCTTATTCTCTAAATTTTTGATACTCTTTCTCTTGCTGACGTTGCCGTAGTTTTTGAATAATTGGCTGTGTTCACAACATTATTGTAAAAAAAACATGATTTTGAAGTTCAAACATTTTTGTCATAGCTTATAAAAGTTAAAAAAAAAATACCAAATATATCTGCGAATGTATAAAATTTAAAAAATTTTTTGTTTTTTTTTTTTATAAAAATGTATGCACAAAAAAATCAATAAAAATTTAAACAGACAATAACAAGTATTGCCGGTGCCGTCTTCTATTGTATTGTGTTTATTTTTCTCTCCCGCAACGAGAAATCGCACCGCACCGCAAACATTGTGTTTAGGCTCTAAGTCAGATTTTGAAAAGCTTTTGAAGTGTACGCACAAATTTTTTTTAATAAAACTATTTATTAAAATGTATAAACTTTGAAGTGCAGTTTCTACACAAGTTGTAGATTGCAACTTTAAGAAGATTTTGTCAAAATCTAGCAACGAACCAGCTTTAAATCCACTAGATTTTGCTCGAAATTTCATATGTTGTATGTTACATTCAGATGTAAATGCGCTTTCAAGTGTAAAAATGCACTATTATCTAAATGTTGGCAAAAAAAAATTAAATATTTTAAAACAATTTCAATTCTTTAAATATTTCAGAAATACTTAAGCCATAGTATGTATAACTGATATAAAAGTTTTTATGCACATTTTAAAATTCTTTTAAAAACATATTATTCATATATTCATACAAATGTATGTATGTATAATTACATGTATACATTTATAGCACATTGCTTAAATGCTTTTTATATATATGCGAGTAAATTTAATATCGATACAACGGTTTTGCTTCATATATTTTTTTTCTTAGTACATATGTATTTCATTTGTTTTGTGCTATTTAAAATATTTATATTATTTGGGCAAATTAAAAAAATAATTAAATAAAATTTTAACAATTTTTTCTTTTACATATTCTATAAAATGCTCCGTTTGTAATTAAATTGATTACATATGTATGTATTTTTTATAAAAAATGCAAAATGAAAAATAACGTTTTTAAAATAAACACCGACACAAATTAAATCAACTAAAGAAACCGAACCAGGCAAACCACAAGGTAAACAAATCAAAATATTAATAAATTTATTATGGCTTTTTGGTTTTTTGTTTGGGCAAATATATAGAGAAAAACTTATAACAACAAAATAAAATTGAGGAAAGCAAAATTTCACAAATTAAAATTGATTTTAACGCCAATTGATAGCCAATTCACGTCGCAAAAACGTAAAAGTACGCGTTTTGGGAACTTTATTTAAAATAAAGCCAACTTCGGCCACGTTGTGTGGCTCGTTCATCATCTCGGTACCGCTTTGTTGAAACCACATATTCTACAGCTAACAAGCCTTAATTGAAGGCCACAAAATTCGGTTATTTTACCGATCCATAATCGTCAATGGTAAACCTTGCACTAAATAAAGATTAAATTAAATGTGCCGTACCATATTGCCATAGCCATAACCAAAATTCAATTGGGTTTCATGGATATGGCTATGGCGTGTCGCCTATAATCAAATACAGTATTGGCAATTAGTGGGATTCGAACAGCTGTTTTATATAGTTATGGTTATGACACGTCTACTTCTAGCTTAAATTACACTTCACATGACAGCTATTAAACAATTGACATCATGGATAACCCATTGAATTTCATATTTTAAACCAAACCAAATATTATTTAATTTTTCAAATTAATTTATTCTTTCAAGCCCCTGTATCGTCTCATGGTGCACACATATCGTAGTTAGAGTGCTTACAGTATAAATATAGAAAGCTTAGTCACAACTTTTACAATATTAATTAAAAAAAAGCTTTTCGCAAAATTTTGTTGTGAAATTTTGAAAGTACATTTCAATAGTTTTTCTTGCGCCTTTTAATGCCTTAACTTACTAAAATATTTAGAAAAAGTTTCAGATTAAGGCCCAATATTTGACTTCTCAATTAAGTGAAATTTATATTTAAATGCCATTTTAGTACCAAATTAATTTTTTTAGTACAAAGTGGAGAGAGATTTAAAGGAAACTTAAATGGCCAAACTTGTATAAATAAATTCTACTTACAAACATGCATCTTACAAACATACCATATGTAATTGAAAACATATATGTAGGTATATGCACCAGAGGTGGAAAACTGTCGATAGTACCAGTCTTGAAATTTTTCGATAGTTTAAAAAACTATAAATATATCGATTCAATACTATCAAAAGTTAGAAAAACTATTGATGTATAGACGATACTATCGTGATAGTATCCAAGCTTTGTGGTTCTCGTATAATGAATTTATTTACACCAAACATTTAAACCAAAATTTGTTTAATAAATAGATTTAAATTCACATTTCAATGAATAACAAAACTAAAATGTATGCGAAATAAATGAGAACAGTAACATAGATTTTTGGTCATCCGGTTATTTTTGTTTATAAAAACAATATATTTTTAATATTTGGTGTTAGTGGTGTATCTTTTTCTGTCGTTAGTGACTCAAAAATATCTATTGTTATCAAGTATTAATCGATTGTATAATAATAAAGCGTCGATAGTCACAAAAAATTAACTATCGATAGTACTACCTACAACTCTAATATGAATATCATGTGTTCGCATTAAAAATAATTTTGTTTAATAATATATAACATATCGAGCCTTATTTTAGATTTGACCGTAAGCGACATCATAAAAAATAAAACACATTTGAGCATATCAAAATGAACACAACACTGTTCGTCGTGCGTGTCGAACTCTGAGATAGATTTATTTCTATTTTGTAAGCCGACGAACGACGAAAAAACAAAATTGAGAGAAAATTCTCTCTCTCTCAGTTTTTGTACGACGAACGACGAAAAAAAAAATTGAGAGAAAATTCTCTCTCTCTCTCTCAGTTTTTGTACACACAACAAGCAACTTGATCAAATATGAGAGAAGAATTCGGTGAGTAAATTCGTCGTTATTGTGCTTCACACGACGAATTTACGCAGCGAATGGTTATCGACGAATTCATCGACTTGGACGAAATTCGTCGTTCGTCCCAATTGTGTTACTAGCATGAGTTGATTTTTCTTAAAATTGTAACTAACGTAGAGCTGCTGGCGGCCTAAAAAGAATTAACAAAAGTTTCGTTTTCTTTGAAAAAAACCCGCATATTTGCTTGATGTCGCATGCTACTAAAGTTGACATTCATGTGGAAATGCCCATATGTATACATATATCGCTTATTTACTTCATAGTTTCGTAACTCAAAAATTTTATTTTGTGAGTTAATTATTTATAATTATATTTATTTATAAGAGGAATATTTTTTTTTATGTCTTCATTGAGTTGTATGTAAATATAAAACTCTCAACACTTTTTATTCAAAACTATTTTTGTTTTGATTAAAACACTATTAAATTAAATGAACGATGTGTATTTAACTGCTGGCACATAAAGAAATGCATTAAAATTTTATAGAAATTTAATAAAAACCTATGACAAAAGCAAGTGTTAATTGTTGGCAAATAATAAAATGTTATAGAAATGCATTAAAATTGTATATAAATTTAATGAAAATTTATAAACAAAGCAAGTGATAAATTTTAAAATGAACATTCCTTCATCGCAGGAATTGTAATTATTGTTTAATTTGCGTATTCAATGAAAAAAAATTAAACAAACTTGTTAAATAATAAATAAAACACTCATACATGATACGTAAATAAAATTAGCATGCATAAATTGTTTAATGAAAAATAAATTGAAAATTTGTAGTTTTACAAAAATAAAAACATAAGTTTTCATGACTTATGACATCCAACATGGTGGGTGGTGCTGGGATTTTCGTGAGAAGGAATAATGTAATTGTTACAAGTAAGAGTGCTATAACCGGCTGTGTCGAATCTTATACACCCTTTATCAAAGTGCTGTTTATGTAGTATAGAAATACATACATATATAAGCACATAGATATATAGGTACATATTTATTTTGTGAAAAAATTCATAATTTTTGCTCTAGTGCAATTTTTAGTAATTGACCTCTCGGTATTTTTGGCTTGAACATATTTTTTTTTGGATATTAGCAATAAGTTGAATATCGATGTCTTACTTTCTCAACCTCGTATCTTAAAAAATACAAGTTTTCAGGAGAGAAAAAAAGAAAGAAGTTTATATCTTTATACTTCGGTGTTTGGATAAAAGTTCATATGCAATTATTAAAGAATTGATTACATTTATATACATTACTAGTAATAACATTAATCTTTTCTAGTTTAATTGTGAAACGCATATATTAAGTTACGAGTTTGCTGCATTAAGAGTAATTTTAATTCTTGATACTTGATGAATAAGTTACTCGTTTGTTGCATTCATAGCTGTATAAACAAATAACGCCGATATATCTAAACTATCCAATGAAAACAATATTTAGTATTTCACTTGACCTGAAATTCGATAAAAACAAATGTTCACTAAAGCGAAGAAATTTCGAAACAAAATTTTGATCAATATTTGTTCTCAAATCAAAAAAAAAAAATTAATGTTCACTTAAGCTTCGAACTTCAAACTTCTCTCTTCTTTTTTTAGTAACAATACAAAATAATTTTAGTATTGTTCGTCCATACCATATTGCTTTATTCAAAAATCCTTTATTTTACAAAATTGTTAAGTGTCTCAATTTAAACATCCCTTTGAAAAAGGTATACAGCGTGTTATTATATAAACGTTTATTCCTAAAGAATTTTTTCGAATTTGTTCAGCACAAAGGAACGGGAACTGAAACGGAACATGTTCTTTAATTAATTTTATATTTAGGACTGTACTTTAGCGATAAATTTTATTTCCATTTCCATTTACTAAAAATAAATTCAGTAAAGTGCGACTTTGACTTGCGCACGAAGCGTGCCGTACGGACACTAAATATATAATACTATATGAGCTTTAGCCTATATAAAATATAGTTTGGAATTTTTTCGTTTTTAGAGGTTTTTCGGTCTTACGCGTTTTTTAATAGAGTTTTTTTTAGCTTCGGCGTTTTTTTCTGCGTTTTTTTGATCATTTTTTTAGTTATAGTGTTTTTTTCTCGTTTCAGCGACTTTTTTGGATTTTGGCATTTTTTTTAATATGGCGATTTTTTAGTTTTGATGCTCTTTTTCGTTTAAGCGATTTTTTAGGGGTTTTTGGGTATTTTTCTATTTTGGCAATTTTTTTCATTATAGCGATTTTTTCATTTTTGCAATTTATTTTAGTGTCACATTATTTTTAATTGATTGTTTTATCGCTTTGGTGATTTTTTCGGGTTTTGGCGTTTATTTTTTTTGTTTTTAAGCGTTTTTAAAGGTTTTTTTGCGTTTTTTTAATATGGCGCTTATTTTAGTTTTAATGCTTTTTTCTAGTTTTTAGTTTTTTTAGGTTTTTTGCGTTTTTTACTTTGATGCTTTTTTAGTTTTGGTGTTTTTTTTCATTTAGCGATTTTTTAAAGTTTTTGACGCTTATATATATATATTGGCAATTTTTTTTATTTTTTTTATTATTTTGATGTTTTTTTAATTTTACCGATTTTTTCATTTTGTAGATTTTTTTCCAATTTGGTGCTTTTTTCATTTGTGATTTTTTTAATTATTTTAATTTGAAGCTGCGTTCTAGTTTTGGTGATTTTCTCTGGTTTAACGATTTTTTTTAGGTGTTTGACATTTTTTTATTTGGTGTTTTTTTAACTTTGGTGCTTTTTTCTCGTTTTGGCAATTGTTTTTTATTTTTGCTATTTATTTTATTGCTAGAATTTTTTTTATCTGGTGATTTTTTTCGTTTTGGCGATTTTTTTAATTTGGTGCTTTTTTAAGTTTTCGTGCTTTTTTCTCGTTTTAGCGAGTCTTTAAGGTTTTTGAGGTTTTTTTATTTTGTCGTTTTTTTTTGGAGATATTTTTCATTTTACGCTACATTTACACATAAAAGTACTTTCTCGAAATTTCTGTATACGTATTATCAATAAAAATTCTAATGAAATAAATGAATTTCATGTAAATTTCTTTTTCGTTTCGTTCGGAAAGTGAAAGTTCATTTTAAAAATGGCGTCGAAAAGTAATGTTGGAAAAATTTGGTTTGCTTGCTACTTATTTAGAGTTACCAAGAATATTCACATACACAAAATTATAGGGCAATGAGTTTGGAATAAGTATTATTGTTAATATTTTAATAATATTATTGCTTTAAAAAAGCATGAATTTTGTTTTTCATGTATATTTGAAAATTCCATATTATAATTCTTTAAATATTTATAGAAAATAAGCAGAATTTATAATAACTATTTGCCACAATCCCGTATATTTGTAAAAAATCTTTAAACGGGGTAGCAGTGTTAACCTTTTTTCATTTTACTTTTTGAAAACATCAAAAATTTACTTTCTTGAAAAAATCATTGAAAGCTGACTGGAAATTAAAAACAATGTGAGTGTGCTAGTAAAAAAATTTGATTGTATTGCTACTTTCTTGCAATTAGTTTCACGTGTACATGGTAGGTTAACGTTTTTTTTTAATTTTTGCAATTTTTTTTATTGTTAGAATTTTTATAATTTAATGCTTCTTTCGTTTAGACGATTTTTTCAGTTTTTGACGATTTTTTTTCGGTTTGGCGATTTTATAATTTTGGGAATTTTTTGTTTTACAGTTTTTGAAAATTTCAAGAATTTGAATTTTGAAACATCCTTTAATTTTTAACTTTCATATTTGTTGTTGTAGCGACTAAAGTTCTACATACTATGTCTAAATTTCAGATCCGTAGCTCTTACGGTTTCTGAGAAAATAGGCTTTTTCCTAAAACATGAAATATGTTTAATTATAAGAAAAAATATTAAAGTTTTTTAACCCTCGAAAAGTCTTTTAAATTTTTTTATTTTTTTTTAATTTGTTTAATTAGAAACACCAATTTTCACCAAACTAGTTTTCGGTAGTTACTTTTTATAGGAAAATAGAGTTTGAGTTTTCCAGCTCTGAAACCATCTGCTCGATTTTGCTGATTTTGGAAATTTTCTGACACAACAGTCCAAGAACGAAGTCTCTAACTGTTCTGGGCGCTTCGGAAAACCGATTTCACGTACAGACTGATGGACATCCCTTGTTCATCTTCCCTATGCATAAGGATCCATTATATATATACTTTATGTGTCTCTTATTAATATTGTAGAAATTACACACGGAATGACAAACTTATAGATACCCTTTTACCATTTTTTGGTAAAGGGTATAAAAAAGGCTATACATAGGATTGCTGTCCCTAATGCTAGTATATGTATTCATATATTTATTTATTTACAACATGTTGTGCGCTCTTAAGAATGGTGAAAGGGGCGGGGCGTGGATAAAGTACCCAATACAGAACCATTAAAACTTCTCCAACTTATTCAGGTTAGGAACTTGTTTCCTCAATATACTTTTTTAGGGTATAAAATGAGCTTCTGGAAGAGTTCAATACAAGTTTAGACTGTGGCATTATGGTATGGACGTCTAGTTGAACATTGATGTATGCGTTACACTTTGGCATTTTGTTTTAGGTTATCTTGTTAGCCATTCACCCAAGAACATCAGTTTTGTGGCGGCCAAAGCTGCCTCATATTTATTCTACATATATATCAATTGACATGATTGAATGTTTTTATTGCCTTACTTGATGTAGATATTACTACGCCACAGATGCTGTCACACAACAGTCTCTTTATTTTTTTAAATGTGTTTACATTTGTAAAGATTCATTTGTAAAGATTCCCTCTACGCTAACGATGCGTACGTTACGTGTGTGTCATATTGGGATTTAATTCCCATTCAAACCCAATTTCTCTTTTTAAAAATATTCAAAGTCTCACAGCCTTAATAACTCTGCTTTTATGTGGTCTTTCCAGGATAATTTCTAATCAAGTATCCTAATCAAGTATCAATCCTGCCCTTTTTGGGTCATTTGTACTGTTTTGTTTTCAAATACGGGAGATTTAAAAGTTTACTTTCATCTGAACAAACAGATTTCTGTTTTTTGCGATTATAAGTTAAGAGCTTCTAAATCCGAGCCTAAATCCTTCTTTGGGTACAATTTAATTAAAATTTATAGACTGTATTAGCTGTAATCAACGCATGAGTTTAAAAATACTCTGACCATTAATCGGCTACACGTGCGTGAGGTAGTTTTATTTATATATATATATATATATATATATATATGTATTACATATATATTTATTGGTACTATTATTCATTCAAAGTATTTATTTATAATTAATTTAAAACCCTCACCTCTATGTAGAAATCATTGGTTGTGTATACATAAATACCAATATTTACCCATGACTTTATATTTGTGGATGTTAAACAGAATTATTTAAATTGAGCACTTCCATGTTTCTATAAAGTGCTAATTAATAACGATAAATATCCAAGCCAATGATTTACTTAATTTATTGTTGTTGAATATTATTGTCCATGTTGATTTCAAATAAAAATCATTATCAATGTTAAAATAATATTTTTTTTGTGAAAAATAAGCTGGAAACCAAAAGAAAAAATGTGAGAGTGACAAATGCAATTGAGTGGAAATTTAATAGTATTTTTCGTTTTCACTTTACATGCATAATAGAAAATTATTGTTATTTTAAAAGTTTCCTTGGAAATCAAAATGAAGTTAAAACATGAAATAAAAAAAGTAAAATTGAATTTCTACTTTGATTTTAAGTTTACACATAATGGTATTTTATTTCCAGAAATTTGCAAAACACAAAAATTTTATTCTAAGAAAATTTTATAAAGTTGACAGTTTTAAAATGAAATTGTATTATGTACTTGTTCTCTATAACTTTTAAAAGTACTGAAGGTTACATAAAGGCTTTGTTGAACTTTTCTTAGTTATTAAAATTGCTAATATACATGTGTATGTAATTTGTAATTACATCAAATTAGAATGCCTTATTATGTTTTGTTTCAATAAATATTATAGATCTATTCGCAATTTTGTGCACTTCAGATTGCAAATTTTGCAATTGAACGAATTGCCCATTACTGCTGCTGCTGAAGATAATTAAATATTTTATATTTATATACATTAACTCGGTATAAGTATGGACATGTTCGCAAATTTATCACTGCACTGCATCTAATGCGTAGTAGTAGTACTTATGCACAGGTTTTCAAAAACTATATGAGAATTCATAAAATAATAATAGTTTTGAAAATCACAAAGAAAAAATAAGCTTATTAGGCTTTGAAACTGATGCACAACCCAGCAAATAATTTATATTCAGCTGAACTCATTTTATTTTGCTGGGTTTTGTATCCGTTTCAAAGCCTACTAAGCTTATTTTTTCTTTGTGATTTGTGATGTGAAAATATTATTATTTTATGAACTCTCATATAGTTTTTGTAAGTCTGTGCATAAAGTAAGAGGTTTGTGACTGTTCAAAATTTGTGGTTGAAGTCTACTGATGATTTGGTTCAATCAAGCGCCAATGAAATACGTATATAGACATGCTAAACTACCAGCAAATAAATTTCAATTGTTGTATAAACAGCATACATTAAAAATTTCTCGCAGTGCGTTTGAGAAAAATTAGTAAAAAGATAAGCAAAAAATTATCTCAGATACGACTAAATGAAAGAGAATAAGAATACGAGTGAATTCGATTTGCCAAAATTTGCTACATGATGTTTAGACTCTAAAATCATATCTTAAACTTTAAGATATGATTTTTCAACCTGTAAGAAGTAGAAACACTTGAAATTAAACTAATTTAAAAAGAATCCATTGCTGTCTAGTAAGATGCGACTACACAACTGGCCAGTGTTGCCAAAACGGTGGTTTTCCCGCTATATATGACTGTATTTTTTTGCCATTAGCGGTAAGTCTATTTAAAAAACCACCAGCGGGAATTTTAGCGGAAGAATTTCTTAGTTGACGGTTTTTCAGCGTTTTTCTGAAACTTATAAGGAAAGGTATTGAATCAAAATAAAATATTTTTAACGCAGATCTGCGACACGTACCCTGGTACATATTTATGTACAGTTTTTTTTCGATATAAGCACGCACAGAGAAAATACACTTACTTCACTTTTTTGCAAACAAATAAAAAATTGACACATTGTGGTCGTGTAGTATAATGTGAAACGTTAAGAGGTTAAATAAAAACATTTATATACATACGAGTATAAAAGTGAACAAATCTCATTTTTAGTGAATAAAATTTAATTAGAGATTAAAATTATATTACAAACCAATTTAATCATTCTTTTCGTATCAAAAATAATAGTAAACAAATCTTTAAACAAACGGAAAACAAACCGAAAACTGGGTGATTGGACCAGTGAGTATGAGGAAAACATAATATCAACCAAAATGTCTCCCAACAATAGCTTTTTCTGAATAAATTGTTTTTGATTAGACTTTTTTAATTAAATTTTCCTTCGAAATTAAACTTCAAGCCAATTTGAATTAAGCCACAGAGTTTATTTTATTAACACTATTTTTAATTTCAGATAGTCAGAATATCAGAAAATTTTAACAATATTTTACAAATACTTCAAGCAAAACCGCAAGATATTATACTGCACGTGTAGAATAATTGGGGTCTGGTCTATCGCAGAAAATATTAAAAAGATACTGATTCAGGTTAAACATTAATATTATAAGATGGAAAATTCCCTTGGATTCTATTTTTTCCTGGTTCGATGTTCGTGTATGGAAATAAAAAAAGAGTAGGCTGAGTTTTGCTTACAAATATTGGGGAAATATGAGATTCCAACATACATACATACATATGTATGTATATCTATGAATATGTATACACATTTTATAAAATTTATATTATTATCTTTTTTTTTGATCAATAAACCATAAAAAATACATATTATGTTGGTTATAAAAAGTTCAGCTGTTATATTAGCGTTTATTTTTATTCAGCTAGCGGTTTTTAGCAGGTTTTCAAGGGCTATATGGTGGGAAATGGCTACAACATTTTGGCAACACTGCAACTGGCACATATGAATAGTCTGAGCTTAAAGTGGTCACCCTGATTGAAGTAACAATAGAGTACACATTACATAGAAACACAAATTATCTCTTACTGCTCTCTTTATTATAGTAAGAGCTCACTCACGCGTGCGCGGTTTTGAAGATCGCTGGTTTGGAGCAGTGTACCAGAAAATAAAATATGTTTGTATTGGTGTGAAAAATGAGAGTAAAATAAAGTTACAGTTGAAGAAAAGAAGTTGTGCTCATTAAATATTTGTTTTTTTTTTGTGAATAAGCAATTTAATAAAAAAATTAAGTAACTAATACAAAATCCAATAATCCATTCAACAATGTAGTGTATAAATTTCAAATTAAATTTATTCACAGCGCTGTGAAAACTATTAAAATAACTTTCAAAACTATCTTTCCTAATACTTTTCTATTATTTCATAACATGAAATACATTTCATATTGCGAAAAGAATTTTTTTATCACGAAATATTTCTCAGCTTCCATAATTATTTAATTTTTTTTTGCTGAACAAATTTAATAAATTTCAACTTTAATTTCGTTCGGTGTTCTTAATAAAACTAAACAAAAAACCGGGAAAAACTTGTAAACGTGAGCAAAACTTCATTCGTCGCTTACTCAGTGACGACTTAATTAAAGAGCATAATCAATCATGTGTGTGATTTTGTTGTCCACAATTGTGGTATGGCTTGCAGGTTACTGGTTAAGACTCACAAAAATAATGCTACCGTATTAATTTATAAAATTCGATTTTTTGTTAATTGTAACTGCACAACTAAATTTAAGATTGTGAAATATGTAGTTTTCAAAATACAAGTATATCTTACACTTCTTTTGCTCGGAAATTATTTTTATAAGGTGTATGACTTTGTCCAAACAAAATGATTATGATGATGATAATTATGCAATAATAATTGCTCCTGTGCCCTGGGTCCCTTTGGCATATATTGCTTTAATTTAACTTTTATGTCCTTATTTTTTTTCTGTACAAAGCATAAATGACATGTTCCTCTTTTCTGTATAGAGTTTAAGCAAAAATATATCCACAGCTAACATTTGTTTCCTTATGGATACATGAATTTTTTTAAAAAGTCCAAGATTTCATAATTATTTTAATAAAAAATTTTTAATGCAAACTCACAAAGTGTCCAGAGATGTCAGGAGATGGAAGATAAGTGAGTTTGTCATTTTTGTCTTCCTGGCCCTGAAATTTTGCTGGCTGCTTTGTTTTGGTTATTCTTTCTAGTGCAATAAAATGCCAATATACATACATATTTCATAAGCTATGCTAATTGGTAAGTATTAAAATACTACAACAACAAATGCACTATACTTTGCTCTTTTATTCAAGAACTTTAAAAAAACGTTATTAGAGCTTTTTTCCTTGTCACTTTTTACACTTCGGTGTATATACTGTGACAAAATATTGGCGCCAAGATTTTGTTGTGTAGTTATGTCACAAAAAAGATAACAAAATTACAGAGCTGACAAAATTTATGGTATATGAGACCCAATATTTGATAAAAAAACTTTATTAAACAAAAACAAGATTTTGAATAAACAAACATTTTTTAAAACTTCAAGTTTTTTATGTGTCCGTGGCTTATATACCAGCCTTAGAAATATTTGTATACACAGAAAAATTTCATATTAAAATCTACGACAAAAAGTTTAATTTAAAATTGTTCAGAAACGGTGTTGTTTGGATTGAGTTTCGTGTTAATTCAAAGTGATTTGCAGTTATCTTAAAAAAACGTTTCCTTTTAAAACAATTTTATTTCATGTTGACTTATTATTCGGATACAGTTAAATAAAATTAAAAATCTTGTTGAATTAAAGCTTTTTGAAGTTTAAATATCGTGTATTTACTCGTAATACTGCACACATAACATAAAGAACCATATTGAATTAAAGTTATTACAATTTGAATTAACATGAATTTATAGTTTAATGCAGTCATTTTATTATTAATTATCTAGGCGCACGGTAGTGCTCCAGGCCAAGTTCCGGCCAATGCACGCAGTGTGTATATTTACAGGAAGCCATTCGAGCTGTTTTTACCCCCCTCATAACTTTGTTCCCTGCAATAGTAAAATTATAAAATTTAAACCATAATTAGAACCCTCGTGAAACCTCATACGCAAAGTTTAAAAGTCTTACAATAAAAGGTTCCGGAGATATGGAGGTGCAAAAAGTACATATTTTAAGACATGACCACTGAGAAACTCATCAAATTGATGAAGCACTTCCGCTACAGCTAGAAAGCTAAAATTTGTTACACGAGGAGATTTATGTGAGCAATGAACTAGAAAAATCTGAAAACCTGAAAATTTTATTCAAGGCGGCAGGGTTACGCCCATAAAAATTAAAATTTTCGAAATTTAAAATTAGATATATATATATAAATATACACATATATGTATGTGTATACATGATAAATGTAATATAAATATACATATATCTTTTTTTTACTATAATATTAATTAACTAAAAATTAGGTGAAAAATAAGTAGTAAGTAGTCAATGTAAAAGTCATGCAGAGATGGCCAATTGACTACCGCCTATGACATGCCTATGTTAAAATAGTGAGTCGGCGACAAGGAAAAAAGTCACATAATCAACCAGTTGTGATTATTAAAGAACCAGGTTGAAGCTACTTACAAATGGGTTTGAGTTCCTATAGGGTTATAGCTCCCAAAATACTGAACCGATTTAAAAAAAATATAGATTTTGCACATTTGTACCGAAAACCCTTTAAAACCATATAAATCTTTTTAAGATCGGTGCAGTAGTATCAGCGTAAAAGGGATTACAAAAAAACATGTTTGCCTATTAATTATATATGTATATTTGCAATAAAATTTTTTGCTGTTGGTCTTACATTGGTTTTTTTTTCTGTGTGGATCCATATGAAAACCATAGACCGAAAGAATTAACAAAAAGCTTTTAATTATTCTAGTCTTATAAGTCAAAATACAAATGTATCTATCAACTTCTAACTAACTTTATCTGATAAGCCATGTTTTTGCTTCTGTTGTAAGATTTTTAAACTGGTGTTAGAATGGGTTTTGCTTTTTCTGTTAAAAATAAATATCTTTAGGTATATCATATATTCATACAAATAAATATGCATATGTTTAATACTTCGTTGTGTGTTCAAAGTTTATAATATATTTGCAAATTTCAACACGCTAAATTGCATTTTTTTTCTGTTTATTTTGGGCATTATATTTAAAATATTATTTCATAGCACTTTATTATTTATTTATCACATTTTAATAACGCTATTTTGCTTAGCTTATTTCGCATACCGCTTAATTATACACAAATTTTGTAGACTTACATACATATTTATTTTTAATGCTAATTTATCATTTTGATTTCATTATATAAATAAAAAAATCAACCATTAAATAAATACACATCTTTATTCGACTGCCAATCGATGAACAAATAATTTATATCTACTTGTGGATAATGGATTATGCAAATAAATATTATAAAATACAAATACTATAAATTTAATGCTATGTATTTTAAAATGGGAACACTGTGTGACAACGTAATATATCGTATCTAAATCTAATGACGTTTGATGATGTTGTAAATACCATTTGAAACATATCGAATGCTTAATGCTTCCTTAAAATAATAAAAAATAAATAAAAATATAAATACAATAAATAAATCCACAAATCATCAAATTCCAACAACCACAAATGCCTCTTAATACTTTCTACTGCCACAACACTGCTTTGATATATTCATCATCAATTATCATCATGTAAAATAATAAAACCAAAAATGTTGAATACGATATTAATAAAAAAGATCATCGTAAACTTTTGCAAAATCGCGATATATCAGTGTTGCCACGTTCGGAAAGTACTTCGGAATTTATGCCGATTGACAAGGAGGTCGAATATTTCTTTGCCTCGGATGCTTCAGCTGTCATAGAGCACACCAATCGTGTTATTTACCTGGAGGTGAGTTTTATTTCAGAGAAATTTTTAATTTATAATTAATAGGGATTGCAAATGAGTCTATGTTTGTATTTCGTGCACTTATGGTTGAAATTTTATTTGACTTTTAGCTATTTTTTTTCGCAAATGCTGAACAAAAATCATGATAATTCAAAATATAAAAATATATTTGTATCTCCAGTGGAGAAAAAACTGTTCGAATACACATATCAACCAAATGAACTTAGAAATTATATTATTAAGGAACTTCATACATACTTGAATAAGAAATTAAAAAAATGTTTTCGACATTGCTAATATTCTTACACTGAAAGGAAAACCTTCGACTGATCAATGAATTTTGTCATTAATAATGAGATAACGTAATAATTCAATGTATTGAAGAATTACATGCATGTAATGAAAACTTTCAACAAGGTAATGAATAAATTCATTCATGCAATGAAGAATTATTTGTGATGTTACTTCATTAGCTGAATGGATGTTTTTTCTCTTAGTCTATAATATGAATTATGTATGTATAGTTGTTTTAGATGCGAGTATCTTCTTTTAAATGATCTGGTATATATTTGTTCAAGATTTTAGTATATTCCGAATGGATTTTTCGTCACTCCTCTGTGAGAACTTTCTTCATTTTATTTTTTTTTGTACTGTGGTAGTGTTTTTATTCACCGTTGTCGAAATCGACCTCACTTTAAAACAATAAAAAATTTATGCTATTTGTTAGACCTTAGGGAACGCAAATAGATTGTCAGCAGCTCAAAATTATTCTCGAAAGAGAGTAAAAAAGCACAAATTTTTTGGCATTGTGTTAAAGTGACATCGAGGTCGTCAACTGGACTAAGGGTGATTATTTATGGACAGTTATATATAATCCAAAACTTTGTATTGATATCGAAATGCTTAGGATCATTGTCGTTATAAAATTGAACTGTATCCGGCAGTCCTCATGTTTCTACGCTGATCTGAAAATTTTGCTTAAGTAGGTCAATATAACGTCGATTATCATTTATTCTACTAATAAATGCTGAGTTGCCCACATAATATAAAATTCTTCAACTTCAACCCCAAATGGTATCAGCGCAATTCTAAATATTCCCCAGGAAATTATTTCCACGGAATTATTTTTTTTTTTTTTTAAATAAAATCAACCTCTCCTAAACAAATGGAGCTAAAAAATTTAAGTTTGGGTGAGAACTTCGAATTTTCTAAGTCAGCAATTTTCTTTCCAGTTATTTTATTTTATCAGAAAGCTTACAAATGCCTTTTTAAGAAGGTAGACCAAGGAATAGGAAATAAACTCCCGGGGAAATGATATTAAAAATAAGCCAAATATTATATCCATCAAGTACTCCGATAAATTATTTACATACTTTTTTGTACACTGTAACCTAACTTTCTGGTTTTCTTAGAAATATGTAGTTTTTTACTGACAAATCATTGAAACTGTTTTGCTTCAGACACGCATTTGTTAAGTTACACAGTTTCGTCAATGTGTAATTCCTAATTTATACTATACAAGTCTTATTGCTAAGCTGATTAGTTTGTGGGAAAGAGAGACGAGGGGAATAGAACCGTTTCAATTCCCCCTTTCTCTCTATCCTAAAAAACTAATCAGCTTAGCAATAAGACTTGCATAGTGTAAATTAGGACTAACTGGTAGACAATGTCATAGCATTAGCATTAGGGAAACCGCTTATCTTACTAAACACGTGTCTTAATCAAAATGGTTTTCATTGGCACTCGTATATAGTGGTTGCACTTTTTTTGGGTAAATACTTGCCAAGTGTGACCTTATTCTTACATTTAACTCTACACAGTACGCCGCTGCAAATAAAATTGAACAATCAGAATTAAAATGTCGAAAAATTCTTTGAAAAAAACATTCACAATAGGAGGAATATTTTTCGAAGTTGCCATTTTGTGAGCACGGAACGAAATCTGAGCGAAATTTTTTTCACGATAAGGCTAATCAACAAACCTTTTTGTATGCATCCATATAAGTTCTACAAACTGCAGTTTGGAGGTAGTAATAATGTTAACTAAAATATGTTTTAATATTCGTGTCAATATGACACTTTTTGAGGAACAACTAACACATAAGGTAATTGCAAATATTCTTGACAAACACTAGCAGAACGTAACAATTATCTTTCTTCGAAGGCCGCCATTCCTATTCGATAATAACTGCAAGAAATACAAACATATACTCATTTAAGTTTTCTTATCATTGTACATGCATACTAGTGAGCTGCGCAAGACCATTTATAAGACATTTCAAGACATTAGAGATTTTTCAAATGCTTTACTAAACCGAAATATTCTAAAACAAACGCTAAACAACAATGTTGGCTAGACATATTTTTCAGTTCTTTGTCTTCCTAACACAATTGTTTAGCGTTTGTTTTAGAATATTTTGCTGTAGTAAAGCTTTTTAAGAATCTCTCATGTCTTGAAAGGACTTATAAATGGTCTTGTGCAGCTCACTAATGCATACCATACATCACATATATTATTGCTGATTTTTTTTTTAGGATGATGATGTGGCTGCTGTACGTGATGGTGCTTTAAGCATTCATCGACTTAAAAAATGCACAGACGATCCTCATGCTCGTGAAATTACAACCTTAAAAATGGAAATTCAGCAAATCATGAAAGGCAACTACGATTACTTTATGTTGAAGGAAATTTTCGAACAGCCCGACTCTGTGGTTGACACTATGCGTGGTCGTGTGCGCTTTGATACCAAGTCTGTGGTATTGGGTGGCATTAAAGAATATATACCAGAAATTAAACGTTGTCGCCGTTTGATGTTAATTGGGTGCGGTACGTCTTACCACAGCGCTGTGGCCACACGGCAGCTATTAGAAGAATTGACTGAGTTGCCGGTGATGGTGGAATTGGCTTCAGATTTCCTAGATCGTAATACACCCATTTTCCGAGATGATGTTTGTTTCTTTATTTCGCAATCAGGTGAAACCGCCGATACATTGATGGCGTTGCGCTATTGCAAACAGCGTGGTGCTTTAATTGTTGGTATTACGAATACTGTTGGCAGCAGCATTTGCCGTGAATCTCATTGCGGTGTTCATATAAATGCCGGTCCAGAGATTGGTGTTGCCTCTACAAAGGCTTACACTTCTCAGTTCATATCATTGGTTATGTTTGCTTTGGTAATGTCGGAAGATCGATTATCCTTGCACCAAAGGCGTTTGGAAATTATTGATGCATTACTAAACTTAGAGCATCAGATACGTCAGGTATTGAAGTTGGATTCCCAAGTGCAAGAATTGGCAAAGAATTTGTATCAGCACAAGTCACTTTTAATAATGGGTCGGGGCTACAACTTTGCCACCTGTTTAGAGGGAGCTTTGGTAAGTTTTCAAGCATTTGTAAAGAAAAAAAAATCAAATAGTACGACAAGCAATAGGCAAATATTTATAACACTTTTCAAATTATACTACGGCGTAGAAAGAATCTTTTCATTTCCATGGTTAGGTGTTTGAAGAAAATATTTCAAATAAAAAAAAGATTCAACAATGGCCAACACACTATTTAATTAATTAAGTAATAAACATACATACAGTACCTATACACATAAAAAAAATTATAATTTCTCTTAAAATCACTGCATTACGAGAAAAACTTTTTCCTGTTCAAATAAACACTTTGCTCTCCCTCACTAGAAGCCGTTTACTCATCAAAATACTGGAAAAACAAATTTTCTTTAATTGAATTGTTAATTTGGATGCAGCCTTTTCTTCTTGTGTCATATCAAATTTAATAAAAAGTGGACATATGAAAGTTTGAATTTGTGATGTAGTGGGTTGTGTGTGCTAAACTTATTTCGGTTAAAGTATTTCGCAATACTTAATTGGGAAGGAAATTTTGCCAAGAACCTTAGTGTTGTTGCCACCTGTGCGTTATTGGAAATAAATATTTATTTTATTCCACTCTCCATTATAGGATCTATTTGGCTTAAAACGAATATCAATGTAATTTGCTTTAAGCGGAAATAATCCACAAATCTGAAATTAATTTAAATAATGACATATCCTTGTTCTTAACTAGCGTTGGGCGCTGTTTTTCCTTCCTTACGAATTTGTTATAATATAAAGTAATCACAAATTTATAGGAAATTTTTACCAACTTATAAATATGTGATTTTTGCTGCAAAACTTTAACATTTAAGTCTTAGCATTTATTTTTTCTTCTTCACCACTTGATTCCCACATCGCCCAACTTTTTTCATTAGGATATTCTTAGTAAACGTTCTTAACGGGAGGCATTATTTTTTGATATTTGTTCTGTAACTTTTTGCTGATTATACATAGAGTTAAAAAAGAACACCTAAGAAACTATGCGATTTGAAATAAATGTAAGTTTTTGCTTCTCAAAATTTCTTATTTTAATGTCACGTGCGAGATTTAAAAGCAATATTTATTGTCAGTGCATCACAAGTACGTGCAGAAAGCTCATGAAATTTTCAGTACAAACATATATATATTCATTACAAATAAATCTAGTGGTGTCTATTAAAAAAAATTATATAAATATATTATTATTATTATATACAATTGTACTTATTTTGTTGTTATTTTAAAGAAGTAAAAGCAACTAGAACTTCTCATGTAGCGATATGGCACGAGTGACTGCCATTCAAATTGAATTAAAAAAAATTAAAACACAACATTCTGAATTTGGTCCCATTAAAATATTCTTTCAGATTTTTCTGAATCGTTGAACGAAAAAAACCTATATGCCTTTGTCACATGCAAATGACTTACGACTTTTACGAAAAATCTTGAAAAATTGCTCAAAATTAAATATAGCAACAATTATAGAGTTACACTTATGATTAATATAAAAATTCGTTTTTGTTGAGTCTTTTTACTTGGAATGTCAGGGTCAAGTTTGACAGTGGTCGCCAAGCTTTTTTTTAAAGAACTACAAGAGAAAAAAGTTTGGCGACCACTGTTGAACCAATTTTCTACTCTTTGCTGATATATGTCTATTAAATTAAACTTTCATCATCCTCGAACTCTAAATACACAGAAGGCGTAAACATATGTAGAACGCGAAATACATGATACAGGTAGGTTTTTAAAAAAAAGTCTTCTAATAAAATGCTTGATAGCTCAGTCAATTTCGAGGGAATTCAAAAAAATGCTGCGAATTACTTTAAGTCAAATATTTCTAATAAATGAAGTTAGTAACACTATGGTTCCAGTACAAAAATATTGACTACAAACCAGTCTAAAATAGAAAAGTGTCGAAAAAAACCGAAAATAATACAGAAAATCTTACTCCATATTTGGAATTGTTTGGAAAATTTTTGTTACAGATTACTTTTATACTCGAAAATTCCTACTAGAAAAATAGTAACACGTCCCAGGTATTTCGATTTCATTAAAATTTGTCACAGTGTAATTTTCGGACAAATAGTATATATGAAAAATATTCGGCAGTATTCATAAAAAATTATATTGGTTGGCAAAAGGTTTCCAAAAAAAATCCATTTGAAATAATATTTTTATTAATAAAAAATTCAAAAGTTTTAACTCAATCTCAAACTCAACAAAAAATGGAATTAAAAGGCCAAATTTTGTAAATAGAAACGTTTTTTTCGTTTTGAAATTTGTATGGAAAAAATATTTTTTGAAACGTATTTTCGTTATTTTTCATACAAATTTGAAACGTTTACCAACGAAATTTTTTACAAAATCTGACAAAAAACTAAAAAAATAAATTAATTCTTATTATAATTTAATATAAAATGATATGTATGACCACATACTTACTTTAAACTAATAATTTTCTTCTCTTTTCTGTAATCTTTTTTCTGCTTTAATAGAAAGTAAAAGAACTAACTTATATGCACAGTGAAGGTATTATGGCTGGCGAACTTAAGCATGGTCCCTTGGCATTAGTTGATGACTCCATGCCAGTTCTAATGATTGTGTTACGTGATCCCGTCTATGTCAAATGTATGAATGCTCTGCAACAAGTTACCTCACGCAAGGGTTGCCCCATCATCATTTGCGAAGAAGGAGATGAAGAAACAAAATCGTTCTGTTCTCGCAGCCTAGAAGTTCCACGTACTGTTGACTGTCTTCAAGGCATACTTACCGTTATTCCCATGCAACTGTTATCTTATCATATTGCTGTGCTGCGAGGCTGTGATGTTGATTGTCCGCGTAATTTGGCCAAATCTGTAACTGTTGAATAGACTTAATTCCTTTGCAAACATCCCACAGTGATTTTGTTTTTGATCTACGTGTTAACATAGTGGATTTAATGCATATTAATTTTAAATATAAGAACATATGCAATATTTACCACAGAGATATGTACATTATAATACATAAATAATCTGTTTATTTTCTATATTCTTACTGAATTTGGCAACTGTACATTATATTCTAACTTTATAAATATTTTTTGTTTGTTTTCTAACTGTCTGTCATGTGTATATATTGTGTAAAAAAATATTTTTACCCTGTTTATCAAGGCAAATTCATAAAAGATAAACCCGGCTTAATTCGCTTTTTGTATATGTACTTTTGATGTAAAAAAATTACTGAAAAATGTGTTTTGACATCTTACATAAGAATATGCAAATTACAAGCGGCGAAAATTGTCAGATGAGCGGTTGAGACTAACTGTAATAGGAATTTGCCTTGCTGTTTATTATATGATTTTTTTATTAGATACATTAGAATACTCTTATCTGTATATTTCAAAAAGATACTTTATCTTTTATATATCTATCTATGTATATTCGTATTAATATGAAAAAGTTATTATTTTTGAATATCTTTTATAAACATGCAAATAAATTTATCACATATAATGTATTTATACGAAATTGAATTTTATTTGGATGGAAAGGGTCATTGATTAAAATTTACATTTACAATCTCTAGCACAACAACCCGGGGTGAGTCTTGGTTACCTGCAATTTTGCTCTATCAAGGTCAATGCAAACTGTAATCATTAAATTAATAGTCCTGAAATCGTTTCCAACACCCTTGCACTATCTCAGTATCGTCGGATTTGAATCATGGAGTCTGCGTATGCACATGTCCAGCGTCCAGCCTATCGCATGGATGATATTTTAAGAAGTTTAACCACACTTATATCTTGGTAGACTCTTTTAAATTTATGATTGTATCTGCTTCACTGGACACCGTTTTCACATGAGGGTTTTATATAGGCATGCATGGCTATACATTTTATGAAACATTAAGAGTGTATAATATTTAGCTCAGTCCTTTAATAAGGCCTGCAACAAGAAGGTCTTCTGAGTTTTACCGCTGGGTGTATTTTTTTTCAAGAGCGAATATTGTTTGTGTTGGGGATCATAATTGAGTGTAAAGATAAAAAGGAGAGCAATGCAATAAAAAACACACAAAATCATTGTACTAGAGTTGAATCGACAGTTGTGTCAAGTGTGCAACATTTTTATTGTACCCTTCATAGTGCACAATACTTCATTTCACAAACTCAAAATTTCATAAAATATTAAAGCTGTCTTTACACGGTAATACAAAGTATTATGACTTTGTAGGATAAACATATTATGAAATTCTCTCCGTATTTAAAGAAAAGAGAACAAGAGTCTGTTGTGGGAATTTTTGTTCGTGTTTACACTGATACTATAAGTAAAATACAAGCAAATATATTGAACTGTTAAGTTAACAAAAGCTGGAACATTGCTCAAAAAATGTGTACTAATAAAACTGAATATTGGAGACAACATTTTATTATTTCAATGTAATTTTACTACAAAATATAATTTTTTTTTTCATATAGGTTTGTTTATTGTTTGTTTGGTTTTGCTTGTACCATCAGCTAATTGATGGTTGCAGTTGTACAATATTTACAAAAACAACATGAAAATTTCCTGAGTTGATTTTGGTTGCTTCTACAAAAGTTTTAACACCTTAAAAATATACCAATGTTTACTTTGAAATACACCTCTGGTGTGATGAAAATACTTAAGTTTCTAAAATGGTTTAGAAAACAAAACATTTACCGACTGCTTGTCAAATTTTCTATCTAATCTACAGCATTTTTTGACATGTCGTAATACATTGTATTACCATGTAAAGACAGCTTAAGTGGTAATACAACTTTTTACAATTATATCCATTCTGAAAGATATTATTTTTATTTTATTATTTATTTACTTTATTTATTAGTCTTATAAATTATAAAACTTAGAAGAGTATCGCATAACTAACACGCTCAAATAATCTACGTTGAGTGCTTTTTCTTCTACACATACAGATACTTTTAAACTAGTGTGCTCATTCTACAATTGTCATTCGGTGTGACCTAGTGAAATATGCTTCGACAATACAATAACTAATGCCGTTGCTGATTAACAAATGCTGTTGCATGCTTTTGCTAAAAGAGAATACCAGTTTTAGTGTTAACCAGGCTTGCCATTTTAGCACTTTTAGTGCTAGATTTAGCACTTTTTTTCTTCATTTCGCATTAAAGATATATTTTAAAAATTATGCTAAGTGCTAGTTTAGCATTTTCTTAAAACTATTTGGCATTTTTTGCAATTTTCTTATTCCATTAGATTTATAATTTTTTTATTCATCTTAAGAGCTTAGTATTAAGAAGGTTAGTGATCAGCTTGACGAAAAGCACAGTCAAAGCTAGTGAGCACAAAACTTTAGTAGTTTATGTTTCAGTAAAACTACACAACGTTAAATAAATCGGTTCATCTGATTTATCTATGTAGAAAATAAATATATTTTTACTTAACTACTCTTAATCTTAAAGATTTTTTATTTTCTTGGTATTCCATACGCAGCTGGATTAAAAATTTAAAAATTAAATATTCAAGCGGCCTTACATACAATATTATTAAATATGTTATTGCTCACATCATTGGGGTTACGTAAAAAGGTGAAATGTCACACAATTTACTATGGAATGATTAATACATATATTTTAAAAAATATGGCGAACTTTTTCTCATATTAAAAAACTTGGCATAATACTATATACCTGATGCAAGTGTATGCTCCACTTAAGAAATAAGATAAATTAAAAATTTTAAATGATTTTAGCACTTTGTTGTGGGTGCTGTAGAACATTTTAGCACTTTTATTTCTGCAATCTAGCACTTTTCCTCTTACATCTTATGGCAACACTGGTGTTATCATAAAATCAAGAGCACTAAAAAGAGAGAACAATTCAATATTGTACACAATGTAGATAAAGCAAGCAAAAATCTTGTGCTCACCTCTAGTAGAGATATATAGTAGATATGTAAATATCGTTGGTCACAAATAGGAAGGCCCTGACTAAAATAACTGTAACTTTAAAGGAGAAGGGAAAAAAATATTAATAACTGTTTGCACAACTCCTTATAAAAATATTATTTTTTACACTGTGGCAATAAATTTTTGTAGCGGGGTGTGTTTGTGTAAAATATATTGGAATCACTGGAAAATTCAATTTCGTGAAAATAAGAAACTACGCTTTTCTTCTTGTGACCAACGATATTTATGTATTTATATGAAAGAATATTATTTACACACACATTTTTGCTATTCCTGCCGCCGTAGCATAGAATATATGTATACGATATGATTTATGATGGAATTTTAATAACAATTAAGCACTAATTTATTATATGACTAATGAGTAACTCATTTGTTGGTTTATGGTAGAAAAGGAAAAAAAATTACATGTAAACGGAATAATTTTGAGCCAATTGGTTTTATTGCAAAGTAGAATTGTAGATTGACTGAATGAAGTGTGAGTAAATAAACAGATGATTAATAAGTGTTTGCACTATTTGTATGGACAAAATCATAAAAAATAAAACATGTTAATAGAAGAAATAAAGAATTAATTAATTTATCCAAAATTAGTAAAATAACTTTGGTTTTATTAGATGTCTATTCAGCAGAACTTTAATGAAACAGAATTTTAATAAAATAAAAACAACGATTTAGTGTCATTCATCAATCAGTCGTTATTTTATGCATGGAAACATATTTACTAAGGATGCTAAAATTATATCGAGAATTCGCGATGTAGGAATTGTTTGTGAAGAACAACGAAACTTAATTTTGCAAGGAAATCTTTTTATTTAAAGTAGAAATGTGAAATATTTAGTTTATAGCAGCTACGTCCAAGTCATATGGACAATGTGCAAACTTTTATAAAGAGTTTTTTTTTCTCTTTCACACCGACGAGAGTACAACAAACACATCAACAATAAAACAGAAAACAATGCTTGATCTTACTTTGCAAAGAAAAAACAACAAATTTAAGATCTTTTAAAGCTGTTTACCTAAAATTCAAATATCAGTGTATGTGTGCTTGGACGTAGCTGGTTTAGAGCTTTCACCAAGTCTGATATAGCTGTTGGCAAAAAGTGATGACATAATTTTTTGAGGGCACACTGATTTTTGAAATTCTTGGAGGCCGATAAAAAAATTGGTCACCAAATCGCCAAACTAAATATAGGATTTTACTACCATTTTGTAGTAGTATCGAATCTATACTATCGGAAACGTTTGAATTTTTTCACTGTTGCACAGTGTTATTGTGGGATCAGCTGGATCATATGCGGATTTCACTGTTACTAATGCAGATCATCAAGGAACTTTTGCACAAAAAATATATTGGAACAACTAAAGATACTGGCGCATATTCATAGTCATATTCAATAAACTTAAAATGAATTTTATTTAAAATTTTTCATTTGAAATTTTCCTAAAATGGATTTCAAATTCACTTTTTTATGAATATGGGGATAAGAGTAATATATATTGATTTTAAAGTATACCTTGGTTTGACTAAGAATAAGCGCCATTATATGAAAAAATCCTTTAATACACAGAAAATTTACTTTGGAAAGGGAGAAATACACAAACAGAAAGTTATCCTTCCTCTGCATTAATCTCAGCTGAGTTAAGACTTTACAATGTAAACTTTCCGTGTGTAAAAGGATGGAAACTACTCGTATAATTTAAACATACGAGAAAGAAGCTCAAATTATATTATAGTTGAAACAGGAACTAAAAAATAATTAATTAAATAAGTTCAAATGTTTTTTTTGTCTTCTTCTGAAAATAATTTAAAATGCGTTACCATAGTTTTGATTGTTTTATAATTATTTGAAGTACAAATGCTAACACTAACATTATGTATTAATGTACTTATATTTATATGTATGTGTATCCATTCATTCATACACATACATATGTGTACACATATCGTCGCTCTTTTAACTAATCGTCCTAACTGACAATCTTTTGAAAAATGAGTTAAAGTCAAAGTGGACGACTTCATGATTTTATAAGTCATAATTCAGCTTGTCTACAATTTTCATGACTGTAAAGGTACGGTCACACTTGTCAAACATTTGCCCAAAAAACGTAACCAACAAACACTAATGAAAAAAGTTTAGATCCAGATACTCGTTTATCAAATTAAACAGTTTGAAATACAGTTAATACACCCGTATAGCGTATGTCACGTCGAATAGTCGTCTACGAAAATTTCATACTAGATTAAAAGATATGTGTAAAAAGTTTGTTTAATCTAGGACAAAATTCTCGTAGTCGAATATTCGACGTGACACACGCTATACGGGTGTATTAGCTGTTTTTCAAACTGTTTAATTTGATAAACGAGTGTCTGTCTGTGTGACCGTACCTTAAGCATTACTCTTGTGCCTACAAAAGTAAAAACATTTCAGACTTCTCCATAAGAATGATTGTATAGAACAAGCATAAAAGATGCTCTTCTGTTAAATTTTTAAAATGTTAGTTAGGTCCGTTAGTTAAAACAGCGACAATATGTGTGTATGTGATTAAAATCTTTTAAAAATTGAAGTCATGCTATTTTCATGCTCCGCATAATACTCTTTATAAAAAATAAATAAAAATCAAATCAAATAAATTTCACAAAAAAATTTTTATCGTGTGTACGTAGTGTAAGTGAATGTATTGTGCAGGTATTGATGTCAATTTTAAGCACTTTTAATATTCGGAGCAGATGTGCAAACATGAACGATGTGTTCATAAAATTAAATTGAATTTAATCTGCTGTAAAATTAGTACAGGCATATTTAAGTTATATATAACGTTGTAGCTTAAAATATTCCGATATAAATTTTATATATTAAAATTTATTGCGAAAATGTTCAAGCGTTTTATTACGTTTAATAAATAAATAATTCTAGCAAAAAAAAAAACAAATTTATTTTTAACATATAAAATTCTATGTTAGCATTAAATTAAAAATTAAAATTAAAATAAGAACTTTTAATTAATTCGATAATAGACTAGTATGTATAGTTAAAGTCGCGGATGTGTAAATATAAAAATATATCGCTCATTTATTCAAATAAAGTCATAACTCCAAAAAATTAACAATTTGAGTTAATGATGTAGAATTAATGCTTATATGTAAATATATACATATATCTTCACAAGAACATAAATGTCAAAAAAGGCCAAGTTCCTTACCAAAATTTCCGCCATTAAAAGTAGTGAGATACAAATTTTGACCAAGTTCTTATTTGGCACAATACCTACACGCAAAGAAAAAACATAGTTAGTACAATCACAATAGCAAACTATCATTTATGTTTACGATTATAATTATGTCAAACATGTAATATAATATAATATGTTCAGCTATGTGAATTATAATATATGTTCGTGTTAAACATTTTATTATGTTCATTACAAGTATGCTCCCATTTTCCATTAACTATATATTTATTTTTCACAGTATTATGATAATTATCCTTTTGATCATATTGTTATGTTCCTAAGAACTAAAGTATAAAAAATAATGGTTTTTTATTTGCATATTTTTTTATTGAAACTCAGGTTTTGAAAATACAAATTTTCTTAAAATAACTTATCTTATATGTATATACATATGTACATAGTCTTATGGCAAAGCTCAGGCTGAAAATTTCAAAATTGGGATTTGTTTGATTGGCATTGATATGTAGAACCTCTTTTGCTGCAAATGAGAAATAAGAATGTACATATGTACGTTGCACATACGTACATATGTAAATAATATGGCACGATTTTTGTACCTGCTTCAATAAATATATAATAATTAAGGTGCATGGAACTAACTCCTTTTTTTTCTTCGAATATAGTTTTTATTAATTTCATTTGACTCACTTTCACCGGTAATATAATTTATTATTTTCTTTTACTTTGCGATCTAAAGTCTGACTGACGCTTGTATTTAATTTGAGAAAACTGAAGAGGAATTGATATTTTGGTATGGTGTTTTCTATACAACCATAATTAGTTTTTATTAGCAAAACTATCAACGCAACAAGAATACAATTTTTTAAGCAAAATATAATAATGACGATAAACATTCTATTTTTATGTAACATTGTAAAATGTAAACAATATAAATTTTTGACACAAATGTATGCATATGTATATATTTAATATATCATGCATGCGAAAGTTATTTGTTTCTTTTAAAACAGTAAGAAGCTTTTAAATTAAATTTAATTTAACTTTTATTTGTTGAAGTATGTACATATATATGTATGTATGTAGGTATATTGTTCTTCAGAATTTTATTCGCCACCCGTTTAGTATGATTGGATCAACTATAATGAATAATTGAGAAATGACAACCATATTGTAATAATTTGCATACATTTAAATGCTTAGAATAAAAATATAATGTTCGAACTCTATTTTTATTAGAATAACTTAATTCTTTCAACCATATGAGGCAGAACTGAACACAAAATTACCGTAGTGATCATTTCTGAATCATGTTTTTTCTTTGCGTGTATCACTGTAATATGCTATGCATTATATAAATTTGTAATCGTAAGAGCGTCATATAATTTGCAGATAATCTGAGAACTTGACAATATTTTTCCCGACATAAAGAAATAAGCAAGTATGCATTATTCTCTTCTTTTTTAGAAAGGTAAAAATATTGCAAAGTTTGCTAACTTTATTATATACAAATTATATGACACTCTTACAGTTTCAAATTAATATAATGCATAGCATATTACAGTGATAGGTATTGTATCAAACAGGAACTTGGTCAAAATTTGTATCTCACTACTTTTAATGGCCGAAATTTTGGAACGGAAATTGGCCTTTTTTCACATATATGTTTTTGTGAGGATCTGACTACTCTTTGAAAGGTTTTCTTAATAAAGCTTATTAAACTTTAAATTTCTAGTCTGTTATAGTTCTATTCATAATGACTGCGTCAGTTTAAAAGGGCAGACCTACATACAGTAATGGGTTAGAGTGTGATATGTGCACCATTGTGTCATTACAAGGACCGACTGATGTACTTAATTTTTTAAGAATCATCAGAGTATAAATATGTAAAATATAGTGCACATTTTAGTGGAAGTGACTCAACCTATTTTTCTAAAGTCTGCTTAGACGAAATACTTTTGAAAATAAAAAATTAAAGGCCAGCATAAGTGAAATGTGCATGTAAAGTTTCAATACAGTAGCTTGTGTTTTAAATATTTTCTAGTTGGTAGCTTACCTAATTAAATTTTTTTTCAAAATTTCAGCTCTCTGCGTATGACATTGATTTCAGTTTTTATAAACATGGCCCCACATCCCTAATGTAACAACCAGCGCTTTCGGATTTTTCCTGTACGCAACTCACCCCTTAACTTAAGGGGTATCGAATTTAAACTCTCTACACTCCAAAACATTGGCTCAAATTTAGCATCATATATTTCTAATTTGTTGTTGAAATATTCTTAATGTCTAAATTTATATAGATTTTGTTGTTATTTGTATAAAATAAACAATATTTGTCCTCTTTTACACAAAAATTGGAATCTACTGCTAAAAAGGTTTATTTTTAAGTAAATTTTACCTAAAATACAGCCAGATATGTCTAAATAACGTCAAAATGTTGAAAATTAAGCATATATGTATGCGTAAAACACCAGAAATATGTTTAACAAAAAAAGTAGAAGTACAAAAGCGTACAAGTTGCAAGACAAGCACGCCATATTTTTTTATTAAGTTAATTAAAATTAAATTTAAAGCAGTTTATATGTCAATAACAATACTCGTAGTATGTTTTTTTTATGTAAATAGTGAAACTGGACAAAAAATGTATGTGCAAAATTAAAAGAATCTCTCATTTACATACATGTAAATGATTATGCATGTATGCGTATTTAAAATTCAAGGTGTTTACCAATTATAATAATGATTTAGTGCATATCACGGAGCATTTATAATAAAAACAGTGTTTTTAAAAATAATATGTGTTCCGATATTCTGATCAGGTGTTTGGTGAATGTTTGCAGTTTTATTGAAAAGGACGTACATTTACATTTATTTGTTTATTTTCATGTGTGAGGGCATGATTAAACATATTTTATTCAAAATTAAACATATTGTGCTTAAAAATCAACAAAAGGTTTAAAAGTATAGTTGTGTAATTTTAGGTCGAAAGTAGTCTGTAAAGTGCCCTCAATTATCATCGTCCTATTTTTAAGATGATAGTTTTAAGTTCAAGTTTCAGTTAAAAGCTTCAGTACAATATTAGCGTGGTCCCCCTGCCACTCCTGGTTTAAATATTTGGTTTTTTAGATTTTTCTAGTTGGTTTCTCATCTCGACCTACTGGTGTATCAAATTTCAGCTCTCTAGCGCAAATTTAATTATCTTATTTTTATGGCGTATTCCTGCCCACTTATTTAAAAGAAAAAATTTTTTACTATATATGTATATGATTTATTTGAACGGGCACCTGGTTAAAATTGCCGGGTTTTCAGATTTTTCTAGTTCACCGCTCACCTAGATCTATTTGTGTACCAAATCCAGATTTGTAGCTATAGCGGAAGTGCTTCATAATATTGATGAGTGGGTCAGTGATCAGTGAGTAAGTCTTAAAATTTGCACTTTTTGCACCTCCATATCTCCGGAACCTTTAATTGTAAAACTTTCAAACCTTGCATATGGGGTTACATGAATTTATTTTAATTATGGTTTAAATTTTATAATTTAGCGATTGCGGGGAACAAAGTTATGAGGGCGGTAAAAACAGCTCGAATGGCTTCCGGTAAATATACACACTGCGTGCATTGGCCGGAACTTAGCCTGGAGCACTACCGTGCGCCTAGATATATGAGGGTGGCGTTGGCTGCAGGATGTAGCACGTTGCCAACAAAACTGAAGATAATAGGTCAAATCCCTGTATCCAACAGTAATTAAAATAAAAACACCAGGAATTTTTCTGATGTGCATTAGGGTCCCTTTATGTCAGTTGTTGTAGGAAAGTTGAAGTGATGAAGGCATAGTCACTGGTCTTTGAACTATACCGACTTCAGCAGATACTAATCCTAATGCAACATCAAAGCGCCTTCCTTCGTTGTGTAGCAGAATCATCGACGAAGTATAAAAACCTCAGCTTTAAAAAAATTTAATACAAAAATTCAAAAATTTAAATTTAGTACACAGAAAAAATTATTCTTGAATTTTTTTCAATTAAGTTATTGCTTAGAAAAAATAATATTTTTTATTAATATTTTAATTCAATATATGTTTATTTTAATTGAATTTACTGCTCTATCAAAAAAGTGTTATCAACAGAGTTTATGTGTAAAAATCGAGCTTTTTTTATAGTATGCCACATTGTTTTAAAAAAATATTTTCAATTAAATTACCCAATTAATCGTTTAATTGGTTTTGAACTAAAAACTAAAAAACTACTCAGCTCATATATTTTTTTTTGATTCATAGTAATTTTGACATGCGTGGAATAAAAATAAAATATTAAAAAAACAGAAATTCATTTTGTTCCCTTATTTCAAAGTCGTCGCCCATACATTGACACATTTGCTGCATTTACCTTTACGCAAAACTCTCAAACAACGAATATGGCCATTGTTCTTTTGTGCACCAATCGAAATTCAAAAGCCAGTTAGGTTTTTGGTACAATACACAAATACTTAAATTTTTTATACATACATACATACATACATATTTACATAACATAATTTTTTATAAATTTTTTTATACTATTTGATTTTTTCTATATGTCAATTACTATTTTAATAGAATCTTTAAAAAATTTTAAGTAGGTTTTTAATTGAATTTTAAAATATCTCAATTAAATTTTAATTGATTCTTTAAAAAACTATCAATGAAATTTTTAGTTAATATAATATATTTTTAATTGAAAAAATCAAAAAAAATTTTCAATTAAAATGGATGAGTTAATACTACAATTTTCGTGATTGGTTGAAAACTAATTAATTTTTTAACTGAATCTTTGTTTTTTTAAATTGAATCTTGTTTGTACTTTTTTCTGTGTAAGAGAAGTACAGGTTGCCTGAAAATAGACATTGGAAATCTCAAAAAACGCAAAAAATCGCAGCATGAAATTGATTGAATAAACTAAAAATTATATTCTTAGCAAAAAGTTTTTCATTAGTAATAACTGTTAACGTTTTTTTTGGGAACATGACACACAAATGGTAATTCGGCCTAAGAAGCATGTTTATAAAATACGCCACATTTAAAGGTGATCACGATTTCAATATGAGCATATTCGATTTTAATCTTTTTGTGCAGTATTATTGTTGTCGGGATATTTGAATATACCAAGATTGAGAATATAATGGGAGTGTGATACAGAAACATACAACTTAAGGTTTGCCAAAGTAATGAGACGTAATATATTTGTTCGGATAATTATAATCTTGCACACAATTAAAAAATTTGCTGAACTTCACCCATCATAAGCAATAAATTGCAAAATACTTTTATTTTCTTCTTTCTGAATACAATAAGTTAATTCTTTAAATGAAGTCAATTAATTTTTTATTGAATACCAAAAATTATATACATATATGTAGGTGTATATATGTATGGCTTTATTTTTTCCATTTAAATCTTTATGTAAGTAAGCGTTCTTCCTATATAGGAACATGCCTTAAATCACTTTTTTTGTTAATTTTTTTTTTAAACTCATTAAAAACCTTTTATTTTGGGTTACTTTATTGCAAAAAAGTATTAAAGCTTGTATTTCAGAAAAAAAATTCATTCGGCAAAATATATCGATATTTTCTTTCTATAATACAGAAAATTATTTGTAATGATATGGCATATTTTACCACGAAATATCAATACAAAAACATATGTCATATACCAATATCATCATGAGAAAACAAAGAAGTTTAAGCCACTGTACGTTAAAAAATCAAATCTGAGAAGAGGTACTGTGTAAATGCTAGTGGTTCTTAGGAGTTTATTTCCAACATAATTATAAAAATAATTAATAATAATAATCAATTAAAGAATCACGGTTTTTCAATCACCGTGTGCATTGATTATTTTTTTAACGAATTTTTCTTTAAACATATTTTTGTTGTCCGTTTTTCAAAAACTAAATATTATTTAACACTGCTTATTTCCACTATTATAGAGTAACATGTACTTGATATAAATAAATATATTTTCAAATATTTTTATCTAATTTTTCGACCTTTTTTTAATGTTAAATTAAAACTATTTTTTTGAGCTTTAGGTCAGTTTATATGTCAATTAATTGGTTCAATATTTCGTAAACCTTTGGTTAACTTCTTCAGGATATATATTGCTTCTCGTTTTTTGATATTTAGTTTTTTTTTTTTGATATTTAATATTTTCTTTTTCCTCCTTTCCTTTCAATTATAACTAGTTTTTTACAATTTTCAAATAACAAAGTGGGTCATAAAAATTATTTGTTTGACTATGTGCATCTACCTATGGATGTATGGATGCATTAGTGTTTCCTGTACAAGACCATTTACAAGACCTTTCAAGACATGAGAGATTTTTCAAATGCTTTACTACAGCGACATATTCAAAATACAAACAACTGAAACAAATGTGTTGCCAATAGTGTTGTTTAGCGTTTGTTTTAGAATATTTCGCTGTAGTAAAGCATTTGAAAAATCTCTCATGTCTTGAAAGTTCTCATAAATGATCTTGTGCAGGACTTTAATATGCATAAATAAATTATTGATTAGAAAACGCATCGTGTTATATACAAACAGGATAACAAACTTACGTTTACGGGGATACTACTTCCACCTGTCGTGTCTGCTATAAAAAAGACAGTAAAACATAAAATTTTAAGCCTGGTCATAAATCTGTCGAAGAAGTTACGTGTATGAGATTTATGAAGAAATCGTGAAATAGAAATTATAGAGGAACTGCTTGGGTTAAATTTCAAATACATTTTATAGATACGAAATATTAAAGTTTTAAAGTCAGCACGTGCGTCTAAAATCATGTGGCAATAACATTAAAACTTTTTTAATGTTCGCTTGAAGGCAATAATATTTTATTGAGACGTTAACAATTATTCACAATTATAATGTTTCAAATGAACTAAAAAAGAAAAGCAACAGTCGTGAATTTTTTAGAATAAAAAATAATTCTTAAAATTTTATATACATACATATACATACATACATACATACGTATCTATACGTACATACGTATGTACGCTTCGATTTGTTCGTAATACCATAACGATTATGTTTCGAAGAATGGCAATGAATCTTAAACAGTGGAGTAATGCCATAACTTAAACAAAATTTTATAAACATCTTGAAAAAATATCTTGTTGATACTTTAAAGCAGGGATAAGCAAAAAGCCGCCCTAATATGAATAAGCTATAATTCAGCATTAAACTTTAAGCCTGTCAACTGCTTATGCAATTCAGATGTGACTTTCAAGTGGCCACAATGTACTTACATGCATTTATGTAAGTATTCTTTAGCTATAGCTGCACATCTACGTATTGTTCATAATTTTTTGGTAATTTTATTTCTTCTCATAACTACTTAATGAATGCAATTCAATCAAATTAACTTGTTAAAATGTCATAATATATTAAACATTCACAAATAATTACATATATCCATCACTTTGTTTTATTTATTTTGCCTACTAAAAAGTACATAAGTAAACACATGTGTATGTGTGTATATAAGTATCGTAAAACACTGAATGAAAATATAAGTTTTGCTTTATTTTCTGAGTTTAAAATCCGAAACAAAAAAAAAATATATACAAAAGCAATGAATATTTTCTGCTACTGTTTGCTTTAGTTTAAAAAATGCACAACAGTGTTTTCCGTACGGAATGTGCGTTCGGTTTAGCACTTTTCTTAGGCCGGGCTTACATATGTGTACAAAATGCCACACAAGCGTAAAAAAAGCGTAACCAACTAATTACTAATGAAAAACTATTTGATTCAGACATGTATTTTTTAAGTTAAACAGTTTCATACATAACACAGTGGTACAAAAAAACTTGACGAGTGATATGTTCTTTCTTGTAGGTATTGTTGAGTTAAAGAAGAATCCAATAGTGAAATATGCCGGACCCTCCAAAATCCGGATTTACGATTAAAAAACCGATTTTTTTACCTTTGCCTACTTATAAGCCTCTTACTTTGTTGATAATGACCGGCTTTTCAATTTCTTACTAGGAAAAAAAGGAAAAAAGGAAAAAACTGAGATCTTTCGAATGATATATAATTTATTTAAGAAAACTTGAGAAATTTGGGTGTTATTGCCCAGCAAACACAAATTTTGTAGATTATTCAAAAAATTTTCGACTCTGGTGACGTTTTAATGCATTATTTTATTAAAAAACTATAATACTGTAGGCTTAATATAGGAAAGAGTTATTCTTAATTACTAAGTTAGTCCTCTAATCATTATATTGTTGAATCTTATTCTGTATGAATATAATTTATGTTAGTTCTAAGTATTCGTAGTTTCACCATTCAACTATGTATTTTTCTAAGTGTAATAGAACACAAGTTATAATTGTACATTATAAACGTATAAGCAGAAGTAAGATAAATATAAACTAAAGTAACAGGCAAATGTGTATGAAAGAGACTTATGTATGTATATATAATGTAAGAAAAACCTTGTCAACTGTGAATAAGAAATAAAAGAGTCAGTCGTTGTACGATTGCCAACTACTAAAATACTATTGAATTTATTCAAAAAGTACGTTTATTTACAGTTATAATGCATGTTTGAGGTTAAAAATAGATAAGCAATTGACTGAGTTATTTACTTATGTACGTTAAACTTCACCTTTTTCAACTGACATTAACGCAACGACTGAGAAGGTTGGCACAATGAGTACCTATTGACGAAAGCATTTGAACAGCTTCTTTAGGTTGATTCTCCATTTTATTTATTAAATTCAACATTTTATATTTATTTCGTTTATTTGTTTTTTTGTTTAATTTAATCTTTACTGCCACAAAACACAGAACCCTAAATCATAACATACCAAAAAAACCAACCGATATCTGTCAAACTAATCAACGAAGTTAAAAATTGAACAATTGTACTTTACATTGACGGACACGTACTAAATGTAAGAGACCTTATCAGAAACCATATATTCCAACTTGGTTGTCAGTTCAAAAAGGCGAAGTTTAACGTATGACGGATTTATTATGATGCACCGGCATTTATTTGCAAGTACAAAGTATCAAAGAAAACAACTCAATCTCTCATAAGCATTCGACAAAGCATACATTTTACTCTCTTTCATATTATCACTAATACATATGTAAATAATATAAAGATGTATGTGTGTGCATGACTTTAGTCTGAACTTTCCCTGAAGGAAACGTGGGGTTAAGTGTCCCCAAGTCACCACTTTTGTCGACTATTTTGGTGACATTGTCAACTGAGCGTCTACATATTAATATTGTTTTGCGTAAAAATAATATATTTTCAGATACACAAAAATATGCTTCGTCTTACTATTTTATAGGTTTGTTGCAAATAAAAGTGGCGTCATGCAAAATTTAAGTGTTTGTAAAAATTTGTTTAAGAAATAAAATTAAAAGGTTAATACCTTTAAATGTATTGAACAATTTAAATTCATATTGTATAAAAATATAAAAAATGTGAAAGCTAAACATTTTTTAGTGAAAGGGTCAATTATGGAATTTTTTTTTAACATGTGGAAGATTTTGTGCCACCAGTTAAGATTTGTCACACTTTCAGATCCATACGTAAGGGTTTGACCTTACAAATTCAGCGCAAATTTAAATTTACCAGTACGGTTTTACAGCGGACATTTTCCACAGAGTGGTGATATCGTCAATAGTAAGTCAGTACAATCTTACTATTGACATTTTTCCCATGTGGTCCCACAAGAACTACCTAGTCAGTATTGACATAGTCTACTGGTAGATTTCGTAGGACAAGCCTATGTTTAATGTCAATAGTAGATAGCATTAGTTGGGGTGACATCGTCAATAGGTAATCAGTATAATTTTACTATCGACATTTCCTGCAGGGTTAGAATCTTACGCTCTTATGCAAAAACGATTTTTAAAGTTAAAGCATGCATTAAAACCGGTTTTCCCATACAAAATTCGTTTGTTAAACCAACTTTAAGTTTACCAATTGTTTTTGCATAAGGGGTTATACTTTAAAGCAGCTACGTCCAAAGACACATACACTGACGTTTGCATTTTAGGTAAACAACTTTGAAAGCTCTTAAATTGTTTCTTGTTTCTGTGCAAAGTGAGAGCAAGCATTGTACTCTGTTGTGTTGTTGTTGTCGATGTTGTACTCTCGTCGGTGTGAAAGCACAAAAAGATCTTGATAAAAGTTTGCACATTGTGCATATGGGCTGGACGTAGCTGCTTTAAAGTCGATGTTCTCCTTTAGAAAGCCCCTAATTTCCGAAATTTAAATTTTTAGTGGTTCCAATACATCTTCTACAAATACACTTCCTCATAAAAATGTAATGCAATAGTTTCACAAGTAACGGTCTAACAACCAATTGTACAAAAAGCTCAACTCATTTCAAAAATTTGTTTTTAAGAAAAGCCCCAAGCCAAATGCATGATGAGAAAGTTGCTTCTATGGTATTTTCTAAAATTATTTTAGTAAAACTTTAAAAAATAAAATATTTTTGATTGTACCTTAGTTATGCTGTGAGCTTTAGTATAAGTTTCCTCAGGATTCATGTGTTTTAAAACAAATATAATTGCTGAGCTGTTAACACATAGAGGTAAGTAAGCCTTACCCTGAAAGTATCATTCCAGCAAAGCATTTATACATATGTAATAAAAAAATAGTAATTGAATAAAAGAAATGGGAGCGTAAGATATTATTTCCTATAGAATTAATTTAATTTAATTTCTTCTTCCCTATTCATAAGGACCCGTGTGTATTGTGGAAATTACACACGGAATGGCAAACCTATATATACCCTTTTCCATTTTTTGGTAATGAATATAAAAGTATTATATTTGCTAGTTTTAAAAACAATAAATTATTTTTTTAAATTGTTGTAAATATTTATGTACATCCATGTTCATAAACAATTAGGGGATTAATTTTGTAAAACGCAGCGCCAAGCGTAGAAAAATTTTTTATGGAATAATTTAAATTACAAAAACCAAAACACAAAGAAAGTTTGTCATCGTTAATCGTTGCGTTTTACAAAATTAGGCCCTAAATGTATTTTAAATCCATTTAAAAAAATTTTTTATGAAAAATTTTAAATCAAATAAAATAAGTTTTTAAATTTTATGAATATGAGGGTTATAACATATTAATGTTTTCATTTCATCTTAAATGTTTATAAAATGGAAGAAGATTTGAAAAATCCTAATCCCAATTTTGAACGTAACGTTTTCAATGAGTTATTCCAAAACTATTTTGCTATCTTTAATAGACTATATAAGAACACCTAAAACAAGTTTATACAGGGTGGCCCAAAAAAGACTTAAGGATTAAAAATAACTGTATTTTTTTTTTGTTTTTATTTTTTATTAATTTTTTTTTTATGTTTTTAAATATTTAATTCATGGAAATTTTTTACATCTAAGTGTGAAATATAACATCTCTCAAATGGTGTCCATTTTCTTGCAAACAAAAATTGGCTCTTTTACCCGCATTTCCCATTACTGCCCGTAGAGTTTCTGGTTCCAAGTTCCTTATTTCTGCTTTAATGTTCTGCTTAAGCTCTTGAATTGTTTGGGGTTTATTGATATACACAACTCCTTTCAAATAGCCCCACAAAAAAAATCTGGAGCAGTCACTCTGGCTATTTGACTAAAACGAATAGCATATTGCAGGCGTGCCTGATGATCTTGGGGAAGCAGTTGTTGTACCATTTAAATTTTATACGGAAACATTTTAAGATCCCGCTTCAAAATTCTTTGCAGGGATGTTCTGGAGATTCCCAATTGAGCAGAACGACGACGAGTAGAGACAGATGCATCTTCGTTTACACTCTGCCGTACAGCCTCCACAACTGCTTCATTGCGCACAGATCGACCTCTTCCTCTTCCTGGAAGATCTGACATTCTTCCATGTTCCTCAAAACGGGAGACTAAGTTCCTAATCATGTTGTCACTGGGTGCTGTTCGGACATTAAAATGACGACGATAATTTCGTTGAGTTGTAATAATTGACCTTCCAGAAGAATAAAAAAATTCAATGATTTTGACGCGTTTCTGCACATCATATGTAGCCATGATTTATCTCCAAAAACCAGTAAATAGTCTGCAAAAGACAAAAAAAAAATATTAAACACAAAAAAGATATAACTATTTTTAATCCTTCAGTCTTTTTTGGGCCACCCTGTACAAATATAATTTAACATAATAATGAAATTTAAAACTCAAATATTTTTTTCTTCTTTTTGCATATCTTTGTACAAACGAATGCAATTGTAAACTTGTTATGATTATTATGTTTGAAAATAATCGAAAATTTATCCACAAATATAATTTTGTTAATTTGCTAAGATATCGTTTGCAAAATTCCAATTATTTGACAATCTTATCAAAATTTGCTTTGCAAAAATAGAATTTTCAGTTATTGTAAAATGAAAAAGCAAAATTTGTTCCAAAGTCTTTGCAATTTACACTTTCCAATATTAACTTTGCACTTCGCAAGAGAGAACGTAGGTGGAAAAAGAATCGGAAAGAGAGCATAAAAATTGTAAAGACTTTGCAAATTACACTTATCAATTTCCGATTTTCGCTACGATTCTATTTTAGTATCAAAAATACCTACAAGTAAGGATTTTCCCTAACTTCTGGCAACACTGCCCCCCTCATCAATGACTATATCGATATTAAATTGTCAATTCGAAATTTCGTTGTGAAAAGAGCTAAACATTTGGCTAAACGTTTGGCGCTAAATAATGTACCAAATTTGGCTACCCTGCTTTTTCTGCTCTTGCTAAATTTTCTTATTCTTCGTGGGTGTTGTTCCTTTCTTTGTCTTTCACATTGCCTTTCAATCTACATATATGTTACCTAAATTACAAAACTAACACACTGGCAATCAGCCATATGTCAAATTTCTCAGCAAACTTAAACAACGTCGATCTTATAAGTGTCTATTTGACTAAGAAATAAACTCAGCTCTAGCATTAACTGTAGTGCACTACTATAGTGCGGTGCAAGTCCGGACATGTGATGATAATGAACACCAAAACACAGTTGACGATGAAGATTTGATGATCGAACAAACATTGCAAGATGTTATGAATAATTCTTCCACTAATTTAGATATTGACTGCATTGGATCCATTGCTACTACACAATGTAGTGCTCAATTGCCTGAAGATTCTCTCAAAAGATAATCATTGGGAAATAGGGTAAAGACCCCTCCCAAGATCCATCGTTTGCAGCTGTTGGATTCGGCATCGGGCTATACAAAGAGAGTAACAAAATGTAGAATTTCTCATTTTAACAAATCATTATCTAGAGATGCGACTACCTGAATGGAAGATAATGATGTATGGTGTCAACGTATCTTCCCTGAAACCGATTTTTCTGATTGCACTGACTTGCCACCCCATAAGCAATTTGAGAATTTTTTTTTGACAATGAGTTAGTAAAAATGCTGTGCGATGATAGTAATAGTTATGCGGTATATAGTGGACAGAACACCCTAAAAATAACAATGAATAAGATGAGAGTTGTTCTTGGTATCCTGATTGTTACAGGTTATGCATCAGTTCCTTAAAAAAGGACTATTGATCAAATGAAAGCGACCACACAAATTAAGTAATTTCCGATTCAATACGTAGAAATTTGACACAATGGGTCGTATGAATAAAAAAAAGTGTTTGCTTTCTACTAAAAATTTGTTTAAAAAAAACAAAAAACACATGCATATTTTGAGGTTTAAAACAACTTTTTAAGTAAAAAGCAAATACTCTTTTTTATTCATACTTCCCAATATTTCTTAATATATATTTCATTGACAATGCAAATCAACATAAATGTAGATGATAAAATCTGCAAACTTCGTTGGCATCCAACTTCTATGTGTAAAAAACGTGATGTCGGTTTGTACATAAAAAGCTTTGAAAAATACCACTTTTTTCAACAAATAATTTAAATACCAGTAAAAACAATATGCATCTATTTTTTATTTTTTGTTATATGTATAGAATGTCTTTAAAAAATTGTTTTCTGTTTCCTTTTATTTAATATATTTAAGTTTTTGTTAAGTTTTGTTTATAAAGCATATTAGTTTTATATGAAAAATTAAATGTCAAAAAGTTGTGATATGCCTGCCCACTGTTATGTATATGTAACAGTTTATAAAACCAATTCTGAGTCAAATAAAACCTTTTTTTTTTTGTTAAAATGCACTTATTTAAGTTACTTGCTGTTTTAAATTTGATTAAACTACCTAGTCTAAGTCGCTGTGGGCATTAATGGGTTAAGGCATACTCGAAATCAAATTTAAAAAACTTTCGTTATTAAAAATATGCTATTCTTTTTTTGTTTTAATGCGTAAGATTCTTGTTAGTATAAAATTTGTAAATTACAATAAAAGAAAAATAATACCGAAATAAATAAATAATAAATAAATAATCGCTAGAAAGGCGCAATAAAAAAAATATTTTATTACATTCGCATATTTTGTTAAGAACAATTTCAAATACAAAAATTAAAAATTTAAAAAACTCCCGATATATTCAGAAGAGATGTGATATCTTCTAAGCGGCTGGACTGATTTTATTCATGCATAGCTAGCTAAAATTAATTCAGCTTTCAAACAGAAAAAAACTAAATCAAAATCGGTTTAGCCGTTTGGTATACACGAGTACTTGTACTCAGAAAAATTTTTACCTAAACAGCTTCCAATTGATTCAATTAATGCTGTTTCAAACAATCTTATAACTGTCCCAATTAAATTTTGTTGATTGAAAACAAAAAAGTTTAATGTTTGTATGGATGTTAGAAAATATGCAAACATACAGAGGAATATTATACTTTTGTTTGAATTAACTTTGTTTAATGAAAAATATATTTAAGTTTAGGTTTGTGCTTGTTCATGTTTTCATGGAAGTGTTTCAGCCTGTTATTCTAGAAGTACCAAGTTCGAAGCATGACAGCATTGTAAGTTAAAAAATATAATAAGAGCACGATAGCCTAGTGGATGTGTGTTAGCCTGTTAAAATGGAGGTACCATGTTCAAAGCCTGCAGCGTAAGTTACGGAATTAAACAAATGAATAACACTTACAGCCTGTTTGTAGAACACGACTCCTCGATAATAATCGCTAACATGTTAGCATTTTTCTTTTTTTGGTTTTCAGATCGCGACTGTTGACGATTTTAATTAAACATAAGAACTCTCATTTTATTTGGGTTTGTGTAACACCCGAATGAAAAATTATAATCGTGTTCAAAAAAAGTGCAGCAAAATGAATAAATACTGACAATACACGTACACTCAAATGAATTTCACATAGTTTCATAAATATCATAATGTTTTTTTCTTCAAATAACAGCAGATATTTTGAAAAACAATTGATTTTTTTATAACAAAATAATAAAAAAAATATATACAAATAATTTTCCATTCAATTGTCAATTGTGTTTTTTCAAAACAAGAATAGGATTACCATTTTTTCAAATTAAATTTATAATTTTCTATGAAAAAAGATAAATGATAATAATTTTTGGACATGTTGGTAACATAATGTTTTTCCACAGGGTGGGATATACAGGCGAATTAACTTAAGCTGCACGACAAAGTCGAATCGCGTTATACAAACGCTTTTCATTATGTAGTCGTCCATGAAATGACTCGTCGTGAGTCGCCCTTGTCGCGTTCTACAAACAGGCTATTACTTTTTATTATTAAAATTTTTTTACTTTTACTTTTTAAAATTTTATACAATTCAATTACTTTTATTAATTCATTCAACGACAAATTTAATTGTCTAAAATCTCTTAATTCATATATTAATTTAATTGTGCCAATTAATCATTTGTTTACTTTCAATTAACTCTATTAATTAATCTCAACATTTTACATTTATAAAGTATAAGACCTTTCAGTTTTATTATTATAAACAAAACAAAAATTTTTGAGCAAAAATAAATTATTCTGCCTTTGAAACGTGCTTTGCTAAATTCATCTTGCATGAAGTAGTATCAAGCAATAATTTTTGTCGTAGGCGAATTAGGAGAAATGGTATGACTTCAATTTTATGGAATTTTTATGAAATTTCCCTATAAATTTTAACCGCTCACATTTTTATTTTGTATTAAAATATTATTGACATTTTACTGCTTATTTATCAGTGTCGGAAGAATTCTATGTTTCTTACAGTAATATATGAAAGAAAAATCAAATTTTACTGCCTGTTCCAGGATGTCACTTATTTTCGTTCGCACGCATTTTAAACGACAAACAGCTGTTTTGCGTTCCACTAAAAGCCTTTAGCACGACAAGTCGAAAGGAAATGAATGCTAACGATAACGTAAGCCTTTCAATGCAAATTTGTGCCCCAATAAAATTTGTTTCAGTCATTTGTACGAACTCTAATGTCAAAAGCAGGCACTTGTATTTTAATTGTCGACTGAGACAAAATCAACTAAATTATTTTAAATTACATGAATAAAATTCAATGCCTTTGCGAATGAGTAACTAAATACAATTCCGGGTATGCCGGCAATGGATTTGTTGCGTAACCGGTCGTTGGCGGTTTTCTCACGTCTGGACTTGTAAATAAGCGGTTTTGCGTCCTTTGGCTGGTGTTTGTGATATTATTCTCTAGGTATGTATGTATGTATATTCGACAAGGGCTTCGATGAGTAAAGAATAGTTATAATGTTATGTTCACTTGTTGCAAGCTGAATTAAAACAGAGTTTCATTTTTTAAAGCACAATTTACACATTTGAACAATTTTTTATTCCCATTTGACGATTAATGTGTGAAATTGTTGATGTGGCAATATGGATATTTGACAACAGGTAAACGGCTTACGTTAGAAACGTAAAGTCAAACGAACGATAAGTCGAAAGATAGTGGAACACTTTTATAGAAGAAAATGAGTGACTTACTTTCGTTCTCTTAAGTTTTCTTTCGACATCGTTGGGCAGGCAGTTAGAATTTTTTTTTTTTGATTTAAATGAAATTGTTAGAATAAACAATTTCCTTCGACATCAGTAAACAGGGTACAAGTGTTTAAACAGATGTTGAAAAACGTATCAACCTTAAAATAGAACTTAAACAATTTTATCGTATAAATTTAGTCATACAATCATTCAAACGAAGTGGCATAAGAACTGCATTGAAGCCGATTTCAATGTTGGATTCAAATGAAGTAATGGCTGCAAACATTACAAAAAGTGTTGAATCTGAGAGCAAATCCCTTGGTTATTTATATTGATAGAGGTTAAACAAAACAATCGTAATGCGCTAGTGTTTGACATTTGTACAAATTTGAAAAATTTATTTGAGTCCACACCTAAATTAATTAAATCGAATATTTGCTACAATTAAGCGTTCGCAACGAGGAGTGGAAATAACAAGAAATTAGACAGAATTGGGAATTTAGTGTGCCATAAGTTAAGTGTATGGCGAACACACCAATTTGATGAAACTATTTTAATTTGAAAGGGCTAAAGTTCGTATCGTTTTTTAAGCCAAATTACATTTGATAATTATTAATGAACAAATAACATGAAAGTTAGTTGTAAATATTCTGACAACACATAGTTGAACGGAACAGCCAGCCATTTTCGAAGGCCACTAAAACTTCATCATCAGCGTTCTTCTGTGTTGGTCCACTGTATGTGGTGTCAGTTGATGCAAATTTCTGCCTTATATGCGAAACTTTCTTGCAAATGGAATATGTGAATTGTTTTAATTCATCGTATTTCAATTTTGCTGAAACGTGTTTTGTAATGAAAGCCCAAATTTACCATCTCTAATTTACAACAGTCTTACCATTGTCGTTTATTATTTACTAATTATGCACATGTTAGTTAATTTGCTTATTTTTGTTCTACTTAAGACAGGCCCGTGGCTATTAATTTTAGTTAATTTTAATTATTATTTTTAATTTAATTAATTTGACTTAAAAAGCGATACGAACTTTAGACCGTTCAAATCATAAATATAGAAACAAATTAAGCTCTAAAAATATTAATTAAAATTAACTATTTTAATTTTTTAACGAAGTATAAAGAAATTTTTTTTTGAATCGCACATATTGCTTGCACCATCTGTTCCAGTGGCAGTTATGTTACTAAAACTTATTAAACACATAAATCACATGATATTGATTTATAAGTATATATTTCTGTGGAACCGCTTTCAAATATTTAACTTTTTTTAAATAAAAAACATAAAAACAAATCAATTATTTATATTTTTTGTGAATTTTACTATTTACAGGCTTAGTAATTTCTTAAATACATTTAGTAATTTTTTGCTAAGTTTCGATTTTTCGCGTTTTTACCAAACTTTTTTATTTTTAACGGCTTAAGCGGTTTCTGATCAACTTTTTTCGATTTTGCAACTTCTCGCGAATTTTTGTAAACTGTTTTGCAGTTTTTTTAACGATATTAAAAGTTGTTATCATCTCGCTGTTAGTAAGTTTTTTGCGAATTTCCGCCGTTTTCGCAATTTTCATTTAATATTTTGTATTTCTGAAAGTTTTGCCGATTTTTAAGCAATTTGAGACTTTCTAAAAATACCGCTGCTAATAAGTTTTTTTTTTTGCAAATGTTCATAGTTTTCGCGATTTTTGCCGAATTGTTTGCATTCCTTACAATTTTATTGATTTTTGATCAATATTATGGATTGTTTAAATTTTTGCAAATTCTCGCAGTTTTTTGCAAATTTCGTAACAGATGCGGGGGTTTGAACATGTTATTAGCTTCCTAACAGTTTTGAATATTATCGTGGTTTTCGCTTTATAAAAATATAATTACTTTTGTAATTAACGATACAACTTTTTAAGTTTAATTTTTATGTTGCATTTAAATATTTTGATAAGCACCAATTTGATTTACATATTTTGCTATGTTATCAACACTGGTTTTGATTTGTGCCCATCAAAAATATAAATAAGTTTAATTTGACTACAACGTATCACTGACAGCAACCTTGAGTCTGTTGCCTTGTTGCCGTCAAAATAATCCTTCTCATATAAACATGTGTATTCCATCCTTAATATTTTGTATTCGGTAGCTTGCTGTGTTGAATGTGTTTAATGCTTTAAACTTAAAACTCGCTACTGCTGCGAAGACGGTTTTGCGTATGTAAATATTTATTTTTGTGGTATTACAATCCTAATTAAATAGTATGATTGCCCAACTACTCTAAAGGATATTTAAAAACAGAAATGTTGTCCACGATTAATTTATATCCTAATACATGCAAATCAAGCTCATTAAGTGCTAATAATATATTAAAATAATCTCTAAAGTTATAAAAAAGTGAGCAAGTGATGTTAGGGCTCATAATTAAAAGTCCCCAAATCCCTCCCCACGAAATGCTGTCCCCAAATGAGAGACGAAATCCCCATTTCGGGGACAAATCCTCTGATCTGGTGGCACTGGTCTAGGCCCGAGATCCAAGCTATAACGAATTGAGACTAGATAAGCAGAGGTACTATCCTTGTGGATTATCGGTGACAGATTTGTCTACTGAAGTACACCTTCACAGCTTGGTGCAAGAATCATTGCATAATATTGCATGGTATGCATTGCGGATACGATGTTAATCCAAATGATTCTCGGCAATATATGTAATTTTAATGAAATATATGTATCAAAAAATAAAATAAATCGCTAGCACGCAAAAAACGCCACAATTAAAACCGTTACGTTATCCAAAAAATCGTTAAATACCGAAAACACTCCAAATCGAAAGAGCGCCAAAAATTAATAAAATCGCTAAATAAAAGAATACGAACTGTAAAAAAAAATCCAAAAACCGAAATCAATTACCAAAACTACAGAAATTGCCAAAAAAAACTTAAAAATTATGTTGTATGTACTGTAATCCCGATAAAAAAATATTTTAAATTAATTATTTGTTTGCTTTTTCATTTGTGGTAATTTAATATTTCTCATCATAGCATTACGTTTGAAAAGCATTTAAAATACATACATTTGTATGTCAGCGATATACATTCAAATTTTATTAAAGTACATGTAAGTATACGCAATTATGTATCAAATATCAAAAGTCTTCTAAATATTTTACGTTCTTGAACTTCCTCAAACCAAACAAGCGCACACGTAGCATCCCAGTAAAAAAAGAGACTCCAAAAAAGTCATGAAAATGTAGAGTTTACGATGCGGAAGTAGTGCAAACTTCGATCCGATCTAATGATTTTTACATAGGGTTGTCATTGCAAGAAGTTCTCTTTTTCGATGCCTGGTCACTGAATTGGAAGCGACATTAAGAAAAATTCCCTTTTTTGTGTTCTATGATAATATTTTCATCTAGGAAAAATTCTAAATAGTTACCTATTTTAACAATTCATTTCTTTTTATACGAATTTAAGCCCGAAACAGTGTTTCATGTAAATTTAAGCAAATAACTTTTAAATTTTATACTAAAAATAGTTCATAAATTTCTTTAAAAAATAATTTTTTTTTTAAATTCTGGTGAGTATTTTCGAACACTATGGAGGAGTTACAAGGTTTTGTGTGACTAAAATAAGCTTCTACATGGTTTTTTGCTCACTCTCGGCAAATTAAAAATATCGATTTTTTGGAAGCAATGAAAATGTACTTCCGCTAGAATGACTTCCATTTTTTTCGCTGGGATAAAGTGCACAACATATACATACGTACGTATTTACATTCTGAATGTAATCTTCAGTGTACCCGAATGGTTGTAAAATGTAATTTTTTTTTCAAAACTTTAAACACTAAAATCATTTTTTGGAATTACTCTTTAAAACATTTTAAAATAATCGTAAAATGCACATGTTGAAATCTATAAAATTTTATTTACACCAGTAAGAAAGTATGTATGGATGTATGTGTGTCTATGTCGGTGAACGGGTGCCTACCATACACAAGCAAACTCAAACAATCATTCTTGTACATATATCTAAGATAAACGCTGACATCTTAGCACATTATGCAAACGGAAACGGAAGTTATACATATATACGTACACATAAATATATACAAAGATGAAAATAAATGTCTGTAAAGTTTAATAAAAAACCATATTGCTTAATTTTTATTCATATTGGCATTTAAAATATTCATATAAGCAAGCACTCGCACATTCATTCTCCCTTATTATCTTCAATTCAAATACATCCGTCTTTTAAACATTTATGGTATTTTAAAAATCAAAGAAATATTTTCTTTAAAACAACATGAAGTACGCCCCATTACATTTCATTATTTTATATTGCATTTTTTTTAAAATATCATCGATTTTTTAGATACTCGTACATAGTATGTATCTAAGTATGTAAATATGTATGTAATAGCCATTTAAAATTCATACATTTAATATTTACGTATACATACATGTAGACAATATTTAGTAAATACAAGATAATATTTGTAAGTTCTTACAACTACAAGTATATTATTGTAATCTCAAAACATACATATGCTCATGAGACAAACAGCGTGAAACACATGCTACTTTTATTGATATGTGCGAAACTGAATTACATATTTATTTTATTACAGTTATGTAATTGCATGCTTACTAATATTAGAAGTATATATTGCTTAATATTTAATTCATAAGAATAGTTTACATAACAATAACTTAAATCGCAAATACCACTGCTATGGTTTGAATTTTAAGAGTTCCACAATAATGTTATGTACATATATTAATTGAAATTCCTTACGTATTTTTTGGTGTACGAATAACTACAAATTCTGTCAATTTATATTACACCTAGTGTTTTTCATACGGGAAAAATATCACGGGAATTTTTTATATTTAATTATGGCAAATTTAGTTTGTGCGTAAATATTTGCTATGGTCTTTCGGAAGTGTTCACAAACTCCCTTAGATCAGGGTTAAGTTCTCTGAAAAGTCGGACGATTAGGTAGTATAGTGAATACTAGCCATAGCAAGCTACCAACTCCAAAATGTTAAGAAAATAATGCATATGTGCCCTTAGTTATGAAAGTGATCTAAGTCATATGCATTTTTGCTTCGAAATATTAGATAAATCTTGAAAAAACTACTCGAACAATAAATATTTGATAATTATTAAATAAACTTATGTTAATCGACACTAGTATAACTATAAATTAAAATGTTGCATAATATAAAAATATTTTTTGATTTGTTCAATTGTAATCTACTTAACCCACTAACGCCGGATGGGTACAAAAACAACAAAAAATTAAAAAATACTAGTAAGACTAAAGTGAGCGATATAAAAATCTCATTTTACAGACAGATAGATAAAGTATTGAACCATATCAAAAAAAATTAAGAGGATTTTGTAAAATTGTATACTGGGAGGGAAATCATGCGTTAAAAACTACTAGAGTTTCAATATAAATTTTTTTTTAAAGAGAAACAGCTCTGTGAAAGGAGGTAACGGATCTCCCTTAAAAACTCTTGGGAACACCTAGATCTATACTTCCTCTTTTGTAAACAAAAATATTGAGTTTAGTTGGTCCTGTTATTTGGAGCATGTTTAAAAATTAATTGCATGTGTATTTAAATACTCACTTCGTCTTTAAAGGGTTCACATAACTAGAATAATTTAATATACTGATTTTTTTTTTTGGAAATTTAAATTTTATTTATTAGTTTTATTGATATTTAATTATTGGGTAAAGTGAATAAAAAATAAGCATTTGCTTTTTACTTGAATATTTGTTAAGAAAAAAAACAAAAAACACAAACATATTTTAGGTTTTAAAACAATTGTTTAAGTAAAAAGCAAATGGTTATTTTTTATTCACTTTACCCATTGACATTTTAATTGCTTGTATATTCCGTCATGAAACTGTCCAAAACAATCCTTAAGATTTAAGTTTATATTATATTTTGAGTAGGCGATTCTTGTCTTGGCTCCACATTATCTTTATATATATATATTTTTATATGCTTTACAATTCGTTGTGCATTTGTGACAACTTTTCGGTTTTCATGAATTATACCAATTCATTCAGTAACATTAAAGTCTAATTGGTGAGCGATTGTAGCTCCCTTACATCTTCTATAGATGAATCGTAGTGTCCACGCATTCGCCATGACTGCATCCGCGGTATGTGGCCAAAACCATTTTCCCTCAAAATTGAATTCCTTTTCATTTTCCACTGGAATACTACTTCTTGATTCTAATGTAGATGACTTTACCTGCTTTACTACGATCATTAACATTTTCTCATTATTTTACTGCCACCAGTTGTTTTTATTCTTTCTCGACATTTTTAAAAGTCTACCAACACTTACAACACGCCGTTCACAACTACCATAGTTGTAGTTGATACAATCTACAGTTGGTTGTGAATTGGGTAATTGTTTCGTACTGCTACTCATAATTAAATGATAAGTTTCAACTAACTCAACAACCTTGTTGTTGTATTAAATTACCACAGCAGAAGTCCCGAATTGATTTCCAATAGTAATCCCATTTATCATAGATGGAAAATAAACATACCGTACAAAATATTCACGTGGACTGATAGCGGGGAAAAAATTTCACGGGATATTCAAGATAGCATTTTTTCTTTTGGAGGGGAATGAAAATTTCACGTAAAAAAAAATTTATTTGTTTTTCACGATAGGGGTGATTATTTTTAAATCTTCATTGATCTTTCCAGCATACATATGTATGTATATATATACATGCATACTTTTAAAACCGAAACCACACCGAAACCGGAACGAAACCGGACCGATTTTAATAGTTTAAGACCGTCAACCGCGGTTTTTAATTGCCACGGTTTTTGAAAAACCCTATAAGCATATGCTATAAATTTATTTTCCGCTTGCAATATTTTTAATGATTCAAAACTTATTAATTCTGTCCCAATGTGCATGGTAGTAAAATACAATTTTCTCAAGTTATTATTCATTAACAGAGAATATATTATGTTTAAAATGCTTATGATTAACTTAAACACATGTGTTCATATATATCTTTCCCTTATAACCATTTTATATAAAATAAAAATCCATAACTTTCATTTAATTTTCATTGGCTTTTGTTCCCGTATAAAATAAACGCAGTCGCACCACCCACAAAAAGGGTGCAACAAGGAATTTTACCATTAATATACATCATGCGTGGACAAGTTTTATCGTTACAATAATTTATAGGATTTGTTCTGACCCTTTACTCGCCGATAAAAGTTTATTTTTAATATTTTCATTACTCATACGTATAGTAGCAGTCGATTTTCCTTTTTACGGGGCGGCATACACAGAAAAAACTAAATTTCTTTTTCTGTAACCAAATTCATTGAATCAGTAAATATTTTGTGTGAGTGCGAACCTACAAAGAAATTTGTAGATTTTGATAACAATTTTGTAAAAATTTAACTGAAAAAAATTTATTTTTAGTTAACTTATTATGGCATTGAAGAAAAAAGTTAACTGAAACTCAAAATATTTTCAGGCAAATATATTAATAGGAACAGCAAAACATTTTTACAAGTTTTTTTTGTGTTAAGCCTGGTACTTTGTTCACAGTTTCGTGCGAAATGCTGTCAAACTACATATAAAAGTGTCTGGTATGAAATATTTGCGAAATAAATTCGCAAAAGTAGTACTCTGTTCTTGTTGTGAAAAACACGTAAAGTCATGTCTTTCCATGCAAAATTAGTGTGGCATCATTTTAGTTTAGCTGCGAAACAACATGAGCAGTGCTTTTTTCTTACGGAATTTTAACAATGTTGCATACTTTCAAGCAAAAAAAAAAAGAAATTTATAAAAAATCCGCGAGTTGGGCTACATTTAGTACATGTCAAATTTTTCATGCGAAATAATCAAGATTTTTCGCAACTTCGAACAGAGTTCCAGGCTTTACTCAACATTTTTTTATAATTTAATTCACATTCACTCAAATTTTTTTAATTATCTGAAAATAAAATAACTGAATCAATAACAATTCTTACCAATTTTTCTTAAAAAAATTAATAAAAGTTTTATTTGACACTGCAAAAAAGTTTCCAAAAATCACTTTAAGTATTTCAGAAAAAAATAACTGAATCAAATAAAAGGTTCAACTATTTTTTTATGTACTTTAAAAAATTATCTTGTTTTTATGGTTAAGCATTTCCTTCCCGCTTTTGGAACTCGTTAGTAGACTTCAACCCAAAAAATTTTTTAGTTAAGCTAACAAACTCCGTATGTGTACAGTAAGACTCTTAATTGAGAATCACAATATATAAACATAATAAGTTTGAATACCGGAAACAAAAATCTTTAAAAAAAAATATGTATATTTTTTTATTTACTAAATAAAAATCTATAAAATAGTTTGAAGAAAAAATTAAAAAATATTAGACAAATTTTTTTACAGTAAAGGTATTCATTTCAGGCTTTTCTCGTTGGAAAAATTAAAAAATATAATTTTTTAACAACAAAAATATTTTTCAAATTTTTTTTAAATATTTTTCAAATTTTTTTTTCATTTGTTTGTTGTAAAAAATTAAATTTTACCATTTTTCCAACGAGGAAAAAAACTGAAATGAATACCTTTAGTATATAAAAATACACGGAAAAATATATGTTTAGCCTTTTTTGTAGAATTATTTTTGCATACACACAAATTCATTTATTTTTAAGTGTTCAACACACAAAACCACTAAAAATTAATTATAATTTCAAAAAATTAGAAATGTCAAAAATTCCGTGACCAAACAATTGTTTGAACATTAATTTTTGTTTCAGTTGACAGGAAAAAGTCTCCACTGAAATGAAAATTTCTTTATGACATTTACTAACCTCAATTTCCGCAATTTTTATTACATACAATTTGTATGAGAACCGGAAATTCCGTATGAACTCCGTACCAGGCTTAAACATGAAAAGAAATATATCTAAAAAATTTTGTTACAAATTTACTTTATACATACATATACATATGTATATGTACATATGTAGATAATTTTAATTCTGTACAGTTTTTTTACATAAAATAAAATTGGAACAAATAATTTACTGAAACAGTAAAAAATATTTACTAAAACTCAATTTTATTTCATTTTATTGTTTGAAAATTTTTTGGGAATAATTTTTTCTGTGTATGGTCGGCTTAAGTTTAAACAAACACAATTGATTTATGATTTTTTTTTGCAGTATTTCTTTACTTTTGTGTATAGCTATGTATGTAATACCTTTGGAAAATTTTTTATAATACGTACAAATGTATCTATATATGCAACGTATCCCGAACAACGTCAACAACAGCATAAAGAACAATAGCCAAAACTTTATTACATAGGTATAACGTTAAATTTTAAAAACGTTCTGTTATATTTGCTGTTGATTTAGCTTTTTTGACAGTTTACAACTACATACGGATATACATATGTTTTTTAATTTTTTAGCATGACTGAAATCGATAAGACCAATATATGTATGTATGTATGTACATGTGTATATACGAGTATTTACTTAAGGTTGACTTAAAAGTGTGTGTTTATGTGATGAAAACATAACAAACAGAAGCATACCAAAACCAACTTTTGTAAATACACATGTGCATGCATACATATTGGATAAAATAAAAGAATAAGAAAAGGTTTCACATTAACGAACTATTTTACTTTATTTAACAGCTACTGTTAAAGATCTATGTACATACATACATATTAAAGACCTGCAAAAGTCGTCTTATAAGAACTTTTAAGACATGAGGGCAATTTCAAATGCTTTACTACAGTGAAATCTTCTGAAACAAACGCAAAACAACGTGTTCGGCAATACATTTGTTTAACTTATTGCAGGTATAAGAGTAAAGAAGAAAATAGTTCGTGAGTAAAGAATTTGTGGTGCTTGTGCTTTTTTCTCTCACTGACGCGTTTACTAACGTCATGCATATACATACATACATACCCAGCATACCATATGCGCTCTAAATGAGCTCATAAAGACTCTTTTGTCGGAACGCTGACGCTCATAATAATTATTTTTAATATTACATTATTATTATTTTTAATATTACATGCTGGATTTTCTTTTCTTAATTTATTTGAAAGAAGTTCGCTTATTATTAATTTGCTTTCTTTTAGGCTTGCTCTTTTCATTATTTTAATTATGTATTATTTTTATATTTATTATAAAATAACTCACAATTTTGTCTTTACGCTTCCAAAAATATTCACTAATGAATCAATTTGTGTAACTTCTTTCTTCTGCTTAGCTGGAATTTACCGTTATCTGTCAGCGTGCAGAAATTACTCATAGAAAGCACATAAAATCTATCGTTTATGAGCTCAGAAATATGCGCGCAGAAACCAAACATAAAAAACTCATAAAATTTACCGTTTATGAGCTCAGAAATTTACACGCAAGAAACACTCATAGAAAGTCATAAAATCGATCGTTTATGAGCTCAAAAATATGCACGCAGGAAACACTCACAGAAGCTCATAAAATCGTTCATATATGAGCTCATATATAAGAGCGCTCCGATAATGGTATGCTGGGTACCTACATAATTTTTGTATGCTCTCTTATTTTTCTGCGCACATACAAACGCACACATGCATTTACAGGAATTGTGTGCACTTGCGTTAAAAAACCTCCCTTAAACACAAACATAATAGCTTACGATCTAAATCTTACACACACACACACACACACCCAAACGTACAATATGCAAAATAACAAGCATCCCAGCATACCATTATCGGAGCGCTCTTATCTATGAGCTCATATATGAGCGATTTTCTGAGCTTCTGTGAGTGTTTCCTGCGTGCATATTTCTGAGCTCATAAACGATCGATTTTATGACTTTCTATGAGTGTTTCTTGCGTGTAAATTTCTGAGCTCATAAACGGTAAATTTTATGAGTGTTTTATGCTTGGTTTCTGCGCGCATATTTCTGAGCTCATAAACGATAGATTTTATGTGATTTTTATGAGTAATTTCTGCATGCTGCCAGATAACGGTAAATTCCAGCTAAGCAGAAGAAAGAAGTTACACAAATTGATTCAGTAGTGAATATTTTTGGAAGCGTAAAGACAAAATTGTGAGTTATTTTATAATAAATATAAAAATAATACATAATTAAAATAATGAAAATAGCAAGCTTAAAAGAAAGCAAATTAATAATAAGTGAACTTCGTTCAAATAAATTAAGAAAAGAAAATCCAGCATGTAATATTAAAAATAAAAAGAGTCATAAAAACTCTTTTATGGATAAAATTTAGAGCTCTTTCATGAGTGACCAGTTTATTGGAAAAAGCCACTCAAATATGAGCGTTTTATGACTGTTTATGATTATTTTATGAACTTATTTTGAGCGTCAGCGCTCCGACAAAAGAGTCTTTATGAGTTCATTTAGAGCGCATATGGTAAGCTGGGAAACTACTCTTTTATGCATAAAATTTAGAGCTCTTTCATGAGTGACCACTTTAGTGGAAAAAGCCACTCAAATATGAGCGTTTTATGACTGTTTATGATTATTTTATGAACTCATTATGAGCGTCAGCGTTCCGACAAAAGAGTCTTTATGAGCTCATTTAGAGCGCATATGGTATGCTGGGATACATGTATAAACAGTACTTATTTTCATTGTTTGTTTAAACAAGACGTCGTGGCGACATCGCTTGTTAAAAGTCATATACACGTACACCAATACATCGTGCTTCGTTTATAGTACGACAGCATTTATTATTGGCTTAGTATAATACATGCCACGAGAATACATTTAAAAAACATGACGTATTTACATTTCAAGACTGCTTACGCAGGCCACTAATACATATTCAACTATGTACATATATATGTATGTATATGCACGTATGCTTCTATTTTAGAGTTTTTCTTTTCAAGGACTTTTTGGTTCAGGAAAAAGCAGGATTAATTTTTTCGGGGAACCCAGCGCAATGCAGATAATATATATAATTAGTATGCCCTCGTTAGCCGAACATTGCTGTAAACTTCCCATAATGTAATGTTAACATAACGTACGCCAAACCAAACAAATCCATGGTAGCGATTGAAGTTAAATAACCCAGCAAAAAATTATATATAACCTGCCATATAATGACTTACTTTTCTGATTACCAAATTTCATTACTCGCTTACAAATAATTTTAACTAAAATTTAAAAAAATTATATACCAGCAGCTAAATCAAAAATCGATTATTTTAGTCTCACGCCTTGTTAAAATCATTAAGTTGGTAATCCAGTAGAGAAAATCTTCCACCAAAAATGCTTAATTCCAACCACGATTACCTTTTCTGAAATTTTTTGCTGGGAAAACACACATAAACCTATGATTTCGATGACACTCTTACCCTGTTACAAGGGTCCAACTTTTGTTTACAATTACGTATGATATATAAAGTCATTTAAATTACCGCCTCTATTTGGTGTAGCGCCACGAAAAGGTCTAACGTACGCGTTTTGAAAACTTCCCCTGCAATAAAGCCAAAATTGGTCAAAACCATCTAGCTTACGACCATAATACTCCGAATTACGGTCGGAACGGTAACAGTTCTGCGGATTATCCGCCCCATAGACGTTGCACACATTTCGATGACGGGCCTGACCCTATCTATAAAGCTTCCAGTCTTATTAATTATCCTTATAATCTTGCCAATTCCTTGCACAGTACGACGATTGTAGCAACTATAATCACCCGTTTTGAACGTTTGGACCACAACTTTATAGTAATTTTTTACTATTTGTACGCATTGTTCGTTTTTAAACAATACACATTTCCTAATTGCAAACCCTTTACTAAATAAATGACACTACAGATATTTAATAGCTGGCAGCCTTGCCAGCCTGTTGGATTTGAAACCACTCAATGGGTAAACTTTATTTTATATTTCAAGGTTGGTCACCTACAGGCTGTCATATGTTAAAGCTCAGTTAGCCGACTGTAATGGAATGTAACTGCCAACAATTTTATCAATGATCAATATTGTTATGTGAAAAGTAATAAAAATAGTTATAAGGATTTAATGTAACGTAACATACTGTTTCCTACGTTGCAGTTACATTCCATTAATCAAGTAACAAAAACGATCAACTGCTTCATTATTCCACGTAGGCTTTCGGCTAATTCTGATTTAAAAACATTTAAAAAAATTTTTGCTTTATTTTTGCGAACATATTCTTTAAAAATCCCGCATACATTTTGGAGGATCATTACATGGAAAGTCAGCGGGATTACGGTCTTTTTTTTCTTGGGAACTCCTTCAGAAAAACTCTAGCTTATATCCATAAATGTGAGAGAAGTATATTTCTTATATGTGTATATAGTTTGAATAAGTTTAAGTATATATATTTACATACATTGTACATACATTGTACATACACATGGATTTGTTGAAAATCCCTATATTAAACATAAGTGCAGACACATTGACAATCAGTTACATATTTCTCTACGAAACTGTGAAGTAAGTTTCCCTTTTTATTTTATAATAAATAATTCAATTTTGTAAATATTTTCATTTCGAATGCTTCATGCTTAGAATACATAATGCACATCTGTAAGCTTCATGCGACAAGCTTTCAATAAATTATGTTCTCAGCTTACACCAATCACCATTATATTGACACGTAAAATTTTTTGACAATGATTTCATAAAAGAACGCCACAATTGTCTCGCTGAGGAATGCTTTTCGTAACTTTCCTTCATGCGAAAAGTACATATAAATCAAGCATTTCATTTATAATACAGACAAATCTCGTTATAACGAACCTCACTTTGTCCAAGTTTATTTATATTAACAACCTAATAAAGCGAATACTGTCTTAATTTTATACAGGATATAAGGAATGATAAAGAAATAATCGCAAAATAAGAAACAGTTCTTTTCTAGCATAATATTTAAAAACACTTAGCACGAGTACTACCTTATCTAGCGAATTTTTTGAAAATTTGTGCTATGCATAGCGAATTTTGCAAAATATTAGATAAAATCTACAGGAAAAATTTAAATGGAAAAAAATTATGGTACCGCATATTAGTATTTGATAGTTTGCTTAAAAAGAAACTGCTGTCATTATTTTTATTATATTGTATGATGTCTACAATAATAATAACTAAAATACACTTAAAAACAAATTTGTGTTAAAACGACCCTGCAGAAAATTTTGTGAAAAAAGACATATCGTGTAAATGGTTACATATTCACCATTTTCGTGATATGTCGTGTTGATCTTTAGTCAGTTTAATTTGGACTCGGTCTAGTATTGTAGTAAGTGGTACTTAACATGTTCGATGTGGTTGAATACATGAACCTATCAAATAGTGTAAATGTAATGTTAATTGCTCCCGCCAATGTGGCTCTGGAACCAGTCCCGTAACTATATTTAGATATTAACCTAAGCTTAACTGGTATTTATACTTTTGAAATATGAGTGGCACTGTGGTCGAGTGGGTAGTGTGCAAGGCAGTCTTGTGCGAGGTTGTCGGTTCGAATCTCAAAAAATTTTCTGCTTAAAAATAAATTATAATTGCAATTGTAAGAATAAAAAAAATTATAAGTTTTCATTGTTACAGTTAAATCTCAGAATGACATTATTATATAATAATAATAGGTCCCTATGGAATAGTTCAGTGACAAGTCACAACGTGTATACAAAGTAAAAGTGACTGGTAGGCTTCATAGGAAGTGTTGGAACTCGGACTAGTCCTTATCACTTGGTGCCAGGTCACGTGACTAGATTATTATTATGTCAGTTCGATTTCCTGCAGGGAAACTTTTCGGTTTAACGAATGGGCCTCACATTATATTATTCATTATACCGGCATTTGACTGTGCTCATATATTTGCGGCTTAGCTTTGTATTGGCTTTTTCCTGTTGTATCATATGCCTATGAGAATGTCACTGATAAGTAGTTCAGAAATTTGTTAGTTTTTTACCGAAGAATATATACAATTAAGGAAAAAACTTTCTACACACATATACAATTTTAATTGATATTACAAAATAATTTTTTAACAATGATTATTAGGACACTCATTAATAATTTTATTTTAAGAAAAGAAGAAAATAATATTATACTTAGCCAGAGTTAGGAAGGGTCGTTTAGTTTTTGTTGAGGATAGGATGAACCGACAACAACATACAAATATTTCACAATAAAATCCTAGTGGATGTTCCGGCAAAACAACGATTCCAATCACATCAGACAGTGACAAAGGGTACTCAAAACCAATACACATAATTAAATAGCTTTAATTTTAGTAAGAGCGTAGAATCATAATCGTAGTGCAAACTACGCAACTATGACTATAGCCGATTGAAATTAAAAAAAAAAGATAATCTCTACTACGTTTAAGTGAATAACTTAAATACGCTGCAAATAAAAATAAAAGGGCACATATGTGTGTAACAAATGCATTGACTCTCTCTCTCTCTCTCTCAAACGTATAGTCTAAGTATTTTTTCACTCAGACTATGGATATTTAATCGGACAAAAAATACGAATGATACTTGGGATACTTGTTCATCATTCGCCACCGTATATAATCATTGGTATATATAAAAATGAATGAAAAATGTGTGGGTGTAGGGCTGTTTGAAAATAAATAGCCATGTATACAAGGGCGTAGCCAGGATCAAAATAAGGGAGGTCATTTTTTTCCTGAATATTTTTTTACGTGGCTTAATCATAATTAAGTTCGAGATCATAATTTTCAATTAAAAATTTAATTTTAATAGAAAATAGTAGTATAGTTACATAAAAAACTATACTTTTTGATATATTTTTCTCTTGAAGTAGTCATTGCTTACAACAGTACTTCCTGTGCCGCAATGTATGGTTGTATGCTTCATGTCTTGTGTACAGAAAGGAATGCAAAACAATAAATACTTGTTTATAAAATAAAATAAATGACTGTCATTGTTTATTGTCGTTGGCTGGGGCTTAAACCCATCGGGCGGCTAGAAAAAAGTTAACGCCGGTCGTGGCATAATTTCTGTAGGCTGATAAGCGACACTTATTTTCTACTCACAAAAAAAAGAGTAAATAGTTTATATTTGAATGCAAGACATCCACATACTTACTTACATGAACATATTTTATACATATCGCAATTGATCAACAAGAGGGTATTAACTCAAAATTTTAAAATCTTCAGTAGAGACGAAAAACTGTTTGTGGTAAATTTAATTTAAAGATGCTTTTGCAACGTAATTTAAATCTTTTTTAAAAACATAAATATTGGATGTCATAGTTATACGTATTCGATTTAAAATTAATGCGTGTATTTCATTTTCAGCTGTACGCTTTCATAGCTGAATTGGTCTGGAGCACACTGTGCATGTTGTCCAGCATTGTCTCCTTATCGTGCTAAAAGAAAGCTAAGTTCAGTACCACAGTCATTAGATTTGAACCCAATCAAGCACGTTTGGCAGGATTTGAAAGATGTTTGCAAAAATTTGTTATCAGAAGCTGAGAAAGTCTTAAAACTTAAAGCTGAGCTTACACCTGACATTACCGATAGTCTGTTAATGTTAATGTCCCGCAGACTTCAGTCAGTAGGTGATTCTTAACATGGACTAACTAAATTCTAAAAAACGTTTTATTCCCTTTAGGTTATTCGTTATTTTTGGATCTTGTCTATTATAGAAAATTTTAATGCTTCTATTTGCATTAGATTATTTTTTAATCTCTGTATGTATGTATACACAAAAAAAAGTAATGTAAAGTCACCGTGCAAAAATTTTGATTGTAAATCATAATTGCCTTGCATGACATTGTCATGTATGATTCTTACACGATTTACCCTCTGTTGTTTAGCTTTCTATTCGACAATTCAAAGGAAATCGTTGTTCACGACAATCTGGGTGTCAATCTCATGCATGTTGTCAATCAATAATTTAAATGAAACGGAAAAACAATTAAGAAAATAAAAATTTAGTTTATGTCTAAAAAAATATTAAAGTCTATTCTTATTATTGCTCAAGAGCTCACACGATATTTTGGTGGAATTATCGCTTGCATGTTCATGCATGATATCGTGACCATTACTGCGAAAATTTCAGCAAAGATTTATTTGACGTCTCGTCATCATCTCATCTTTAAGGAAGTCTGAAGGACATGGCCACCTGTTATTTAAGTTTATTAGAAGTAATATTGTGTTTACGTGTGTTGGAGTGTATTTACTTTATTCATAGCTACAATGCAGTGTCGGGCTAAGTTTTGTGCCTTGAATATTGTTGTTGCTTGTTTTGATGCTCGTGTTGATTGTGTAAATATACGACAAGGTTCGCATTATAAGCTAAAATTCTGGTGCTGTTGGTTAGTAGGCAATGTGGTTGTCTTGTAGTCTGAGGGTTGCAGGTTCGATTCCTACCCTAGACTCTAGGTGTTTCTGTAGAGAAGGTAAATCAGCTTCGCAGTTTGTGTTTGTTAAATTGAAAATAAAAACTCATACCTCAAATTTCAAATAAATTAATGTTACATTATCTATTATATCATGTAGAATTAATATTTAGTTCATAATAGTATTTATTTACAGCCTTATTTATAAAACTTATTAAGGCTTGAAAAAGGTTTTTTAGAAAAAAATTTTCCTTAAATAGTCTTTATAAAGTCTTAATAATTTTTATAAATAAGGCCGTTAGTGTGTATCGAAATCATAAATAAAGTTGTTCTGGCTGCAGCTAAATAAGTGCGTTGACTACCACAAGATGAGTTTGTGCTTAAATATTGGTTTGGAGAAAACCAACTTGACATCCAACACTTTATTTTCCTGTTGCCTGTACCAATAAACACAATCACGTAAGTTAAACATTTAATTAAGCAAAATCACTCTACATAAATTAAATTCATGTTTTTTTAACTTGAAATAACTTTGATTGAACATGATTCTTCACTGGAATGTTAAATCAACATGAAATAAAGTTTTTTGAAATAAAAGGAAAAATCTTCTTTCATAATCACTGTAAATCATGTTAAATTAACATGTAGCGCATATAAAATCCTTGCCAAAAAAATTTTAAATTAATCTTGTTTTCGTAGATTTCAATATGAAATTTTTCTTTGTATTTTTCTGCTCATTTTATTTTTTGACAAATTATTTACTGTATCTTTGGTACTAAAGGAACGATAAAGTGTATAGCTAAATTCACGCAGGATTATGCATTAAACATTTTTATATTCCAGATATCATATTCATATTACTCACATATCTTTTATTGTAATAAAAATGCATTTACATAAAGCTATACATCCTATATGATATATTTTGGCTAATAAATAATTTGAGTGGCTTTATTTTACCAAGTGGCGTTGTTTACCGAATTTTGCCTTGAATATGAAATGCACATACATATGTAAGTACATAAGGCCGTGAAATGGTTTTCATTGTTGAAGGCTTATACATACTTACATACATATGTCTATCCCCGATGAATTGAAAGCTGCAGCCTAAGAGAAAGTGAAATAATGATGTTAAGACTTGTAACTTGTATTATTTATAAATATTGTATTATTTATAAAATATTTGAATCAAATTCCTTAATCGAAAAATACCGAACAAAAATTAAAAATCTTTTCACAAAACAAATATGTATTTATCTGTATACTATATAAACGTATGTCGGTGAAGGGTATATAAGATTCGGCACAGCCGAATATAGAACTATTACTTGTTTTGTATTATATTGGCGTATTGTCGATAAATAGTTAGATAACACAAGATAACAAGTAAGAGCGCTATATTCGGCTGTGCCGAATCTTATATACCCTTTACCAAAGTGCGTCTATGTAGTATAGAGATACATACATAAGCACAGAGATATGCAGCTACATAGATATTAATTTTGTGAAAAAATTCATACTTTTTTCTCTAGTGCAATTTTTAGGTTTTTGGCATTATGTTTAATTTGGTGGTTTTTAAATTTTGGAGATTTATTTTGTTTTGCTGATTTTTTTAGTTTTGGCGATTTTTTTCATTTAGGCGATTTTTTTATTTTTTGGCGATTTTGTTTCATATAGGCGATTTTTTCGGTTTTTGGCGTTTTTTTAATTTTGGTGACTTTTTTTCCTTCTGGCAATTTTTTTGATTTTGACAATTTTTTTCATTTAGGCGATTTTTTTATTTTTTGGCGATTTTGTTTCATATAGGCGATTTTTTCGGTTTTTGGCGTTTTTATTTCTTTTTGGCAATTTTTTTTAGTTTTGACACTTTTTTCTCGTTTTGGCGATTTTTTTCGGTTTTTAGCGTTTTTTTAGTTTCGGCGATTTTTATTCGTTTTTGCGGATTTTTTTGATTTTGACGATTTTTTTTCAATTAAGCGATTTTTTTAATTTTTAGCGATTTTTTCATATAGGCAATTTTTTTTGCGTTTATTTTTAATTTTGGCGATTTATTTTCGTTTTGGCGATTTTTTTGATTTTGGCGATTTTTTTTAATTTTTGGCGATTTTTGTTCATATAGGCAATTTTTTTGCGATTTTTGCGGATTTTTGTCATTGTGGGAATTTTTTTTGTTTTGACACTTTTTTCTCGTTTTGGCGATTTTTTTCGGTTTTTGGCGTTTTTTTAATTTTGGCGATTTTTGTTCATATAACAATTTTTTTTTGTTTAGCGATTTTTGCGGTTTTTGGCGTTTTTTGTCATTGTGGAAATTTATTTTTAGTTTTGACACGTTTTTCTCGTTTTGGCGTTTTTTCCGAGTTTTGGTGTTTTTTTTAATTTTAGCGGTTTTTTTTATATTTTGGCGATTTTTTCGTTTTTGTCCATTTTTTAAAATTTTTGGCGATTTTATAATTTTCGGATTTTTTAGTTAGACCGTTATTGAAAATTTCAAGAGTTTAACTCTTACGGTTTCCAAAATATAGCAATTTTTCAAAATTACATAGTCAAAATTTCATTAACTGATGGACCACCCTTTAATTTAAAAGTTTTTAATTTTAGTGTTAATTGTTGTAGCGTATATAAAAATACACTAATTTTACAAATTTCAAGTGTCAATATACATATGTACACACATACATACAATTGTATGTATATTACATGGGATTTTAACATTTTTCGTTGCTCGTCTTGGAACACCCTTTAAGTTTTAAGTCTCATGTATTTGTTGTTGTAGCGATCAAAGTTCTACATACTCTGTCCAAATTTCAAACCCGTAGCTCTTACCGTTCTTGAGAAAATAGCCTTCTTCCTAAAACATGAAATATGTTTAATTACTATGAAAAAAGTTAAAGTTTTCCAACCCTGGAAACGTTTTTTAATTTTTTAAATTATTAATTTTTTTTTTAATTATAAATACCAATTTTATTCATACCGAAGTATAAAATAAGTTAATTTAATAAAAAAGTAATGAAAACTTGTTTTCAATAGTTATTTTCTATGGGAATATTGAGCATGAGTTTTCCAGCTCTGAAACCGTCTGCTAGATTTTGCTGATTTTCAATAGCAATTTCGGAAAATTTCTGACACACCAGTCCACGAACGAAGTCTCTAGCTCTTCTGGGAGCTTGGGAAAACCGATTTCACGTACAGACAGACGGACAGACGGACAGACGGACAGACGGACATCGCTTGTTCGTCTTCCCTATGCATAAGGATCCAGAATATATATACTTTATGTGTCGCTTATTAATATTCTAGAAATTACAAACGGAATGACAAACCTATATATGCCCTTTTACCATTTTTTGGTAAAGGGTATAAAAAGGGTTTCAACTACCGCAAATACTAACCACACAATTTGGATTTCACACATATATTTTAAATTAATTTTGACAATTTACTTAGGAAAAAAATAATATACATACATATGTACATATATTATTTATTTTATTGTATTAAACTGTCATTTATTTAAATTTACGCTGTATGAATATTAATTTCGTATATATTATTTTTTAACAAAAGCATGTTGTAAATCGTATTTTCCTACTCCATTCTACCACTCACGTTGGAATTTACATATTTTTTTCTTCTCACATTTATTCTCATTTACATGTATTTGTATGTACAAATTTATGTATTTATGCCTGTAAGAACCCTGCAGGATATCCAACTAGGGTCCAACTGGTATTTTACTAGTACAGAAACCAGCACCACTAGTTCCCAACTGTAAACTTTCCTATAACATCTTAATGCTCAAATTAGCATTGAGTGTGTTTAGAAAATTACTAGTGCCATTGGTACTAGTTCATGACTAGTTTATTACCAGTTTTATTGTTAAGAAAAATTCTAAAAAATTGGTAATTTTATTCATTTGTTACCCAGTGACAACTGCTAGTTAAAATTCGCATTTATTTATCAAAATTCAAAAATATAAAAGGGAAATTATAATTATTTGCTTATAATTATTTTTGGATGAACTTAAAATTTTAATAATTGTATGACACCAATTTTCATACAGTGCAAGGCCTGTGTTAGACAGTCAAAATTTATTTTGCAATGTAGTGCCTTGGAACTACTTCATATACTAGTACTCATCAAAACTAATAATTTTACACAACAACTTTAACCATTTTCGCACTACTTCTTGCTGTTCAAGTTATTATACTAGTAGCTTTTAGTCAATTGACGCCTATTCTCCTGCAGGGAACATATAAATAATACATATGTATGTAAAATGTAGATATGTAAATATATTTACATATGTATATTCTTATTTTTTATATCCTTGTTGTGGTATTTTAACTTGTGCCTTGGGATCTTATTGATTTATTATATTAAAATAGATACATGACTAAAGTGTGAAAGAGAGATGTTTTCAAACACGGCGCAAAGGTGTTTTGATTGGCATGTTGCTTGAAACATGCCTGATTGTTAGCAACATTAATTTACAAACATAGATCATAATTCATTGTGGGCTTAAAATACATATATATGGGCAAAATTTAAAAAATGTATATCTAGGGCAAAAGTTAAGAGTTGGCACCTTTGTGCACTAAAAATATATTCCTCAATAATCGTTATGTAAATAATTAAAGTTCATTTGAAACTACTTACAAAAACCAGCCTTTGCCGAAACTAACGTAAAAATATCACATTTTGAACGGTAACGCCAAGGGTAAGCAAAAAATTATATTCACACGAATGTAACGTCCGCAAACTAAGATAAACCGATATATATATATATATATATATACATGTATGTATGTAGTATGCATCTATTGCTTTGTTACAGTTGTAGGATCGTTTTTAAAACACGGTAGTTTTCTTTATTATATGAATTCGTAACTATCTTTCTTTTAATACATTAAATTTACAAGTTTAATTCTGGAGTATCCCGTGGACATCTTGGGTGTTGATTATATCTTTACCACTCCAATTGCGTCTACAGATATAACTCGTTCTTACTTTCTTAAAACTAGCTGCTCATAATTTAATATATAAAATATACTCAGCTGGTGGTTAAGAATTGTATTTTAGAGGCCTGCTTAAATAGTTTTGAAATGCAAATTCCTCTTGTTTTTTTTTATAAATTTAGTATCGTGACATGTATTCAAATAAACCAATAATAAATGCTATCGTTTAATAGTCCAAGCACAATGGATGTATTAAGTTCATGTATATTAGTGTTAACAAGCTATGTCGCGAATAATTCTTGTTCGTAACGAACAATCAAAAGAAGTAGTGTTGATTCATGTATGCTTGTTATTTTATATATTGTACGTTTAAGTGTTTGTGTAAGATGTAGGTGTTAAGCTATTATGTGTTAAAGGGTTAAAGCAAGCGTACACAACTAATGTCAATGCAGTAGGTTTGTAAGTGCTCAGAAAAATAAAAGATTATACACACAACGTGTGTGCGTATGTACATGCCTGACATTTGTATAAGCGCCCATGCGTATGAAGAAGCGAGCATCACAAATTCTTCCGTCATGAAGTATTTTCTTCTTTACTCCTATACTTGTATTAACTGAAAAAAAATTTCTTGCCAAAAGTGTTATTATTCGCTTGTTTTATAAGATTTCGCTGTAGTAAAGCATTTGAAAAATCCCTCATGTATTAAAAGTTATTGTAAATGGCCTTGTGCAACACTTCATTTTCTCTGTATATTTCATTGGCAAAACAGCAAGGAAATATATAATTATAATATAGACAATGCTTAGCCACCAGCAACTAAATTTCAATTAATATCAAAAAAAAAACTTCATGTAAACGGTATAGATTATAAGAGAGATTTTAAAAGAAATCTAATAAACTTTGTGCGCGTGTAAATGTCCTATGAAATAGTTTTGAAAAAATAATAAAAATTATTTGTGTAAATAACAAACCTCACCTAAAACTACTTCATGGATCTTAAAGCTATCTATGAATGCAACGTCTTTTTTACTTTTTAACTCATTCAATTTTAACCGATAAATTTTCTCTTTAATATTAATATATACATTTTAAAACAAACTTCCAACCGTCTGGAATTTCAAATGTACTCATACAAATACCAAGATTTTTCAATGCTGATGACATACAGTATCTAACAAACCATTGGTTTCCATTTCGCAAGTGTATCTGTTACATTAACTTGTCGAAGACGCTCAAAAACACTTAAAAGTTTTAAGGATACTTGGAAAAATTTTTTTTTCAACTAACAGATATTGGTGGTTGTGAAGTAATACATTAAATATATTACCTACAGTAGGCTACAGAACAACACGACTGCAAATGCTGTTGTAAGTTATTAAATCGTAATTTACACTATGCAAGTCTTACTGCTAAGCTGATTAGTTTGTTAAATTACGACTTAGTAATATTGACAACGACAACAAAACCAAAATATCCCAAATCTAAATTATAAAGACATATCGTACCATAACAACCAAAAAAAACCTTAAGCGACCTAATTTTCGAACTTAATTTTTTAACCAAAGTCTACTATTTGCGATCATAAATAGTAAATCTTTGTCATGGCTCGACATTTAAGTAGGGGCACTTTAATATACATATATCACACACTTACAAAAACAGGATTACTTATTCAAAAACTTTTTATACAACCTAAAAATATAAAACGTATTATTAATAATAATCAGATGTAATTTGGCTTGCAAAGCGATACAAACTTTAGCCTGATCAAATCATTAATAAAGAAATAAATGAAATTCGAACAATAATAATTAAAAAGTTAACTAAAATTAAAAGTCATGGGCCTGTGGCAAAAATTAAATAAATACACTTAATAGTAACAAACAAAAAAAAAAGAACAAAAATAAGCTAATTAACTAGGATGTGCATTGATCAAAGATCAAACGACAATGGTAGCACTGTTGAAAATTTGGAGATGGTAAAATTGAGCTTTCGTTACAAAAAAAAAACTTTCAGCAAATTTAAATACTATGACTCAAAATAATTCACATGTTCTATTTGCATAAAAGATGCGTTTATAAAAAAGAAATCTACATCACTTGACACCACACACAGTGGACCAAAAACACAAAAAACGCAAAAACAACTAGCTGTTCCGTTCTACTACATGTTTGTGAGAATATTTACAATTAACTATGGTGTTATTTGTTCATTAATGATTATCACATGTTATTTGGCTTGCAAAGCGATACGAACTTTAGCCTAATCATATGATAAATAATTTATTTCTTTACATAAAAAGCATAATTTTTGAAATTAATATATTGCAAATAGGGAATTATATTTTTATTTGCGAATAGCTCATTCTGATTAACCCTAGGAAGCTCAACCAGGTCAGTACAGTCCCTTTGCATGTAAACGTTGGCAAAACTTCCTTGTCTTACGTATTATATACGCATCCATCCATGACTTCCTGAAACAGACTACAGTGAACACAATAAGCACAAAATCTGACCATTTGCTTTTCTGTACTCGGTCTTATTTTAGCAGCGTTTGTAGTGTAAAAATCACAAAAACCAAAAGTTAAATATTAGTAATTTTTTTTACTTGTATCTGTGTAGAACATTTATGTGGAATGTGCAGATTAAATAAAGCTCATGCAACGTGATACTATATTTTATAAATATATAATATAATTATATTGTTCACATTGTCTGTTTCTTATCAACAAATACATTTGCACACACTTTCAGGACACCTGCCTATGTATTATCATACAAATTCTATGTAGGTCTGGGTAAACCTTTACACTGAGAGATTTTTGACATTATACTTATGATTCTGTCATTATTTTTCAACCAATGCAACACTTCATTCGCATCACAAAAATTGTTTAGCTGAAAAAATTTCATATATACGACGAAATATTTTCATTCATATAACGACATGTTTTTAACTGACCAACGTAAATATTCATATTTTAAATGAAAAATGTAATTGTGAAGAGATGAATATTATTTTGTAAAATACTAAGCACTAGAAAGGTTTCATTCCATTTATGAAATTTGCATCAATATAATGTAATTTATTTATTTATTACTGAAATTTGTCATTGTATTAATGAAACATAGTCAACGTAACGGTTTCATTCCTGTTAAGAAGTGTTTTTCTTTCAATGTAGTTGTGCCAGTTAATCCCTAAACCTCTAAGGGTTGACAAAACTATTTGAAAATATAATTTTAAAAGTTGCGACTTTCTTTGACGTTTTAGGTTTTTTTCTGACAATAGCACTAAAAAAATAGGGCATTTTTGTAATGTTTCATTAGGTTTTTGCATTAACTAGATTGCAAGATAAATGATAATGTTTGATATTCTTTCATCTATGCAATTTAAAAAACCATATGACCACCATATAAAATAAAACCATATACCCAAAGTAACATACGAGGTCTAATATTTATATTTCGGGAATAGCAAACAACAACAAAACTTTTTAAATGAAAATGGCTTTACTGTTTTTTGAATATTCCCCTTTAAGGTCAATACACTTTTGCATTCGTTGAAACCATTTGTCATTAAATTTTTTCCATTCCTCTTAAGACTCATCCAAAACATGGTTTTTGAGAGCTTCAACTTATTCTTTGGCGATCGTAAATCGTGGGCGTAGTTATTGCGTGCCAAGTCAGGACTGTACGGAGAATGAGCTATCAATTAATTACTTTGTGTGCTCAAAAAATCACTTGTTTGACAAAATGTGTGAGAGCTTGCATTTTCATGATGAAGAATGATTCTTTTTCAGGTGTTAGTTTTACGAATTGATGAGTCATCAATTAAATAATTTGTTTGCTCAAAAATTCACTTGTTTGACGAGATGTGAGGGAGCTTGCATTGTCATGATAACGATAGATTCTTTTTCGGGTGATAGTTTTACGAATTTCTCCGAAGACTTCTGGCAAACAAATGGTCGTGTTCCACTCACAATTTACTGTTCTATGCTGCTCAAGCAAAACGGTGGCCACCTTATCCATAAGGCCGATAATCACCTGTTTCGATCACTTGCTTCGATGTGATTCTTCCACGAACAACTTTTATTGGACTTAGCTCGTCTTGGAACACCCACACGGTTGATTTCTGTTTGTTTTTTTTTTGTTTCCGGCTCATAGGAATATATCCTTGATTCGTCATCTGTCACGATTTTGTACACGTCGTACACGAAGCACCACGGTTGAATTTTTAATCATTTATTTACACCACTTGACGCGAGATTTTTTGAGTGATTGATAAATTATTGGGTATTCAACGATAACAATTTTTTTTACCACAAAGTGTTCACGCAAAATAGAATGCATTAAAGTGGATCTAATGTGAAAGGATATCTCTATGCCTCACATGACGATCTTGCATTATCAGTTCACACACTGAATCGATGTTTTGTGGCACAAAATTTAATTTTGGACGACTTTTACGGAATACAACCGCGATTGAATTCACTATACCAGAGATATACTGTGGTTTTTTATGGTGTTTTATCGCCATACAAAATCTCAGTTCATCGACACATTCTCGTTGAGATAATTCACTTCGAAAGTTGTGATAAATAATCCAACGAAAAACTTTTTTTTTACCACAAAGTGTTCACACAAAATAGAATGCATTAAAGTGGACCTAATGTGAAAGGATATCTCTATGCCTCACATGACGATCTTGCATTATCAGTTCACAGTTTTTTTTATGAAATTTAAATTTTTTTTGCCAATTTGATTTTCTGAACTGACTGTAAACAAACAAAACAAATAGCACTTTTACATCAAAGCGTTGTAAGTACGTTTATGCTAAAAAATGTAAAAATTTATTATGGTGTTGCTAGATTTTAGCTATTGACATTAGTGTTGCCAGTTCTCGAAATATAAATAGTTCCCCTCGTATAAACCGTGAGTTGGATAATTGCAAATAATTTTTATTTCTGAAATATGATATGTATAAATGTAGTAATTATCACTTACGATCTTACGATCAAAATTGATTGATTGTCGTATGTGACAGCGATAAAAGTGGTCGTTTAGCCGTGTAACTATGATGCCGTCAAAATAAGCTTTTACATATACAAGTGTGCGTTATAAAATTTTTCGAACTGTAGTTGGTAGCCTGCTGTGGTCTATGTGCTTAATGCTTAAGTAGTTAGATAATAAAATAGAGATTGTACTGGTACTTAAGAGTTAAATAAATAATAATAAAAGAATACAAAATGCTTTTGCAAGTTACACTACAAAGCCACTACAAATGTATTGAGATATGGAATCTTTATCTATTATATGTAGACAGACCAACACAGAAACTAAATATATGTATAGTTGGTTTGTTCGTTTTCTTTTTTCAAATCTTCAATCACTACGAGTGTATAACAACTCTAAATGGATATAAACCCCTTATTTATCAATTGCTGCGGCAAATGAAGTTGACAAAAGTTTTTTATTCTCGTTTCGAAGGGAAATTAAACTATGAAAAAACCTCAACATGAATAAGAAACGTTAAGTGGTGCTAACATTTACAAAAGTCCCGAGTATAACAAGGGATAACAATTTCAAATGAAAAAAATTAACTAAGAAGGGAAACACAAAAATAAAAAAGTAAATTAAGAAAAAATGCATGTAATAATCGTAAATTGTTTTCTAAGTGACTACTTAACACTTCACTCTAGTGTTAATGTTCAACAAAAAAACTTTGAGAAAGTATGTGGCGAAGAGTCATTACAACAACATTTAGATAAACATCGTAAAATGCTATAACTTATAATTTGAACGCAGAGTTTGTCAACATTTAAAATTATTTTAAGTAGATTATAAATATATACTTTAATATCCAGTGAAAGTAAATATAATAATAAAGGAAAATTACATTAAACAATGTAATTTAATATCTGTTGCTATTAGTTATTTCATTTCAGTATAAATAAGAACTTAAATTGAATGTAAAATAGATCAGTAAGAAATTTAAAAATCATCAAATGTTGATTAAACATTCAAAATAAGGAAGAACGAGTAAATACATGTATTAAATGGACATTATATTTTTATATAAATATATGCTTCTTTTAGCACATTCAAGAAATTTGTAGTTCAAGTATGCTGACGATTTGGCCTGTTCAGCCACGTAATTCATCTGCACCAACAACAACAAAAAGACAAGCTTCATAAAAAACAAAATGAAACAAAATTCCCGGTATCGGGATCTTCGAAACTATCAAGACTTCGCTTTCGGGGGCCAGGGTTTTTCGAAAATAAAAACCAACAATCAACCAATCTTCCATTTGCGGTACACGGGGTTGCACCAAGCTCATGTTCTTTATTTTCAAAAAGTCACAATATTTACTGCCGGAACCTTTCAAATTGTTTCTGCACGCAAACAAATTATTGTATAGAAATTTAAACTCGCTGTTGTAGAACTAAAACTAACCACATCCAGGTCACCTTTCGGTATAAAGGGATAAAAAAAATCCAAAAAAAATCTCATACCATCCCCTGATGCGTACCTGAAAGGGTAAAGGGTATATAAAGCTTTGTCATTCCATGTGAAGTTTCTAAAATATTGATATGCGGCCCATAATGTAAAAACATTCTGGATCCCTACGAATAGCAAATGCAAATAAGCAACATCCATCTGTCCGTTCGTTTGTCCGTCTCATGTACGTGACATTGGGTTTCGGGAGGTCCCAGAAAAGCTTGAGACTTTGATCTTTAACTGACGTGACAATCTAAAATCTAAAACTAATTTGTTTTATATAAACTTATTTTATGTTTCAGTAGGAACAAAATTTTTATTAAAAATAAAAATAAAATATAAAAATATATATTATTTGTATCCAGGGTTGGCAAACTTTAAACTTTTTTGTTATATAAAAGTAACCTACGTAAACTATTTTTTCTTTCTCTATATAAATTAAACAATAATACTTACATGCATGTACCGATGGTACAACGAATAAGTAAAAATAATTAATGTGATGATCGTAATAGATAAGTAAGTACTTAGGTAGAGTAATATAATTTCGTGCTAACCTAAATAGAAAAAAATGAAAAAACAGAAAATTAATAGTGATACTTATAAATGTGTTTACCAAAGGTAAATCAATTGTATACACAACAATCATTTCTCATATTCGATTTCATTGAAAATTTAAGTTGAATAGCTGATATTAATAAGAATCTCTACCCAAGTAGATAGACTAGGTTGCTGATGAAGTGCGTGGCTGCACAGAAAAGTATCGGTATTTCCCCCAGCTTAAAGTCTAAGTTTAATTTTTCTTCTTAATTAATAAAAATATTTCATTCAATAAGAATTTTAAATTACTGAACTTAAGCCTGACTTAAAATTATTTCTGATCAAAAATTATATATTTTTTCAGGTAAACATATTTTATGTTTTAGGAAGATCGTTGCTCAAGTTCTTTTATATTTGTTAAATTTTTATATGGATATCTAATTTAAGTATAAACGAAGGTTTGTGCAACGTTGGTTGTTATGCTTTCAGCACAATTTTCTTTCAAATCAATGGTCTTTCGTTTACAGTTTGTAACGTGTTCAGATTATTTTTTTAGTAAATGGAGATAGAAATAAAATGTATCACTTAAGACCAGTCATAACTACAAAATAAATTAAAGAACATGTTCTATTTCATTTATATGAAACCGTTCCTTTCTGCTGAACAAAATTCAAAAAATTCTTTAGGAATAAACCGTTTAAATAATACCGCGATATAAACCATTTGCAATGGAATGTTTTAATTGAGACAAGCACCAAAGGTTAAACTGCGTACTGAATTTTATTTAAAATAATTGTCAATTAACCCACCTACGTATGTATAACTGGTGTTGTTCACAAGAAATCTTCAACATACATAAGTATTTGTCTGTTCCCTATGTAATTGAAATCTTTGAAATCAAGAACAGTAAAAATTGCAATATTTTAATTTCAAAATAAAAGAAACAGCAAACGAACTCACGTTTCCGTAGTTTACACGCATCACAACTTTTCTCACATTTGCGAGTGAATATTGTGGAGACGTGCGGTGGTTGATGCTTATTTTGTTGTAGGAAAATATTCTTGTTGTAGTTGCTTACAACATAATAAATACATAAGAACATTTTCTTGTGAAGAATATCATCAACTGATATCTAATGAAGATGAAAGTTTTAAAATTTTGTCAGATGTATTTATTTACTGTGCAGAACACAGCAATGTCAAGAATATTATCAAATATGCATACAAACATACATAGCTAAGTACAGTTCGCGAAGAGAATTTTTTAAAAAGGCCCTATTTTGCGATCCTGAATACCTATAAGACAATGTTATACCTAAATAAAAAACACATGCTGAATTACATAACAAAACCAAAAAGTTTGTTTTAAGTAAAACCAAAATAAAGCAAATTAATTTACATGTGCATAATTAGTAAAGCACAAAACAACAATGACAAAACTATTGTAAATTAGAGATGGTAAAATTGAGTTTTCATTACAAAAAAAAAACTTTCAGCAAATTGTAATACCATTAATCAAAAGAATTCACATATTCCATTTGCAATAATGCTTGAGTATATAAAGCGGAGATCGACTTAAACTGACACCTCCACACAGTGATCAAAACGCAAAGAACGCTGACGATGAAGGTGTAAAGACCTTTGAAAACTGCAAGTTGTTCCGATCTACTAGTGTTTGTCAGAGTATTTGCAATTTACTTTGGTGTTATATGTCTCTTGAAAATTATCACATGCAACTTGGCTTACATACCGATACGAACCAATGAATTCATAAACATTGATCACTATGATTTTGCATTCACACTGCAGATTTGTTAAATTCAGGTTTTAACTAACAAACGGTCTAATAACTTTGCTCAAAAATAAATCTCCCGCAGGAATGCGTGTCTTTGTTGTTTTATTTTTTTTATTTATTTTCTTATAATAATTATTTGGCAAAATGTACAATGGTTTTTGTTTGTATGTAAAACTCATAAATTTTACAATGCGTAGTAAAATGGAAATTATTTTATTTATTTTAAATAAATTTTGTAAAAAAAAATTTAAAATTATGGAAGAGTAATACAAAGTGAAGAAGTGCTTGTAAATTAAGTTATTGTATATAAAAATGCAAAAATACATCACAAAATAAAACTTTTTTATCGGCGGATCGGTGTTAGTCATATCATCTATTTTCACTTCCTAGAGGCCAATGAAAATATTTTCGTGGTTTCCTTCCAAAAAACTTTGTTTTCCATACTTTTTTTGAATATTTTTACTGCTGCATTCATTTTTAAGTAGAAAATATTTCAAGCGACATCTATTGTTATTTACTGGCATAAGCATTACCAGCTGCTTCCAGTCATTTTAACTTGTCAGCACTGAATTTATCACAGCGAAAACAAGGTTGCATTTCATAAAACCAACTTAAGACCAAAACAAAAATGGTTTTAAGTTGGTTTTAACAACAACAATTTGTATGGTAAAACCAGGTTTAAACAGTTGGTTTTAACGTTAAAACTAACTTTTATTAAAACCATCTCAGTGTGAAAACACTATGAGCAGCAACAAAATGCATTTAGACGTGTTAAATCAACAACAACAAAAAACTTTTTAAATATTTAATAATTTAATAATTAAAAAGATCTTGCATTATTACTCTTTTTCGCATATATAGTTTTAAAAAATTATAGCAAACTGTTAGTTAACATAATAAAACAATATTGCCTAAATAGCCAGAAAAAATTCTATAAATTCAACAAAGTTGTTAAAAAACATAGTATAATAATATTATTGTTAGATTCTTTAAAACAGGGCTCAACTCAAATTAACCTTTTAGAAAACTTGCTGATTTCAAAGAGGGTGGCGTTGGCTGAAGTAGTTAGCACATTGACTACAAAACTGGGCTCGAGCCCAGTATCGGAGAGTCATTAAATAACAACACCATGAATTTTCTTATGTGCATTAGTGTCCCTTTAGATCAGTTGTTGTAGGAAAGTTCAAGTGATGAAGGCGTAGCCACTGGTCATATGACGAGTACGTTTGGATCAATTACCACAAAATTTTCTGCAGTGTATGTACGAGTACATGTCAAATGTTTAAATTTAAACCACCCGCACTATTCCATTAATTTTTATTAAATTACATTCATATCTATGTAAGTTTTTTTAATTCACATGTAATTATCCCAATTTTTGTTTTTTTGGCAATTCAAAGCAGTTTTATATAAATCTTATTTTTCATAAATTTAATAGATCGATATTTAGTATTCTCTTAAAGCAAAACTTGTCACAAATCAATTCTTTTACCATTAAAGATTGGTGCTCTTTAATTTGTTGCTTTAGGCCCAGGCCTTTCGTTCCTGAAACTAAGTCCGACACTGTATACATCTGCTACAAAAATAATCAAGTGCAACTGTTAAAATTGTGCAAGGATGTTTGAATATGGTTCGCTGCACATGAACGTTTTTTTTAAATTTCTTCTGAAGTTTTCCTTTTTTTTGCTTTGTTTTAAAGTAGTAATTAAGAAATAATTGAAAAAAAAATTATTATTTAAATAATGACTTTTTGTTATAAATTACTCACTGTAATAATAAAGAAAACTTTTTGATTTCAGTTTTATTCTTTGAATCGGTTTTAAGAAATTTGTATGCAGTTCAAAAGAGTGTAATTATTTATATACAAACGTCCATTACATTAATAGGAAATGGGTAAAAAAAACGTTTTCTTGAAACATTTTAAACCAATATTTTGTAGGGAAATGTACTTTCTTTAAAGTTTTAAAATAGTCTTTGTTTTTACTTAAATGTGCACCTTTTATGCTTAGTATAAAATTTAATTAACAAAAAAAATTACATAACTTTAACATAGTTTAGCTAAATAAGAAATTAAAAGTCCTAGATTATAACGTATTTAAGTCTGACCAATACTTTCGGAGATATTGAATAAGTTGTGGCATTAAAACTATGGCGCATATTCATATTCAATACAAAGCATATTTTATAAGTTTAAAACCAGCATTTTGTAGGGTAATGCTAATTTAATTAATTGTTTCCTCCAATGTGATCACCAAGTCACTCATGAACCAGTCGCATAATCTTTTTCGATATTATCTATTAATAAATTGGTCCTTACAAAAAACAAGTAAGAGTGCTATATTCGGCTGTGCCGAATCTTATATACCCTTTACCAAAGTGCGCTTAAGCACAGAGATATGTAGGTACATATTCATTTTGTGAAAAAATTCATACTTTTTTTCTAGTGCAATTTTTAGGTTTTTGACATTATGTTTAATTTGGTGCTTTTTAAGTTTTGGCGATTTTTTTTCATATATGCAATTTTTTTTGGTTTTGGCGATTTTTTTCGGTTTTTGGCGTTTTTTTTTAGTTTTGGCGATTTTTTTGATTTTGACGATTTTTTTCATTTAGGCGATTTTTTTTATATATAATTTTTTTTTTATTTTTTGGGGCAATTTTTTTAGTTTGACACTTTTTTCTCGTTTTTGGCGATTTTTTCGGTCTTTGGCGTTTTTTTTATTTTGGCGATTATTTTTCGTTCTGGCAATTTTTTTAATTTTGACAATTTTTTTTCATTTGGGCGATTTTTTTATTTTTTGGCGATTTTTTTTCATATAGGCAATTTGTTTTTTGTTTTGGTGATTTTTTCGTTTTTTGGCGTTTTTATTTCTTTTTGACATTTTTTTAGTTTTGACAGTTTTTTCTCGTTTTGGCGATTTTTTTCGGTTTTTGGCAGATTTTTTGATTTTGCCGATTTTTTTTTCATTTAAGCGATTTTTTTAGTTTTTGGCGATTTTTTTTCATATAGGCAATTTTTTTTTGTTTTAGCGATTTTTTCTGGTTTTTGGCGTTTTATTTTTTAATTTTGGTGATTTATTTTCGTTTTGGCGAATTTTTTTATTTTGGCGATTTTTTTTCATTTAGGTGATTTTTTTTTAATTTTTGGCGATATTTGTTTCATATAAGCATTTTTTTTGTTTTGGCGATTTTGCGGATTTTTGTCATTGTGGGCATTTTTTGTTTGTTTTGTCACTTTTTTCTTGTTTTGGCGATTTTTTTCGGTTTTTGGCGTTTTTTTAATTTTGGCGATTTTTTTTTGTTTTAACACTTTTTTCTCGTTTTGGCGATTTTTTTTTCGCGTTTTTGGCTTATTTTTTTTAATTTTCGATTTTTTTCATATAAGCGATTTTTTTTTAATTTTTGGGGATTTTTTTTCATATAGGCAATTTTTTTTTTTGATTTGGCGATTTTATTTCGGTTTATGGCGTTTTTTAATTTTGGCGATTTATTTTCGTTTTGGCGATTTTTTTATATTGGCGGTTTTTTTTCATTTAGGCAATTTTTTTTTAATTTTTGGCGATTTTTGTTCACATAAGCATTTTTTTTGTTTTGGCGATTTTTTTGGTTTTGGCGATTTTTTTAAATTTTTGGCGATTTTATAATTTTCGGATTTTTTAGTTTGACCGTTTTTGAAAATTTCAAGAGTTTAACTCTTACAGTTTCGAAGATATAGCAATTTGTCAAAATTACATAGTAAAAATTTCATTAACTGATGGACCACCCTTTAATTTAAATTTTTTTAATTTTAGTGTTAATTGTTGTAGCATATATAAAAATACACTAATTTTACAAATTTCAAGCGTCATACAATTGTATGTATATTACATGGGATTTCAAAAGCTTTCGTCACTAATTTTGGAACACCCTTTAGTTTTTAGCTTTTATATATTTGTTGTTGTAGCGACCAAAGTTCTACATACACTGTCCAAATTTCCGACCCGTAGCTTTTACCGTTCCTAAGAAAATAGCCTTCTTCCTAAAACATGAAATATGTTTAATTATTAGGAAAAAAGTTAAAGTTTTCCAACCCTGGAAAAGTTTTTTAATTTGTTAAGTTTTTAAATTTTTTTTTTTTAATTATAAATACCAATTTTATTCATACCGAAGTATAAAATAAGTTAATTTAATAAAAAAGTAATAAAAACTTGTTTTCGGTAGTTATTTTCTATGGGGAAATTGAGTTTGAGTTTTCCAGCTCTGAAACCGTCTGCCCGATTTTGCTGATTTTCAATAGCAAAATTTTTCGGAAAATTTCTGACACACCAGTCCAAGAACGAAGTCTCTAGCTCTTCTGGGAGCTTGGGAAAATCGATTTCACGTACAGACAGACGGACAGACGGACATCGCTTGTTCGTCTTCCCTATGCATAAGGATCCAGAATATATATACTTTATGTGTCGCTTATTAATATTGTAGAAATTACAAACGGAATGACAAACCTATATATACCCTTTTACCATTTTTTGGTAAAGGGTATAAAAAGTATTCACCAATTAATATTTTCAATTAAGAATTTAATTGATTCAATTAATAATTTTTCAAATAATGTAATTAATATTACCAAATCATTCATATTCATTTTTTGTGTGTATGATTTTCAAATATGTGTGGCATGTAATAGAGTGGGTAGTGTGCAAGCCTGAAATGTTACAGGTTGCCAGTTCGAATCCCAAATAAGCTGGGCTTAAAAATAAAATTCAATGGAATTTGTAACAATAAAAAACCAATACATTTATTACAGATAAATGTGGAAATAACATTTATGTATGTATACATAATTAATGTTATCATATTCATTTCAAAAGGACATTTCCTCCATAAGACTCTTTTATATACCCTGCTAAATTTTACTTTGGACAAAATAAATCTTTTCATGTAATCTTATAAAAAATCGACATTGAGTGCACAAGTTTCATGAAGTCAAATTTATGATCATACATATAAAGGGTAATGGAAAATTATTACATTATTAAATGATTGAATTCAGTCTAACTTAATACGAATAGAGCCAACCTATTCTCATTAAACGCAGCACGATGCACAATTGTGTATGCGAAATTGTATTAAAAAATAGTAAACTTTTAACGTAAAATTGCACAATATGGAACGTGTGCATTCATGTATTGCCATGCATTATGGTTGTTTGAATAAGTGTTTGAATGTTCAATAAAATGTATGTACGTGATGTCCGCTATAAACTAGTAAATCTCATCCCTGATGTCAATGAGACTGAAGATAACATTTCTGTTCCTACAATGTATGTCTGTATGTATGTTTGCATGTATGTATGTGAGGTTTTTGCGAATTAATTTTATTCTTTCATGTAGCTACATAATAATTTAATTTTACACATTATAAATACATGCATTAAAAATTTGAAAAAAATATCCTTGACTGTTAACTTATAGAGTTTTTGAAAGAAAATGTCTCATCATGTTTCATTAATTCTTTCAATAGAAAGTGTTTCAATACAAACATACAAACACATGTAAACATGTCTGTATTCGTATTAGTATTCATGATACGGCCATTTAATTCTTAATTTCCTCCAGGTTATTTTTTTCCTTTTGGTGCACTCTTCATGTGTGCGTGAGTCTGTGCGAGGGGTCTTAAAGTGCTGAGCTAACACATAGCTGACAAAATTTATTCAGCACGTAGCATTAAATCCATTAGTGTCAAGAATAGCCAAGATATGGCTGCAAAATGTGTGTTCCCTAACTCTGTTTAAATTGCTGTGACACACGGAAATTGCACAAAGTCTACTTAATTTTCAACCTAATGAAGTTTTCTGCTTTTATTTGCAATCGATATAAGAACAATAGCAAATAACAAAATTACTCAGGTAAACAATAAGGTCCACCGTTTAGTTTGCTCTTAATGGCTAAAGGAACACATGTGCACATACATAATCATACAATCGCACACGTAAAAATACACTCACACGCATGAATACAGCAACTTATCAATAAATGAGTTTGCTAATAACAATACACGTATATGTACACTGCGCTACATTTGAATAATAACAAATTTACAGCTTTATGCAACGTCAAAAGTTGACATGAAGTTAGCATAGAGTTTATGTTTAAAACACTATTCAACCTAGAAGGAAACATTGTTTGTGGCAACGTATGCACGGCATTAAAGCTGTGTGGTGTCATTTCCAGTTGTGTGCAGTGCTGTTCCCATCAAATTTTTCAATGACACACAATTTTGTTGTATCATTGTGACATTTTGCCATAATGACATTTAGTGTCGTTTGCTTTGCGATTGTGAGGCTTTGTTTTTCGTATTGTTAGTTGATATTCATACAAAGGGATGTTCGCATAATTATTCAATTGGTTAGTTCGTTGTAGCGCGTGTTTATCAATTATAAGAAAAAATTAAGAAAAGCTAAAAAACGGCAAAGAAAGTGGTGGAAAAGACCAATGCTTAATATGCTTGCCACCAAAGGATTGTACTATACTCTGAGTTCCAGCTTACGGAAACAGTATTCAAGTTGGTTTAAAAAATTTTGTGTACATGAGGACTTACTTCCAACACCTAATTCCAGGACGCTTGGATTTTTCTCACAATATTCAATGATTTTCCCCTTTCTTTTTCATTTTCCATACTTTTAAAATTTTATACCCACACACGTTTAAAATTCTTTCGGCATTTTCTCAATAACAAAATATCAACACTCTGACATTTTTTGTAAGTGTTTGCAATGCAACCAACTTATTCTCTTAGCTGTTTACATCAGATGCGTAAACAGTTTATGTGGTAATGCCACACAACGAAAAATATCGGAAATGACAAACTGTTATTTGTCACAAAATTTCACACTGTGTACTCGACCTAATGCAGATCATCAGGGAACCTTTACCCAACGATTTCTTAGAACAACTACAGTTATTATTTTATAAATTTTCATTAAAAAACTGAAACTAGAACTCAAAAATCAAATGTGTTTTTAATTTTTTTCTTTCTTTACTACATTGGCTGACCTTTTTCAGCTCTAATTGTGTTGCCACACAGATATTTTTAACCTGGTGCCGTCAAGTTAATAACACTCTGCTAGTTCGAAAATGTAACACCTGGTGGGTAAACCTATTTCCAGTACGCTGAATCCAATAGTGCTAAGAATTTTTTTAGGGTAGATCTCGTTAAAAAAATAATTCAGATTGAAAACTTGGTTAAAAGCACTTAAAATTCGCAATTAAAAATTAGTTAAAGAGAAAAATGGAGAAGACCGCATATTTACGTAAAACACAAAGTCGGTAGAAGCTCGCAGAAATGCAAAGTTCCGAACAAGCACAAAACGTGCTTATAAGTGCAAGCAAACGTTTTAAAAAGCAGTAAAAATGAAGAGAACGTCTTGCAACTTTTCCTTAACTAATAGTTGAAAAAAGAAGCATTCCAGATGTAGTCCTGATTCGCTTTTTTTCCTGCGATGGTCATTTAATTTTTTTATCCTTAGATAATTATAAATATTTATTTTATTTGCTTTTATTATCTTGAAATAAATATGTACGTTGCATGCATCACACAAAAAAGTAATATGAATGATTTTGTAATATTAATTAAAATATTTGTAGTATCAATTATAAAATTAATTAAATTTTCACCTATAAACAATTTGATAATATCAATTAATTTTTCCAGTCAAATTAATTAATACAATTAAAAATTTAATTAATATAATTAAATTCTTAATTGAAAATATTAATTGGTGAACACTTTTTTCTGTGATCTATTAATTTAATTTAATTTATTTTTCCTTAAAAGCGAAACTGATGGAAACTTTATTGATATCATGATAGAAAGAAATTTCACATGCAGCATGTCATATGAGGCTAGTCATATGTCCTAGTAAAATCAAAACATATATATAAAAATATCAAAATCATCTTAACGAGATCTATTTTATTTTATTTATTTATTAATACATATTATCAAAAGAAATTTGCATAATATGGGCGTAGTAACGAGACCATTTAACGATCTTAATGAGATCAGTGCACAATATTCTAAAATTATTTACAATAAAATTTTGCTCTAAGTTTCTTTTAATTTAGAGTTTTAACCAAAAGCTTAGCACTAGTCTATGGGGTTAATTTACGCCTATAAATTACGCTTGTCAAAATAAAATTTAAAGTTATTTTAATTTTTTTTTTCATTTTAAATGTATACGACGGTGACGTTGCACAATATGAAAATGGGACTATAACATTTATTGCTTTGAAATGCAATACATGGCACTATTTTTTCAAATTCAAAAATTCCTTGCTCAAGATGCATTAATACCCTGCAATTAATACCCTGTTTCTACAACCTAGACGGACGACTTGAGTATAAAATTTATATGGAAAGCACTCATATTTTTGAGTGATTTTCATTCAAATTTTCTAGACGAGTCGTCTGCCTCACTTGTAGAAACTACATATAAATTATTATAGGCAAATAAAAAACAATAATATATATATATATATATATATATATATATATATATGTGTGTATACATACATAAAAAATCCATTCACAATTCTAGGGAAATTACTCGTAGTAATACGAATAGGTATTTTAAAAGTTTAAAATTTTGTTATCGCCTAAAATCTGGATATATGGTTTCAAAATTGGTCAAATCACGTTCCTTATTTAAGTAATTTACAGTGTATGTGCACAAAAGTTTGCATGTCATCACGCTTGAAGCATGAATATAATTAGAACGTAATTGATATTCGTGACTGAACCATGGCTTAACGTCCTTTTAGTATCCCATTTAATTGCAATTATGGCTGTCATTTAAGTTTTGTTTTAAATTTATATGTTATTAGTTATTAAATTTATCCATCTTAGGCTTATCCTAGATTAAAGTATGTGTTTTATATACAAATATTAATTATATAATAATTCTAAATATGGCATGAATGCTATGATGAGTGGCGGTGTTTTTAAACGACGAGTCACTTTTTATGGTGTTGACTCTTGTGGCACAGGCTAGGTAAGGTTAGATGGCTGCTGGCAAGGAAGGGTTAAAATTAGAGTGCAGCTCTCATGCGTACAATACAATGATGCCTTTGTGCTACCTGAACGTTCAAGAGAAGATAAAGAGAAAAGGTGAAAGGATAAATATAGAAGAGAGATAGTAAGTTGTTGTACGGTGAGGAGAGAAAAGGGGCCGTATGTATGCACACTAAGTATGAAGTATTCAGCAGCTGTACTAGCCACTGTTTCTCATATAAAACTTAAATTTTTTTAATCTAAAAAAGCAAAGGAGGTTCAAGAAGCTTTCCTGCTCTTCTAACTGAAGCAGTAGTCATCATACAGGAGACTCATACGTTTAGTATGGTTTCCAAAAGCGTAGTGGAAAGTCATTGTGGCCGCGAGATTCCTCGTGCTTCCAAGTGAAATTCATTAAGTTTTTTGTTGTATGAAAGTTTAGGCGAGGTCAGAGGGTTCTCGCTATTGTGCATATGTCCTGAACTGATTCAAGAAAGGTAACATCGAAGCGTGTCTAGCAGGATAAGAGTGAGAGGCCACAGCGATTACACAGGTCAACAAAATGAAATTTATTGTGTAAGGTCAAAGATTTCCTCTAAATCAGTTTTTTTAAGTTATTAAGAAAAAAGAGGATGCTGTATCACATAATTTGCATTTACTTGAGAACCAGTTCTTTGATTAAATAACAAAAATATACAGAAGGATAGGAAACGAATTGGCCTCGAACAGTTCTATAGTTTCGGAGATATTCCGAAAATTTTATGTAAAACAAATAAATTTTTTCAAAAAAATCAAGAAAATCGTTTTTTAAAAGACTCATTAAAATTTTAAACTGAGGAAAATTTTATATTTTATTATTAATTAAGATACATTCATATGTTATAAGTAAAATGAGCCAAATTTATTAAAATTCATTCCATGAATTTTGAATTTATTCACGATTAAGTGATAGCATACATACTCGTATTACAGTTTTATTTTTAATTATTTTAAACTAAAAAAAAATAAAATAAATTCAGTAAAGTGCGACTTTGACCCGCGCACAAAGGTTCCGTACGGACACGAAATATGTAATTCAATACCAATTTAGCCTATTTTTATATATATATTTTATTATAGTTTTAGCTTTTGTTTTTTCGTGTTTGACGTTTTTTTTTTCAAATTTTGGTGATTTTTTTAATTTTGGCAATTTTTTTTGTTTCTAAGATTTTTTCAGTTTTTGGAGTTTTTTCCATTTAAGCAATTTTTTTAGTTCTTAAATTTTTTTCTCGTTTTGGCGATTTTTTTTTCAGTTTTTAACATTTTTGTATATTTTTAGGATTTTTTCGTTTTGGCGATTTTTTTTTTAATTTTTGGCGATTTTCGTTTTTTGGTGTTTCTTCATTTTAACGACTTTTTTCGGTTTCTGGCGATTTTTCATTTTGGCGACTTTTTTAATTTTGGCGAATTCATTTTATTTTGGCGATTTTTTTTCATATTAACAATTATTTTGTTACTTTTTCGCGTTTGGCGATTTTTTCGGTTTTTTGCGCTTTTTTTCATTTTGGCGATTTTTTTCATTTAGACAATTTTTTCGAATTTTGCGATTTATTTTATTGTTAGAATTTTTTTTTTTTAATTTTGACGATTTTTTTCGTTTTAGCGATTTTTTTTGATTTTTTGGCGATTTTTTTTGGTTTGGCGATTTTATAATTTTCAGATGTTTTAGTTTTACCGTTTTTGAAAATTTCTGCATTATGTTGTTGATCCACAGGAATTATGCTATCCGCAACCAGATATTTTAACTGATGGATGCTTTTATGTGCCCATTTAACTTATTCCACTATAAAGTCTAAGCATACAGTAGCCTAAGCGTGCGAAGGATATGCTTGTCAATGTATGGTTCACATCCCGAAAATTGGGTATCTACCAGGACCTTTAGAGATAAGATACTATTTGTGGTCCAGCTTGCATTATTTTTTGGATGTAGCCAGGAATCAGCAGCTTTTTGGTTGAGATCTTAAGATTTTACGCAATCTTAGAATCCTTGAATATATTTGTTGAGGCTTTGTAAAGTGACCAGTTACTTGTTCTTTTCGAATATTAAAAAGTTATCTAAATCTTTTACGAGTTTCTGTTATGCTTTCAGAAAACCTTGGTAGTGAACGGTTATAACGTTGTATGAATGCCTTACAAGATAACCCTTTCTTTGGGTTATTTGAACGTTTCATTAGTATATATATGGATCCTCAACCTGCTCTTTGTTTGGATATTGTGCAATCGCGTTGGTAAGGATATAGTTCTGTACCTCCCTATTTGTTTTACGTCTGTTAACATATAATAGGTTTGTTTCTTTACTACTACATTGGGATCCCGCTGGAGCTCAATTTGCACGAAAAGCGTTCCCGTACTCGAAAATTGGGTAAATGAGAGAGGTTTGGTGAGAGTAATGTTCTTCTTCTTCTTGCACGAAACAGCCCGTACTTTTTCTTCGTGCTAGTTTGGACAAACAATTACAAAGAAAAACTACATATGTCTAAACAGTAAAAAATTAAAAAATTTATGAAAATAATTTTAAAAACTAGTGGTAAACAAAGTTTTATAAGTTTTTATATGAAATTAAGAAAAAACCCATATAAGTATGCCGAATTATGTAAATAAATATGTGCGTGTGTATGTACATAAGCATGTGTATACGTATGTACATATGTATATGCATACATGCATTGACGTTTATTTTCGTGTTAAAATTTTGGTTTTTCGCGTTCCCGTACTTTTGTGCATGTTCGTATATTATTGAGCGAAATTATAGTTTCCTCTCATTTTATCGAAATTTACCCAAAAAGTAAAGAAACAAACCTAATCTGTTTAGAATGCTAACTGAAAAAATCAAATAGTGGTGGTAAGAGAACTAACAGTCTGAAAAAAACCCTCAATTCACGAATTAAGTGAGCGTGCCTCGCTCTAACTAGAGTTATTCTAGCACATGTCTGTCTATTCAATACTAGGAAATTTGGTTCTCAATCCTGATTCAATACAACCAGATTGTTATGCATAATCAAATCAAAAATGCAATCACCTCTTTCATTAGTATCTGAGCTTCAGATTTCGTGATGTCAGTTGGGGTCAGCACCTATTGCCATAAGAATACCGTACGCATACGCTTCAGTAAACATCCTTGCAGAAAATTTGTTGACAATTGATCCAAAAGTACTCGTGCTATGACTTGAGAAAATGATAGTGTTACCAAAAGTACTGAGAAGTGTGTAGTGAAAAAGAGCCCTATGCTCTTGGTGCTCATTTGTTTTTGTAAATGCTCTTTACTATAGGCTGACTGCTTCAATACTCAGCGCTCAGAAATAGCAATACGAAGTATACAAACAACTTTGTCTTATTAGTTTTTTTCTCGTTCTTCACTGTATACACGCAAGTGAAAAACAACAACACTTTTTCTTTGTTCTTTGTATGTATTGATTTTTACAACAATATCAATTAGTTTTTCTTTAAATGTATTGGTGTTTACTCCTCCATAAGAAACTTTTGGGCACCCATGGTCTAAATGATTACATATTCACCATTTTCGTGATGTATCGTCTTGATTTTGAGCCAATTTCATTTGTACTCGGTCTAGTATTATAGTAAACGGCAATAAACATGTTCAATGTGTCTGAATACATGGACCTATCAAATAGTGCAAATTTACTGTTAATTTCTACCTCCAATGTGACTCTGGAGCCAGTCCCGTAACTATACTGAGATATTAACCTAAGCTTAACTGTTATTTATACTTTTGAAATATGAGTGGCCCTGTGATTGATTGGGCTGTGTACATGCGTGTCATACATGATGTTGTTGGTTCGAATCTCAAAAAATTTTCCGCTTAAAAATAAATTATAATTGTATTTTTAACAATAAGAATAATTATAAATTTTCATTGCTACAGTTATATGTCTGAATGATATTTATATATAAATAATATTAATTAATTAATTATTATTAAAAGGTCCCTATAAAATAGTTCATTGACAGATCACAAGGTGCATACAAAGTATCAATTAACCCCATCCTAGCCGATCCCCATGTAAAAGAGACTGTTCCGCTTTATAGGAATTGTTAGAACTCAGACTAGTCCCTATCACTTGGGGACCGTTCACGTGACTAGTATTGTGTCAGTTCAATTTCCTGCTGGATATTTTGAAAACTACCACACTGTAGATTATCCCATTGGTACAGCATTTGTATCTTCATCACTAAAATTAGATAGAATGACGATATTTCAGTTGGTTTTAACTACAATACAAGATTGAAGTTTTAACTACAATACAAGATTGAACGTTTTTATCATTGTTACCAGAACTTTTTACATACAATAGTTTGAATTTTTCATGCTAAGTCCAAGACAATTTCCAATGGCAGACCACGGTTTTTGGATTATCGTAATATCCACTCCTCCTTCAGTAAGTTGGTTGGTTGGTTATGCCGATGAGGCTGATATTAAGTGGTAAACGTTGACTTGAGTTATTTTTGCTATTCTCAAATGTATGTGTCATAGTGGACTGTGCTTTTTTTGAAATAAAAATATTTTTTTATATTTTATCAGATGTTCATTAAAAACTTTTTGTATCTGAAAAACTAAAGGCCTTGTTCATAAAAAACAGTTTTAATTCAATAATCCTTTAAACGAAAAAATTTTAAAAAAAATTTCTGGCAAACTTTTTATAAACTAGAGGAAAAACTACTGCGTTCGATATCGATAGACATCTTAATATATTTCCAATTAAATAATATTAAACTATTTTGAATTATTATTTATTAATATGCCAGTATAAAACAGTTTTAGACAGTAATGATTAAATTTCGCAATTGAATACACATCGACTTTTTAATTGTTACTAATACCTAACTGGCTATAGTCAAATTTAATCCACACTAGAGACCTGCGTAAACAGTCTTGAAATGTAAATACGTCTTATATATTTATGATTTATTTGAACGGGCTAAAGTTCGTATCGCTTTTTTAACCCCAATTACATGTGATAGTTATTAATGAACAAATAACATCAAAGTTAGTTGTAAATATTCTGACAACACATAGTTGAACGGAACAGCCAGCCGTTTTTCGTCTTGTTTTTAAATGTATTCTCGTGGCATGTATTATACTAAACCAATAATAAATGCTGTCGTATTATAAGCGCATCACGATGGTTGCATTTGTGTTCGTTTATATGAGTATTAACAAGTTATGACGCGAAGACTTCTTGTTCATGACAAACAATCAAAAGAAGTAGTATTGATGCGTATATGCTTATTTTGTTGCATATTGTACGTTTGAGTTTTTATGTAAGATGTTTAGGGATGGTTTCTTAAAGCAAGAGCACACAATTAATTTCAATGCATGTGTGCGTTTGGATGTGCTCAGAAAAATAAAGGAGCATACATAGCATGTGTGTGTGTGTATGTACATGTATGACATTTGTATACGTGCCCATGAGTAGAAAGAATACTTCTCCCGCCACAAAGTATTTTCGTTTTTTAGTCCTATACCTGCAATAACTTAAACAAATGTATTGCCAACAGTGTTGCTTAGCGTTTGTTTTAGAACATTCTGTTTTTGCGCTTGTTTTGCTTAAAGCATTTGAAAAATCCCCTATGTCTTAAAATTTCTTTTAAGTGCTCTTGCGCAGGACTTTAATTGAAACACATAAATCTATGTTGATACTATTTGTTTGTTTTGCCAAGCTTGTTGTTTTGTTATTCAAGCGTATTAACAAGCAGAATGCAAAGAAGATCAATAGAAGCACACAATAATGATGACTTAGTGCTAAACTGATAACTTTGTTTTATTCATGTCTTACATACTAAATGCAATTTAATAATAATAGTAAATTGACAAAAAGTGGTTCACTAAATACATGAGTAAGCAGTGTTGCAAATTCTAAGTAATTTAATGGCCCAATGGTCCCAATTACATACATATGTATATTAAATTAAGTAAATAAATAAATATATAGTTAAATAAATTATTAACAACGTTTTGCAAGTTATTATTCGTAAATAAGTCAAAGAATGTTATAAAATAATTAACACAAACAAGCAAATTATTAGGAACGTTGTCTTGCTAGTAATTAAATTTAGTATTATTGAAATCGCACAAGTCTGGTATGAAATCACATTCTGAAAATTTCATTTTCGAGTACACTTATAAATTTACAAAATAAAAGTGAGCAATTTATACAGACATACATACATACCCAGCAAAGAATTATACTTTACTATCTGAACTACTTTCCATATAATGACTTCGTTTTTTGATTGCCAAATTAAAGTACTCACTTACAAATCACATTACGTAAAATTTTAAAAATTGGAAGCAGAAATTGAAAATATGTTTTATGTTTTAAAAGATGACGTGAAGAAAATATTGGCAAAATATGTAGTAATTTACAATAAATTATAAGAAAACTTGAGGCAATTTTTTGTCACTCACATGAAAATTATTCAAAGTTACAATAACGTAAATTGTTTTCGTTTGTTATTTTTTATAACGTATGTATTTATTAATTTTCGAGACACAAAGCTGTTCATATGTTCTCACAAATATCTCACGGATCAAAGGTTTTGAAGCTAATGTGGTTGTTACGTGAAAATATGGTTAAATTAAATATCAAATGTTCGTGTATATTACTACACACATATTTAATTACAACAAGTCAGAGTGCTATATTCGGCTGTGCCGAATCTTATATACCCTTTACCAAAGTGCGGTTATGTAGTATAGAGATACAAACATAAGCACAGAGATATGTAGGTACATATTCATTTCGTGAAAAAATGCATACTTTTTTTCTAGTGCAATTTTTAGGTTTTTGGCATTATGTTTTATTTGGTGCTTTTTAAATTTTGGCGATTTTTTTCATATAGGCAATTTTTTTTTTTGGTTTTGGCGATTTTTTTCGGTTTTTGGCGTTTTTTTTAATTTTGGCGATTTTTTTTCGTGCTGGCGATTTTTTTGATTCTTACGATTTTTTCATTTAGGCGATTTTTTTATTTTTTATATATTTAATTTTTTTAGTTTTGACAGTTTTTTTCTCGTTTTGGCGATTTTTTTCGGTTTTTGGCGTTTTTTAATTTTGGCGATTTTTTTTCGTTTTGGCAAATTTTTTGATTTTGCCGATTTTTTTTCATTTAAGCGATTTTTTTAATTTTTGGCGATTTTTTTCATATAGGCAATTTTTTTTTTTGATTTGGCGATTTTATTTCGGTTTATGGCGTTTTTTTTTAATTTTAGCGATTTATTTTCGTTTTGGAGATTTTTTTTTGATTTTTGCGATTCTTTTTCATTTATGCGATTTTTTTTTTTAATTTTTGGCGATTTTTGTTCACATAATCATTTATTTTTGTTTTGGCGACTTTTTCGGTTTTTGGCTTTTTTTAATTTTAGCGTTTTTTTTCATTTTGGCGATTTTTTTTGTTTTGGCGATTTTTTTAAATTTTTGGCGATTTTATAATTTTCGGATTTTTTAGTTTGACTGTTTTTTGAAAATTTCAAGAGTTTAACTCTTACAGTTTCCAAGATATAGCAATTTGTCAAAATTACATAGTAAAAATTTCATTAACTTATGGACCACCCTTTAATTAAAATTTTTCTAATTTTAGTGTTAATTGTTGTAGCCTATATAAAAATACACTAATTTTACAAATTTCAAGTGTCAATATACATATGTACATACATAATACAATTGAATGTATATTACATGGGATTTTAAAAAGTTTTCGTTACTCATTTTGGAACACCCTTTAATTTTTAGCTTTTATATATTTGTTGTTGTAGCGACCAAAGTTCTACATACACTGTCCAAATTTCAGACCCATAGCTTTTACCGTTCCTGAGAAAATAGCCTTCTTCCTAAAACATGAAATATGTTTAATTATTAGGAAAAAAGTTAAAGTTTTCCAACCCTGGAAACGTTTTTTAATTTGTTAAGTTTTTAACAATTTTTTTTAATTATAAATACCAATTTTATTTATACCGAAGTATAAAATAAGTTAATTTAATAAAAAAGTAATAAAAACTTGTTTTCGGTAGTTATTTTCTATGGGTAAATTGAGTTTGAGTTTTCCAGCTCTGAAACCGTCTCCTCGATTTTGCTGAATTTCAATAGCAAAATTTTTCGGAAAATTTCTGACACACCAGTTCAAGAACGAAGTCTCTAGCTCTTCTGGGAGCTTGGGAAAACCGATTTCACGTACAGACAGACGGACAGACGGACATCGCTTGTTCGTCTTCCCTATGCATAAGGATCCAGAATATATATACTTTATGTGTCGCTTATTAATATTGTAGAAATTACAAACGGAATGACAAACCTATATATACCCTTTTACCATTTTTTGGTAAAGGGTATAATTATATACTTTGTATATTGTTACAATATTAATATGAAAAATTAAATGGATTTAAAATTTTTATTTAGTACCTACATCAACTTATAAATTTATAATCAAATGAAATGAGAAATTATTCTCGTATTTCAAACGCATCATGAAATGGGTTACTCGTCAAATTACTAATATACCGAAACTTGCATAAATTATATTGTTCAAAATGTGTACATTATATTACAAAAAAATGCTGGAAAAAGCTAAATAAATAATTGAAAATTGCTAACTTCAAAATCAAAAATGTTTCAGATAAAGCACAAAAAATTCTAAATTTAGCTTCAAAAATGCTGAAATGGTCACACTGGTTCTTCGTTTTATAATTTATTAATTTAATAGGCAGATTTTGTAAAAAAATTCGTGTCTAAACGTTTCTAATTTGTATGAAAAATAACGAAAATTCGTTTAAAAAAATATTTTTTCCATACAAATTTAAAAACGAAAAAATCTTTTGTTTTTACAAAATCTACCCCTAAGACTTAAAAATAAAATAAAAATAATATCTTTCTCAATGAATATAGTTGTAAAAAGTTTTATTATCACTTAATATTTAATGAAATTTTTAGTTTGTGAAATGAAGTATTGTGCACTATGAAGTGCACAATAAAAATATTGCAGAGTTGACACAAACTGTCTATTCAACTGTTGTACAATGATTGTGTGTTTTTTTTTTTGCTTCCTTGTTCTCTATTTTTGCTTCACACTCAATTGCGATCATAACTACAAACACTATTTGCTTTTGAAAAAAATAAAATACTGAGCACTTTTTCATAGCTCCTGCTCATGTCTAGTATCAGCTCCCCAAACAAAATATTTCGACTTTTCTGAAGTCAGACTTGTCGTACCGAATTCGTTAAGACATTTCGGTAGTTCTTTGAGCAATTGTTTAATAAAAATTTTAAGAACATTAAAACTTTGATTTTTAAGTACATAAGTAAAAATCTGTGAAAATTGTTGTTTTAAATATATATAATAAATAATAATTGTAATAAATATTAGAAAATGTAAGTATGTATTAATTTGAAATTTATTTGCTGGTGGTTCAGCTTGGTCTATATACGTATTTCATTGTTGCTGTAAGTATGTATGTGCAAATTATTTCGGCAAGTGCAGCAACATAATGGTGAAGCTGTAATCTGCTGTAGAAACGGTAACCTGCTGTTACGAATTCGTACCGACATATCGTATCGATTTCGTATCGACAGATCGTTGCGAAGTCGTGTCAACCATTTCACAAAAAAAATGTAAGGATCTCGGTAATATTTCGGTTCCGAAATCGGAAGATTTTGCTGACTATTCGTTACGAATCTTTACGAATTCGGAGCATTTTGTTTGTGGGTGTTTGTATATACGAATTCACGTGAAGACCAAACGTTTAGGCCGATTTTGATTTTCATGTACTTTTTTTAAGGGACTAATCGAAAGTGTTCTTAGCTATCTTTGAAGAAAATCGGTTCAGTCGCTTATAGGCAATCACATCTCATTTAGATATATCCTGTTGAATCTATGTGTCTTTGACGCCGTAGCTCTTAAACGATTTTAATTTAGCTTTTTTCGTTTGAAAGGTGATGTAAACGTATATATTCTAGTGTATACTTAAAGAAAATTGATCTAGTCTATTAAAAGTTATCATAAAATTCCTATATATTAATTTACTTTTTTCTTTACATTAGTAGAACATAGAGTTATTAACTTATGCTACAGCGTCAACTTTTTGGATGTTGTATAAAATTTAAAATTTTTGTTATTAATACGTTTATTCATTAATATTTCTAAGTATGTTATTAAAATTATTTGGTTTTCTTGTGTAATGAATTATTTTTTGCTTGTTAATAAGAAAAAATTAAACTAAAGGTACGTTCACACTTGTCAAACATTTACCCAAAAAATCATAACCACTAATAAAAAAAACTTTCTATTCAGCGAAAAGTTTGTCAAGTTAAAGAGTAGCCAATAATGTTGGATTCTATCATATTATCTATTAGTTGCGTTCGAAAATGTTTAGTTTGAGAAACAAGTGTCTGGATCAAAACTTTTTCCATTAGTGTTTGCTGGTTACGCTTATTTGGGAAAATTTTTGACAAAAGTGACCGTAGCTAAATACATATGAGTGTAGTTTTTGGAAACCTTTTTAAAATTATTCTAATACATTTTTTTTATTCTTTGTTCGTTCGAATATTCGAATAAAAGTTTAAAATTCGAACACGATAAAAGTCAGGAAATTTCATGCGATGTGTAGTTTAATGTTTCTTATCTTGAGACTGAGAGAAAACAAGATATTTGTTCGGATTTTGTTCGGAAAATTTTCTGCAAGGCACAACAATCAGATACGGTCATTACTACAACAAACATTACAACAGCAATAACGACATGCACTTTGCTGGTATAAATTAAAGACCTGCACGAGACTTCTTACAAGAGCTTATAAAACATGAGGGATTTGTCAAATGTTTTATTAAAGCGAAATGCTTTAAAGCAAACGCTAAACAACACAGTTGGAAATACATTTTTTAACTTATTGCAGTTATAGGAGTGAAGAAGAAAATAGTTCGTGACTGAAAAATTTGTGGTGCTTGTGCTTATTTTTACGCATTGGCGCTTATACAAACGGAATGCATGTACATACTTACATACCTATGTAACTTGTGTAAGCTCTCTTATTTTTCTGCGCACATACAAACGCACACATGCATTTAAATTAGTTGTGTGCGCTTCCTTTAAAAAACCTCCCTTAAACACATCTTACACACATACACTTAAGCGTACAATAACCAAAATAACAAGCATAAACGGATCAACACTACTTCTTATTAGTGTTTGTTACGAACAAGAAGTCTTGGTGACATCGCTTATTAACACTCAAATACACGTATACCAATATATCCATTGTGCTTCGTTTATAGTACGACAGCATTTATTATTAGTTTAGTAACTAAGTAAACTTTATTTACTACAGTACTTACTGACACAATTAAAATTTGCAATTTGAAAATATAATGAAATTAGTTACCTAGTGTATTGTTGTCATCTAATAAATGCGCCTTGAATTTTAGCTTGAATGGAGTTAATTTTTGTCCAGAAAAAATTTAACTGTGCTGACACCTATTTTTATTTTTTTGTCAAAGTCGAACTAAAACTACAAAGTATACTTGCAGTAAGAATTTTACATATACTGTGTAGCAGCTATTTAATATAAACCAAAATTAAAAAATTAAGTTTAAGAAAACAGCACATTGTAATCATCTGGAGGTGTACTGCCATTTCTTAAAATTAAAACTTCTCGCTTACAAAAATATTTCATACGGTATCTTTGATTTTCCATACAATATTGCGAAAAACTCGTAGTAGAAAAATTTTGTACAGGCAGTCCTGAATAGCCCTTGGAAGAATATGAAGAATTGCGTTTAATTTTTTTTTACGATCATTAAAAAAGATTTCGCACCAAATGCGATGAATTGCTAAAATTTTTTTTAAGGTTTGAGAAATAACATTCGATGTGAAGAATGTTGGTTCCAAACAGATCTAAGATGTCGGATTTTAATATCGGTAAAGTATTTCCCAAAGCACAGTGCCGCTCAAAGTTTTATTAAAATTATACCCTGAAGGAAATGTCGATGGTGAAAATGTACTGAGTCGCTATGTCACCAGTACTAATCTACAATTATTCCCAGTACTACACTTTATGCTATAGACATTAAGCATGTCCATGTCATTGAAAATCTACTAGTAACACTAAAATAATTGACTACTACGTCGTTCCTATGGTATGGAGACACACCAACCAGACAATTACTGGTACATTTCTATACCTTACGTACATACAAATATATTTATATTGACAAATTGTTGTAAAATGCACCAGAAATATACCACATCTGTTTTCTCTCTTTCTGTTATACTGACGAATACAAAAAAAATTGTAGACAATGTCATACGTATTTTAGAAATTTGTATCTGCAATACATACAAATTAAGTCCATTTATTGACTGCAAGAACTTCATAGAAAATAATTTGTTGCAAACTATTAATTATGCATATAATAACTCCGCTTTATTTTTTTTTTACAAATGAGGACCATTTTTTAAAGTCCACAACTTTATGAAAAGTTATTTATAACCAAAATCTTAATTCGTCTTGAAGAAAACGTTCGCGGCAAAAATTTATGTATGGATATATTTTCATTCGTCCCATTTACTTACATATGTATGTATGTACATTTAAGGCAAAATTTGACTTGTGAGGTTTCCAAAATGGCTGATTCAATTGTTCTCTGTTAAGTTGCTTAGCATGTCAAGACTTAAATAAATTAAGTAAAAGTTTTCAAAAATTATTTTTACTTTGGAGTTTCATTCACAATGCTGCTTTTAATGACGGTCATTATTTATGAGAAGATTTCGTTTAAATTGCCAAGCAAAAGGGCATTTAATTTTACAAATTCGTTATGAAAAAATTAGCAAGCAGGAAGAACAATTTTCAAGAACAATATCCGGTTAAATATTGTTACAAATTCAAAGAAATATAAGAAAAGAAAACTTTTATTAAAATAAATAAATTAAAAACAGTATGTCAGGAAATTTTTTTTACAATAAAGGAAAACAAGAACTTATTCATTAATGTCTTTAAAAAAGCATATGCTATTAATTAAATAAAATATTTTTTATTACAGGCGTATTCAATAATTTATTTGCAACGATATAACAAAAACAATAATAGTACATAAATATTTACTGGCATATTCATAACAAATAATTTAGGTAATGTACATACACTCAGAGAAAAAAACAACTCAAAATCAATAAAAACCATATTGAATAAAATATAAAACACTAACAAAAGTCTAGTAATGTTGAAATTTTTTATTTCAATGTAGAACAATACTTATTTCAATTTTCCCTATTCTGATAACTTTAATTTGGAAACAATATAAAAACAAGTCAAAGTGCTATATTCGGCTGTGCCGAATCTTATATACCCTTTACCAAAGTGCGTTTATGTAGTATAGAGATACAAACATAAGCACAGAGATATGTAGGTGCATATTCATTTCGTGAAAAAATTCATACTTTTTTCTAGTGCAATTTTTAATTTTTTGGCATTATGTTTAATTTGGTGCTTTTTAAATTTTGGCGATTTGTTTCATATAGGCAATTTGTTTTGGTTTTGGCGATTTTTTTCTGTCTTTGGCTTTTTTTTAATTTTGGTGATTTTTTTCGTGCTGGCGATTTTTTTGATTTTGACGATTTTTTCATTTAGGCGATTTTTTTATTTTTTATATATTTAATTTTTTTAGTTTTGACAGTTTTTTTCTCGTTTTGGCGATTTTTTTCGGTTTTTGGCGTTTTTTTTTCGTTTTGGCGATTTTTTTGATTTTGCCGATTTTTTTTCATTTAAGCGATTTTTTTTGTTTTTGGCATATAGGCAATTTGTTTTTTTTGGCGATTTTTTCCGGTTTTGGCGTTTTATTTTTTAATTTTGGCGATTTATTTTCGTTTTGGCGATTTTTTTGATTTTGGCGATTTTTTTTCATTTAGGCGATTTTCTTAATTTTTGACGATTTTTGTTCATATAAAAATGTTTTTTTTTTTGTTTTGGCGATTTTTGCGGATTTTTGTCATTGTGGGATTTTTTTTGGTTTTGACACTTTTTTCTCGTTTTGGCGATTTTTTTCGGTTTTTAGCGTTTTTTTAATTTTGGCGATTTTTTTTCGTTTTGGCGATTTTTTTTTATTTAAGCGATTTTTTTTAATTTTTGGCGATTTTTTTCATATAGGAAATTTTTTTTTTGATTTGGTGATTTTATTTCGGTTTATGGCGTTTTTTTAATTTTAGCGATTTATTTTCGTTTTGGCGATTTTTTTTTTGATTTTTGCGATTCTTTTTCATTTAGGCGATTTTTTTTTTAATTTTTGGCGATTTTTGTTCACATAATCATTTATTTTTGTTTCGGCGATTTTTTTCGGTTTTTGGCTTTTTTTTAATTTTAGCGTTTTTTTTTTCATTTTGGAGATTTTTTTTTGTTTTGGCGATTTTTTTAAATTTTTGGCGATTTTATAATTTTCGGATTTTTTAGTTTGACCGTTTTTGAAAATTTCAAGAGTTTAACTCTTACAGTTTCCAAGATATAGCAATTTGTCAAAATTACATAGTCAAAATTTCATTAACTGATGGGCCACCCTTTAATTTAAATTTTTTTAATTTTAGTGTTGTAGCCTATATAAAATACACTAATTTTACAAATTTCAAGTGTCAATATACATATGTACACACATACATACAATTGTATGTATATTACATGGGATTTTAAAAGTTTTCGTTACTCATTTTGGAACACCCTTTAATTTTTAGCTTTTATATATTTGTTGTAGCGACCAAAGTTCTACATACACTGTCCAAATTTCAGACCCATAGCTTTTACCGTTCCTGAGAAAATAGCCTTCTTCCTAAAACATGAAATATGTTTAATTATTAGGAAAAAAGTTAAAGTTTTCCAACCCTGGAAACGTTTTTTAATCTGTTAAGTTTTTAAAATTTTTTTTTAATTATAAATACCAATTTTATTCATACCGAAGTATAAAATAAGTTAATTTAATAAAAAAGTAATAAAAACTTGTTTTCGGTAGTTATTTTCTATGGGTAAATTGAGTTTGAGTTTTCCAGCTCTGAAACCGTCTGCTCGATTTTGCTGAATTTCAATAGCAAAATTTTTCGGAAAATTTCCGACACACCAGTCCAAGAACGAAGTCGCTAGCTCTTCTGGGAGCTTGGGAAAACCGATTTCACGTACAGACAGACGGACAGACGGACAGACGGACAGACGGACAGACGGACAGACGGACATCGCTTGTTCGTCTTCCCTATGCATAAGGATCCAGAATATATATACTTTATGTGTCGCTTATTAATATTGTAGAAATTACAAACGGAATGACAAACCTATATATACCCTTTTACCATTTTTTGGTAAAGGGTATAATAATGGTTTTCCGCTTTGAATTAATATCGAATTCTTATAGAACAATGTCCTATTAATATGATATGATCTACATATTTGTATAAAGCGATGTCCTATAGATTTTAATATATATTTCTTATCATTACCTTACTTTGCATTTTAAATTTAAATTAAGTTAAGAACTTAATCAAATAAAAATCTTCCCACACAGCTAAAAAAATATGTATGGAGCATATATGATATCCCATATATGGTTCGGATCCGAAAAATGAGGGTATATGGGCATATATGATTATATATATTCATACATTTTCATACATGTACATATGTGTAAATTCCCTCCACAGAATGCAAAGTTCATATTCATACACTCTTGATTCACAAAAGCTCACTGCTGTGCAATAAATTAAATTACTACAATTAATTTTTTTTAGATTTGAGAGAGAGAAGTTGTATTTAATGAAACATTTGTTTGGACAAATAATTCAAAACGAACTAAAAGTCATTTCATTCATCAAAATGTTAATCAATTATTTAAAAAACACATAAATCATATTCGTAGATAATATTTAGCTTAAGAAATCAGATTAAAAACTAATGCAATTAATTATAAAAGAAAAATATAAAACCTCTAACAATAGTTTTCAATACAGTCATATGAACTTTGTTTCTTATCCAGAGAATTTTGTTATTTTCTATAAAATTAATGACTGGATTATCCTTTTGATTATTTTATATATTAAATGGGGCCACAATGTATAAAATCATACAAGAATGGTTTAAATTTTTCTTTTTTAAACGTTAAGGGTACGCATATAAACTTTGCATACCGTATGTATTTTCTAATGGATTTCCAATTTAGCAGTGATAAAATTCCAAGCTTTTTTGATTGCAAAAACGATCTTATGTGAGATATCATGTATGCATACATTCTTACATGGCTCCATATATAAAATCTTATATTTATATATGGATCCACATATGAAGAGCTTCATAATTAAATTTTCATATATGAGCTCATATGTTATAATACATTTCATATATCAGTCCATATATTAGTTCATATATAATAGTTTTGCCATGTATAATCCCATATATTTCCATACTTGAATTCATATATATAATTATATACATTCATATATTAAAAATATATGGACCATATATAATTTTTTTAGCTGGGAATATATATAATCATATATGCCCATATACCCTCATTTTTCGGATCCGAACCATATATGGGATATCATATATGATGCATACATATTTTTTTAGCTGGGTTAGAATAATATGTTTCAAGTATAAAAAAATATTTATTTAATGTAATTCATAAAATTAGTAGAAACTACATTAATTCAAAGCTTAAAATTAATGATTTCATTAAATTGAAAATTATTGAATTAATAAGACGCGTTTTTATTTTTAATTGGCAGCTTTTCCCTAAGTGTATGTCATTACTTTACTGTGAAGAAATTTTTTGCCATATTTCGAAGAACTGTATCTAGAAATGTGATGGTTTTTAGTTTAACTAATATATTTTTTAAAGTTTTCTTTTATTAGAAAACTAATTTTTTTTAGTAACAATCATTTTGAACGAAATACTTTTTTTGTGACACTTCTAGAAATTTCTTAACAATAACGCTATATATATAACAGCGTTGTTGTCTAAAAACAAACAGCAATTATTAAAGTTTTGCGTATTTTTCAGCTGTCATGATGTTTAAAAGTGCCGACAACATAAATTTACATCTGTGATATGAAGTTGAGCATATTGTAAGAATTTATTGTACCACAGAGTGATACAAGAAAAGTTCTTAACAAATAACACAATAAAATACACATTTTACAACACCTGAGTTACATTGGACAAACATAACAATAAGGTAAAACAACAACAAATACGACAAAAAAAAAGAAACAGGACAAGGAAATTACTTCAGACTTTCATTTGTTTTGTCCCAAGACGCCCAATAAATAGCTGGCAAACACAATCATCATTATTATGTTGAAATTATTCATAGGTTTTCAGAGCTTAAGGCGAGTTAATTGATACACTACTGAGGGAGGATACAAAACAAAAATTCAGAATTGTAAAAAAATACATGGGACCTACAAATTACCAATACTTAAAGACAAACTATCAACAAATTATTGAGAATTACAATTCACATCTACTAGAATTAAAGTTGTGCCCAATATCAAGGAATTTCGACAAAAAAAACTTTCCCTTGTCCACTGCAGGAATTGTGCTCTACAGAACATTGGGTCAAATGATCGCTTTATCTGTACAAAAGTAATAAAAACAAAAGTGATCTTTTACTTTTTTGTCGTTGTTTTCCATTGTCAACACTTTAAAATTAAGACACGTTATTTTAATTTTCGAAAAATATTAAGCACTGTTGCATGTTTCTGCAGCAAAGTCAATAGATTTAAAATTTTCTAAAAGTAAGCTTGTGAGTGCAGTAGAAAATAAAGTGACAAGTAATTATTGATATTTTTTTATAAAAAGTGTTTCATATTTATATCGCTGTGCTTTAAAATAACTCATTACACCTCCAAACAAACAAATTTGTAATAATATTTTATCTTGAAAGCTATAATAGCAAGAGTTTTCAAAATTGGCATGGACTCTTTTGAAAAGTAGGTGAGAAGTAATTCAAAATATGAGTAGAATAGGACTGATGGCAAATGCTCACTCAAACAAAGTAATTAATAATATTAATCTTATATCTTGAAAGTTTTAATAGCCAAAGAATTCAAATTTGACATCAGTGAATTTGAAAAACATTGATAAATATAAATTATAATAAATTTGAAACAATAAATTTTTGTTGTTTTGCTATTTTTTTTATTCCGTCATCATGTAATCCCTGCCTGCATCACTTATGTATATACCACATCCTCACACACTAAAAATGAGTTAGTTATTATACCCTTTACACAAAAAATGGAAAACGGTTTATAAAGGTTTGTCATTCCGAGTGTAATTTCCACAATATGAATATGCGACCTATAAAGTAGATATAATCTGGATCCTTATGCATAGGGAAGACGAGTAAGCGATATCCGTCTGTCCGTTCATCCGTCTAATGTACGTTAAATTGGTTTTCCGAAGCTCCCAGAAAAGCTAGAGACTTCGGTGTTATGGTCGAATTAGTAGAATCGTATCGTGAGTTGACGCATCAGCTAACAAAATCTGTAACATTAATAAAACATGTTGCTGTTTATTTAATATGTATCGTAATTGTATGTGAGGTAGAAATCTACAGAAAATAGGTTTCTACGTCAACTTCTGTCTTACATACATTCACACACATGTATAAAGCGAAGAGAAATACAATAACAGCGGACACATTCGCTCGCAACCTCACGTTTTTAATAACTAAAGGCTCAGTTAGCCGACTGTTATGTAAAGTAACTGCAATGTAGGAAAGAGCTGATGGATATTATAAACAGTAGTGGTCACAAATTTAAGACACGACTCTTAACTTGTATATTTCTGATAATTTTTACATCTTATCGAAAAAATTTTAGATCCCTGATATTTTTTCAAAATTCTACTACTGTTATGCAAAAAAATTAACAAAATTAATTTATTTAGCTTTATTTATCTAGGAAGTTTTAATTTCATATGGTACAGATTAAGACACGTTTTAGTCTGGTCATGAATTTAAGACATGGGCAAAATAAAAGTTAATTAACTAAAGTAATGTTCATAAAAATAATCGCAGTATTTGGTGGCATATCCTTTATTTTGGATCATAGCAGCCTTTATCCTGGGTAAATTTTCAACTAATGCCATACAACGTTCATTTGGAGTGGCATACCAAGCTTTTTGGATTTCTTCCCATAAATCAATAAAATTTTTTGGTTTGGAACACCAATTTTCAAAAATTTTTCGCAGCATTTGCGGCCGTACTTCTCTGATAATTCTTTGAATATTGATTTCAAGGTGCTCAATTGTTTATGGTTTATCGACGTAGACAGTTGATTTAACATAATCCCAAAGAATATAATCCACTGGGGTTAAATCACGCGCTCTTGGTGGCCAATTAATTTGGCCATTAAGTGAAATTATTATTTCATCTTTAAGTAAATCGATTGTAGTGCCCGCTGTGCAGCATGTGGCTCCGTCCTATTAATGCCACTTAATTGAGGTACGAAAATTTCGAATCATGTTCTTATATCGTTCACCATTGTAAATAACATTCTGACCATCATACTTATTGAAGACATATGGGCCAATGACTCCACCAGCCCATAAAGGTTGAGGATTCTCCTCACTCGAAATGCGACAATTCTACTTATTTACGTACCCATTCAACTAGAAATGGGCTTCATTGGAAAATAATTGGAAAATTTTGAATGGAAACTCAAAATCAATATCAAATTGTGCTTCAGCCCATTTGCCGATACGTGTACGATGGTCGTTTGGCTTTACTTCTTGCGCAAGTTGAATCTTTAGAGCTTTTAAGCCAAGGTAACTTCGTAAAATCTTCCATAAAGTGGCAGAACTTGCTGAGAACGGCAATGAATTGATTGATAGGGATCATTTTGAATGCTTTCCTGCACAGCGGACTGTTCGACGTTTCACGGGATGTACATTATCAGTAACGGTAAATGTGGTCTCAAAACTATCTATTGTTTATCGAATTACCTGCTCTGAAGGACGATTATGTAGGTTATAAAATGGAAGAACGGACGATCAGTTTGACGAATAGAACAATTATTTTGATTAAAAATTTCAACAATTTGCATGCGTAGCTCTGCTGTCGATTTATAATGAAATTTCAAAGCAAACGAAACAAAATGTAACTATCAGCTGTTCAATGGGTGTTCAAATAAAGCAGTGATGCCAGCTCGAAGTTGTGACACTCTAAAAACGCGCTTTATTTATCACAATGTTTTCATTAAAATTATCAACAATTCATTCACGACTCCTACAATAGCTTGCAAATTGAGCAATTGCGTGTTTTTAATTCTTATTATTAATAAAAAGCTGAATATTGAATTGGAAATGATTCAATTCTTTAAATTTGCTTACAATTTGTATTTGTCGTAACTTGAAGAAGTAGAGAATGACTAAATCAAAATAAAATCCATGAAAAGTTCTAACGCACGCACCGAAGTGAAGTACTCCCATTCGGCTCACACAAGCACGCACATTACTATCTAAAAATATTTACTTACATACTTATGTATGTATATATGTATATACATACAAATAAAAGCAAAATAAAATCATTTATACACAAACGCGCTAAGCATTTAAGAAAAACATGCAAAACACACATTCATAAAAGAAAAACCAAAGCCATCTAATAAATTATTTAAATGGGAAACAATTTGTAAAAGTTGAACTATGTTAGTAAGTAAAAGGACATTTAAAGAGCAAAAAGCAGAAACATCCACATATCCTGCATATGCAAATGATATAGAATACACATCGGTATTTACATTCATACATATGTTGAGTTACAAAACAAAATCAGTATAGAACAGAAAGTTTTCACAGAATTAATTTTGTAGGCTTTTTTACAATTCAATCTATAGCTAAACATTTTTATAAATTTACTATTTCAACAATTATGAGCAAGTGAGTTTTATAAATAGAAAATACATATGTATATTCTAAATTTGGTTAATATATCAATCGAAATATTAAAATGGCGTTTTCCGGTTTTTATTCTTTATAATTTTTTCTTTATAATAATATATTATATAGATTCAAAAACCGCATTAAATTATTTTTTTTTTCTTGCGAAAAGCTAATTTAAATCTTTAAAACTAGTAGCAAGATTAACAGTATATTAATTTTGGATATTGTTTTTTTTTTTATTTAAGAAAACTTACACAAAATTGTCTTGAGTTATGCAAAAGAGTTTGAAGAAAAAAATAATAATAATAATCCTAATGTAAATTGTGTTTTTTATAGAGGTATAGAACTTCGAAATGATGTAAAACAAAGGTGAATTTTTTAAATTGACATTAATTTACTTTGTACTAAAAATAATCATCAGACATTTATTTAGGACATAGTCTAATCTGTAGGTACAATTTTCGATGACTTTTGCAACATTTGTGGCTGTTTATTGGCAATAATGTGGCTAATGTTGTCCCCCAAACGGTCAATCATTTCGGGGTTATCGGCGTAGACTAGCATTTTCACATATCCCCACAGACATCCAACTCATATCTCAATAAATCCGCTTTATGCTTAAACTAAAACAAATAAGAATCATATTACTACTAACATACATACATAGATGTAATCAATTTTTTAATAATTGCATATGAACTTTTACCCAAACACCGAAGTATAAAGAGATGAACCGTTTATTTGTTTCCTGAAAACTTGTACTTTTAAGATACGACATTCAGAAAGTAAGGCATCGATATTCTATTTATTGCTAATATCAAAAAAAATATATTTAATTAAAAAATACCGAAAGATCACTTACTAAAAATTGCACTAGAGCAAAAAATTATAAATTTTTTTTACAAAACACAAATATGTATGTATGTGCTTGTGTATGTATCTCTATGCTACATAAATGCACTTTGGTAAAGGATATATCCGCACAAAAACATAAATGTGAAAGAGGCCATGTTCCTTTCCAAAATTTCTGTCATCAAAAGTAGTGAGATAAAAATTTTGACCAAGTTTGTGTTTAGTACAATACCTATCACTGCAATTGTTATATAATTTCTGGAAAAGGTAACATGAATTTATTATTATTTATTAAACAGCTCAAATGACTTCCTGCAAATATACACACTGCGTGCATTGGCTGGAACTTGGCCTGGCGCATTACCGTACGCCTAGATAAGATTCTGCCATATTCGTACTCTTTCTACGACCATTGTCCATTGGCTATGATTTTTCAATTATTGGGCGAGTTTGTATATGCCCGCAAGCACAAATCTTTCCAAAATCTTCTTTAGTGGCACGTTCTGATGACTTTGTTGTCCTATATCGTAAGAGGAGTGCAGAAGCCCTTAATTTTTGTACGAATTGATTTCTTTGGCGAATAACTACGCCGACTGCAAAACAGGTGGGCGACTCGAATGGTTTCTAGAACTTTATCGTAAATAATCTTGACTATTTGTAGGTATTGTTTCTGTGTCAGTTAATTCATAGTGCTTAAGCAAACCAATCTAAACACAAAACTAGTAACAGCTGTCGAGTATACCCAAATATCAAGCAGTACATTTAAGTTATATACCTCCAAAAAGCCGATGGATTACATGCATATGTTTGTATATTGTACATATATTTTATGGATATGATGAAATTCAATGCAAACAAAAAGGATGAAATATAAATAAAAAAATAAATAAAAGTCAAGAAAAACAAAACAAAAGAATCCACTGCATCAACTCCAAGTTAAACAAAGTGCACACACACGCACTCCGGAAAAGTATAAGAAAAATAGCAAGAACAAAAACAAACTAATAATAAAAAAAGTTTATGAAAAAGTCTACAGAGCCTGAGGAAAATTCCAAAACAATGCGTACGAGGAATAAAATAAGGCACAGAGAGCTGTTAGAGTTAAATGGGGAAAAATCTAACACAGAAAGAAAAACAAACTATAAGTGTTAAGAACTTAAGTGCCGTTTTGTTCAAACAATTTTGTCATACCGCAAAAGGAGAAGAAAACGCAAGTAATACTTGCAACACAAACATACAATAAAGCGTTGATAGTAGCAAAAAAAAAAAAACAAGCGATAACGCAAGGAAATCAACATAAGGCCGACCATAAACTGAATAAGAAATTAGCAAGCTATTTAATTCTTTGTATTGTGCTAAGATATTAAATGACTTAAAAAAGAAGATAAGAAGTTGTATTTGTAAGGATAAGAAGGTCGCCACGAATAAGTGAAATCGTTACGTAAAAGTATTTATATTCCTATATATTATTAATAAGAATTTGCAATATGTATTTACTATGAAGAAGATTCACAAACGAGATAGATCCCTTGAGAACTTCGGTTTTTCTTATGCAAACAGTTCTAACAATAAATTTCTAAGGAATATTTTCATTTCCTGAGAGATATTATTATTAACTTAAAAGGTTTCTGTACATCCAATCCATTGTAATTGGGCTGTGCATCGTTTCGGTAATAAATGTGAAAATTTTTCGTGCTGAACAAATTGTAATCGATTTTTAAAGCACAGGAAGAGTAAGAAAAATCACTTATTACACAGTACAACATATGATTTTGTGACTCAATTTTGACAATTTCACGTGAAACTAGGCCCAAAATGAAGAACTTGTGTATCATTCGTTTTGTCTTCTTAGCTGCTAAAATATTTTTAATATCGATTTGAAGTTAGTAACTATCGTATAGGGGAATTTTTCACGTTTTAGGCTCTTTTGTTTGACATAACTCGAGCACCACTAGTCCGATCTAGCTGAAACAAATTGAGAAAAATTAAGAATTACAATTGCATTTTTGATTTTTTATGAATTTAAAAAAAAATAAAAATTTAGGCAAAAAATACTTTTTTCACTTCATACATTAATTTTTAACTTCGAAAGTGTTGCTCACATAGGAAAATGGTACAAAAGCAGATTAGAGGAATTCTAATTCGTAATTTTTCCAAATTTGTTTCAGCTAGATCGGACTAGTGGTTCTCAAGTTATGTCAAACAAAAGAGCCTAAAACGTGAAAAATTCGATAGTTACTAACTTCAAATCGATATTAAAAATATTTTAGCAGCTAAGAAGACAAAACGAATGATACACAAGTTTTTCATTTTGGGCCTACGCTTACGTGAAATTGCCAGAATTGAGTCCCGAATCAATGACTTCAAAAATATTGTACTGTGTTATTTATATATTTTGCAAATTTTTTTAGGTTTTTATATGAGTAAACCTGTGTAAAATATGAGAAGTAAAATAATGATTTTAATTGGTTTTGATGCGAAAACTCCTAACAATTTACAGAAACGCAGTATTGTATACTCAATAACAATTGAATAGTTACCCATCAAAAAATTTTCAAAAAGGTAATCGGGTTTGGAATTAAGTTTTTTCGGTGGAAGCTTTTGACTACTGGATTACCATCTTAATGATTGTAACAAGGCATGAGACTAAAATAATCGATTCTTGAGAAGTACTTATTTGTTTTTTATATGACATCTTATTCAAGTAATCTATTTAATCTGAAAAAATCATTCTCCTAATTTAGCAACTTGCACACCATTTTGTTAAATTTTAGGTTATGTGATTTGTAAGCGAGCAAAGAAATTTTGTAATCAGAAAAGTAAGTCATTATATAGCAAGTATTCTGATGGTAATGTTTAACTTTTTGCTGGGTATTAAGAGGGTTCGGACTATCATGCGTGTGCATGTTTTTTTGGGATAGGATAAAAGGATAACTAATTTATCTGAACCATCAAACTTCAAGGAATTTGGCCTCGATTTGAAGTTGCATATTTTTTGGTAAATATGTTCATATATTTACATATTATGGAAATAAATGCATATTTTTGCAGTTTTAACCGTTTTTTAGTTGTCAAAAAAATTTAAAAAAGTTTACAATTAACAGCCTGTTTGTGTAAGACATTGACGATTGAAATCTTTAAGTTTCTGTAACAGATTAAGAAAAAATTGTACAAGTTTCCTTTAATCTTTTACAAGCACGCCAATGTTTCTAACATAAACATAAATTTATCCCTTAATTCTTTAAAGAATGAGTTGACCTTTTTATATGCAAACTGGGGATTGGTAAATGTCTTCAAAAATCGATTTTCGATTTTTCGATAAACTTTTTTAATTTCGATTTTTGGAATCGATTAATCGTACATGAAAATCGATTTTAAAATCGATCTGAAAACCGTTTAAGACAAATTTGCTGAGAGAGTAAAGTGACAGTTCATGACTGAGTATTTGAAAATGTTTACTGCAGAAATTTTTCGTAGCAAAAGAAACAGCTAAACTGAGCAAACTAAAAGTGTGTACATTTTAGAGAAGTTTACACAAAAATTATTTCTAAGGATTATTAGTTTAAATATTGTTTTACTAACCACCTTTATTATGTAATTACTTGTTGACATCAACGTTAAGACAATATCAAACTCAAAGGACACACACGTACTATTTTTGTTCTGAAATTGATTATTTTTAAAAACGTCTTGCTGCTTTATAGTTTTCATAAAAATTAAGTGTCGTATTTTTGATATTGTCTTGACGTTGATGTCGACAAATATTTACGGAATGAGGATGAATAACTTTAGTTACCAAACCCATCTTGTTCATTAAGATTTTATAAAAAAGTTGTTAGTTTATGTCATGACTGCTTAGGCTGTGTCTTTGCCAAGATACTATTAAGCCAGCCTTCGAAAATAATTTTTCACAAGGCACTGATGTCGCAGGGACTTATAAATATTTTCTTTTGATTTCGTACATGTTGGGATTTATTACAAGCGCGATTTATTAAATATTAGAATTGCCAAAATTTTGATAATAATAAAAAATCGATTTAAATAGCCCAATAATCGATTTCAGCATAAAATCGCCGACATAAACTCGATTGCGAAAAATCGTTGTTTTTAAACAGAAAATCCATTTTCGATTGAAATTGAAATCGATTTACCAATCAGTAATGCAAACCATATTTTTTTAAATGAAACTTTTACACTATACTACAAAAAATCATCATCCTTGGTATAAAAGAAAATTTCGTTGGAAAGAGTATGAGTATTAAAACCGTTTACAATGTATAGTCCTAGTTTATAATGTGCAAGTCTTATTGCTAAGCTGATTATTTTGATGGAGAGACAGACGAAGGGAACAGAAACTTTTCTTTTCCTCTCGTCTCTCTCTCTCCTAACAAAATAATCAGATTAGCAATAAGACCTGAATAGTTAAAACTAGGACTTAAGGATAAAATGCAGAAGAAATGCAAAAAAATTATGTAACAGCATAGAGTTTTCTCTGGGCAATCTGAAACGAATTCTCGAGACACTTGATTCAGGTTCATACAACAGAAATAAAAACATCATCATTTAAATACGCTTCCTCAACTTCAGCAGATTTTAATCGCAGTTCTCCGATTTACAATGTGTCTTATCGTTATAGACGTATTTCGACTTCTACTACGGTCCTAGATTAAAGAAAAAGTGCTAAAGTCATCTTAACTTTGTTACAAAAACGTCGTAGTCAAAGTTGAAATACAGAAAAAAAAGAGAAAAGCTTTTTACGCCGTAATAGAGTTATTTTTACTTTTAAAAATATAAAAAGAAACCTACTTTACGTCTAAATAAACTCCTGATATTAGATTACGTAGATCCTATTATTTAATTTTCCTTGAATTTTATTGATGCAAATCAGTCCATTCTTTCATTGACTGACGATGATGGAGCTTAGAGTGACATTTATTCAACAAAACCTTTATTTTTTCACATCTGTAATAATAAATTTGATATTATTGTATTTGATGACATTAAGATTTTATTACTAAAGGTTATATGAAGGGTATAATGCCCTTTCCTCAAATTTGGTATTGCGTGTACTTTATGCAAACATAATAAAATTTTATTTCTGTTTGCTTTTCTATAATGTTCTTATAATATTTGTTTTTACCTGATATAATAAAAGTCGCAATAAAAAGAAAGAAATTAAAAAACCTTTCTTTAGACACTTGAACAAATTTTTTATAAAGTTTGCAGATACATTTGTATGGTTTTTGTATCACAACTACAGAATATGGATACATTTGTTGAAACAAGTGTAACCAATATGTTAAGCAAAAATTTACTTGCTACAGCCGTCATAAAAAAGGGTATATATAGGTGTGTGTTTTAGTGTGCAAATCCTTAAGTTAATATATTCTGGGTCTGAATAGATGGATTAGTGAAATAAGCGATGTCCGGACAGATGGATATCGCTTGTTCGTCTTCCGTATTCATAATAACACATACATATAAACATATACTTTTTGGTCATATATGAATATTGCGGAAATTAAATAATGAATGATAAAGTTTTATACATATACCTTTTACAAATATTTAGTGAAAGATATAATAAGTAGACAGGTTTAAAAAAAAATATTTTTATTTACTTCAAATTACAATTCCAGTTAATTTTACACATTAAATTGTATGAATGTTGAAAAACTGAAAGCGCCTTTTTTGTCACTCACATTCGTTTTTTTTTTTTTTTTTTTGAAAAACAGGTGGGTAATATTATGTGTATTTACTTATGTATTATTAATAAGAAGTAGATGATAATCAAATTAATTTAATTACAAAATAAAATTTTTTAGCAAATGCTTAATTTTTTAATGCAACATTTATGTTTTGTTGTGAGCGTGAGTGATATTGCTGAATTATTCCCGTCGTGCCTGAATGTGCGTGATTAAAAATACTTCCTTCGTGAACGTGCGTACACCCAGAGAAAAAAACAGCTTCAAATCAACAAAAACCATATTGAATTAATAAGAAATAGTTATATAGCGAAAGTCTAGTCATGTTGAAATTTATTATTTCAATATGGAAAAATATTAATTTACAGTATTAATTTATTAATTTTATTTAGTTTTAAGTATGTTAATATACATTATAATATAATAATAATAATAATATATATTAATATATATGATATTGAAAATTATTGAATTAATGTGACGCGTTCTTATTTTTAAGTTGAAGCTTTTCCCTGAATTTAATCGTGAAAATGTGAAATCTTGCCGTGAAAAAAAATTAAAGTTTCGTGATCTCTTGCATGATAGTGAGCTTAATTTTGCTCGCGCACACTTCCCTAATACACGTGTGTAAATCTATTTCCTGATATTTTTTCCTCTGCTGTAATTAGGAAAATTTTAATATGCTTCAAATTACTTTTTTTTCATTTAACTCAAATACTAAAATTCATTATTTCATATTCTTTTCTTAAATTTGAAGAAATTCTTAAAAATATTTTTTACAATAATCGTAGTTTTTTGCTCTATATAAGTACTTTTTGAGCTTTTAAAATCTGAATTAATGTAAGAGTTACCTTCCTTGGTTTTGTATCATGTACATATGCATATGAGCACACGCCTACAAAAACAGATACGTACATACATAAATGAGAAAGGAAATGTGTATGGGTGGAATAACTATACTGTGCCATCAGCATATCTACATATGTAAATATATATATATATATATATATATATATATATATATATATATGTATATATATGTATATATATGTATATGCATATATAATAGAGGCCTGCGTAAACAGTCTTGAAATGTAAATTCGTATTGTTTTTTAAATGTATTGTCGTAGAATGTATTATACCAAACCAATAATTAATGCTCTCGTTTAATAAGCAAAGCACGATTGGTGTATTGATGTTCGTGTATATGAGGGCACATGCTTGTGCGCCGAAAAATAAAATATCATACACACAACATGTCTGCCTATGTACATTCATGACGTTTAAATGAGCGCCCATGCGTATGAAGAAGCAAGCATCAAAATTTCTTCCGTCAGGAAGTATGTTCTTCCTTATTCCTACACCTATAATAACTGAAACAAATGTCTTGCCAACGGTTTTGTTCAGCATATTTTTTAGAAGACTTCGCTGCAGTAAAGCATATGAAAAATCCCTCATGTCTTAAAAGATCTTGTAAGTGGTCTTTTGCAGTGGTCTAATATGTATGTACATATATACAGAGGCAGCAGCTAATAAAAGTAAATTGTGGAAGGTATGAAGCTTTTCACCACTCGATGATATTGCTTCTTTTGGAAAAAAAATTTAACCCTCAAATGCTCCACTTGGCCTAGACAGGCCAACATTTATTTTTATGATAAATATCTTTCTCTTTGAGCAAATTTAAAATGAGCAACGGATCTGAATTCTGTAATTTAAAGATGAGTCGAGTGGAAGGCGCTATGCTTCTCTCAAGGAAAAAATCGGTAAATTAAATTTTTGGTCTGGCTGGACTACAACGAATTTCATTTAATGTATGCATATGTACACTCAAAAAAGTTTTATATTAACTGAATGTGGGTTATTTAGGAAGTTTTTTGTGAAGTTTAAATTAAAGGATAATTTAGTTATTTTACTTACCAAGACAAGGGTATATCAAATTTGTGTGTATGTTGTTTAATAAGCAAACTACAATATAATAATGATTTTCTGTGCAGTCAATATAATCAATTTAGTTCAGTAAAATGTAGTTGATATTAAAGTTTTTTTCATTTAATTTTTGCTTAGCTTATTTCTTTAATAAAAAAATTTTAAAAAATATACAAACATCCATACTTATTCTAATTTTTTTTTTAATTTTTGCTCACATATGTACATGTACATATGTACGTACATACATACGAAGCTTATTAGAACAAACTTCAAAATTATTTTAAAAATAAGAAATCTAAAATTTTATTAAAAATTTAGTACATACATATGTATGTAGTTTCGCGAATACATGAAACTACTTACAAAAAAACAAGTAAGAGTGCTATATTCGGCTGCGCCTAATCTTATATACCCTATACCAAAGTGCGTTTATGTAGTATATAGATACATACATAAGCACATAGATATGTAATTTTTGCTGTAGTACAATTTTTAGTAGTAGTTTTCGATTAAATATTTTTTTTTTGATATTAGCAATAAGTTGAATATCGATGTCTTACTTTCTTAAAAAATAAAAGTTTTCAGGAGAGCTAAAAAGAAACGGTTCATCTCTTTATATTGCGGTGTTTGGATAAAAGTTCATACGGAATTGATTATATCTATATATATTAGTGGTAATAATATACAAAACTTTTTTAGTTTAATTATGAAGCGCAGTTATTGAGATACAAGTTTGCTGCATTAAGAGTAATTTTAATTCTTGATACTTGATGAATAAATTACTCGTTTGTTTCACTTATAGCTCAACAAACAAATAACGCCGTTATATTAAAACTATCCAATGAAAACAATATTTAATATACCACTTGACCTGAAAATCAATAAAAACAAATGCTCACTAAAGCGAAGAAATTTCGAAACAAAATTCTTCAATATGTATTCGCAAATCTTAAAAAAATCTAATGTTCGCTAAATCTTCGAACTTCAAATTTCTCTCTTCTTTTTTTAATAACCCTATAAAATAATTTTAGTATTGTACCTCCATACCAAGTAAACTAACTTGTTCTATTTAATAATCTTTGATGTTGCCTCAATTTAAACATCCCATTGGAAAAGGTATATATCGCGGTATTATGTAAACGGTTATTCCTAAAGAATTTTTCGAATTTGTTCAGTTACTTAGCGATAAATTTTATTTCAAAAAAATAAATAAATTCAGTAAAGTGAAGATCTGACTTGCGCACCAAGGGTTCCGTACGGATACTAGATATGTAATACTATATGAATTTTATCCTATATAAAATATAATTTCGGAATTTTTTTCGTTTGTTGGATTTTTTCTGTTTAAAGCGTTTTTTAATAGGGTTTTTTTAGTTTTGCCGTTTTTTGAGTTTTTTTTTAACTTGGTGCTTATATAAATCTTGGTGCTTGTTTTCGTTTTAGCGATTTTTTTTAGGTTTTTGGCATTTTTTTAACATGTTGATTTTTTCAGTATTGTCGCTTTTTTCTCGTTTAAGCGATTTATTAAATTTTTGACGTTTAGTTTTATTTTGTCGATTTTTTGATTTTTTGGGATATTTTTCATTTTAGCGATTTTTTTTTAATTTTGATGATTTATTTTATTGCAAGGTTCTTTCATATTTTCGTGCTTTTTTCGTTTTTGTGATTTTTTTTCTCATTTTAGCGATTTTCTTAAGTTTTTGTTGTTTAAATTTATTTTTGTGACTTTTTTCATTTAAGTGATTTTTTTCATATAAACAATTTTTTTTCAGTTTGGCGATTTATTTTAGTGCTAGATTGTTTTAAAATTTAGTGCTTTTTTCGTTTTAGGGATTTTTTCGGGTTTTTGCGTTTTTTTAATTTGGTGGTTTATATAGTGTAAGTGCTTTTTTTCGTTTTAGCGGGTTTTTAGGTATTTGGCGTTTGTTTTTAATTTGATAATTTTTTATTTTTGGTGCTTTTTTCTCGTTTCAGCGATTTTACTAAGTTTTATGCGTTTGTTTCATTTTTGTGAGATTTTTTTAATTTAGCAATTTTTTTTATTTTTGCAAAATATATTTTAGTTCTAGAATTTTTTTAATTTGGTGCTTTTTTCGTTTTGGCTATTTTTTTCGGTTTGGCAATTTTATAATTTTGGGATTTTTTTGTTTTACCGTTTTTGAAAATTTCAAGAGTTTACCTCTTACGGTTTCCAAAATACAGCATATAATATTAATAATTAATAATAATATTAATTGTTATAAGTTTTAGTGTTAATTGTTGTAGTCAGTATAAAAATACACTAACGGCCCTATGTATAAGGAAAAATTGGCATGAAGTTAGCACAAGTGACGAAATTGAATTACGTGTTAACGAGTGCCTTCAAACAATTTGACATAAAAAATTTTCGCATTACCGAATCTTAATCCAACTCTAAGTACAAGCATGATTTTTAATGTGAAGTTTCATGGCAAAACTATTTAAGGCCATGTTCAATTTTGCCACTTATGCTAACTTCATGCCAAATTTTGCTTATACATAGGGCCGTGATTTTACAAATTTCAAGTGTCTATATACATATGTACATACAATTGTATATATGTATATTAGATACATGGGATTTTAATACTTTTCGTTACTCATTTTAAAACACCCTTTAATTTTTAGCTTTCATATATTTGTTGTTGTAGTGACCAAAGTTCTACATACTCTGTCCAAATTTCAGATCCGTAGCTCTTACGGTTCCTGAGAAAATAGCATTCTTACTAAAACATGAAATATGTTTAATTGTAAGAAAAAACGTTAAAGTTTTCCAACCCTGGAAACGCCTTTTTAATTTGTTTAATTCTTTTAATTTTTTTGAACTAGAAATACTAATTTTTATTCATGCTAAAGTATAAAATAAGTTAATTTAACAAAAAAGTAATAAGAACTAGTTTTTGGTAGTTATTTTGTATGGGAAAATAGAGTTTGAGTTTTCCAGCTCTGAAACCGTCTGGTAGATTTTACTGATTTTCAATATAAATCATAATCGAAAAATTTCTGATACACCACAGACCAGGAGGTGCACTAAGTTGTTAAAAGGTCACCAAACATATTAGGGTTAACATCGTCAGCTTTTGTCAGGGTACGACAATGAACAAAAGCACAAGTTTACTATTGTATTCGTCTGTTGTCTTGCATTGAGTAAAACGAAAATCAAATTTTAACATTGGTAAGGATTGGGTCATTAAATATTATTTTCTAAGAAATTTCAAAACTCAAAAATCATTTATATACGTAAAAGTTGATGAGAGTTTGCCAAAATTGCAAATATTAGAAACAAATTCCAAAATTATCCAAATACCGTTTAAGCAACGAAAAAAGTGATTAAACCAAACTTGAAACATTCGAAGGCGGTCTTAAAAACAAATTGTTCTGACGTATAGACTGAATAAAATTACTTTGGTAAAAGTGACAACCTATTAAAACAAAACATACATATGTTTTAGTTTCAAGGCAGCAAATCGTTTTCATAAAAAGAAACAATTTTAAAGAACTTGTTAACGTGGGAAATTGTGGTTAGGGTATGTAATTGAATAATTTCATTTGAAAAGCTACAGTCCAACCAATATTAAGACCACCACATCACAACTGCACCTAAGGAACTGTCAAATTAGTGGACTAGAAAAAAAAATTGCAATTTAGCATTCGGCACTGTTCTATAAACCGATCGTTTTGAAAAATGTTTATAGATTGAAATATTTGAAATATTTTTTTTAGATATTTTTTAGATTGTTTTAAATTTTTTTATTATAATATTATATTTATATTATAGATTCTCAAATATCATATCTGAAAGAAAATTATCGTGTATGATTTTACACAATCGGCAGGAGCATGATTAATTTTTTGATAACGAGAAATTTACTAGGATTCGGTTTACAGAACAGGACCGAGATTCAGGATAACTTGCATGAACTCTATGCCCGCAAATATAATTGCTAAGTATAAAAATTATAAAAACAGATTTTTCATTAACTTTAACAATGTCATAACCAAAAAAAAAATTTGGTTTGACAGAAAAAGAGTTTAAAGTTTTCAATTTACACTCAACTTAATGGAAAACAAAAATTTTAGTAAATATTTATTTGAAATTATTACAAAATATGGAAAGAATAATACGAATGAGAATAATATGAAGTCTGTGTGTAGTTTAATATATAAGGTTTTAAAGTTCATGCAAATCGCTTAGATTGTTTTGGGGAGTCCGATACTATGCCTATGCTACCATCTTGCTCCTAGTTTTTATAATTATCAGGGCTCTATGTCCTATACGCAGGTATATCTATGTAATATATTTCACAAAAATCATTTTAAATAATTTTTTTCCTTCCAGTCAAGTAAGAAGGTTGTCTAGAAATGATATGATGCATTGACAATTAAAAATTTATATAATGTATAACATGTTTCAATGTAAGATATTGTCCTTAGCAAGAACTTGTCAACTTGTTATAAAGGGTCCGCCATCTAACGTTTTTTTACAACTAGTGCTTATTTCGTGAATGGTAACACTAAGCTGATGTCTGATTTGACAGATAATTAGTTTTATCCTTCCGTTGAACGAGCCAACTGACCATCCAATGCGTTTTCGCTTCACTAAGTGGGCCTGCGATCGACTTACAGAAGATGCCGATTTTGCCAAAAAAAATCATCTTTTTAGATGAAGCTCATTTTGATCTTGGCGGGTATGTAAACAAGCAAAATTGTCGCATTTGGGGCACAGAAAACCCGCACGCATACATTGAAAAGCCGACGCACCCAAAACGAGTCACTGTTTGGTGCGGATTTTGGTCCAGAGGCATAATTTCGAAAATGAGCAAGGAGTGGCCGTTACAGTCAATGGCGATTGTTATAGGGCCATGTTGAACGAAATTTTGTTCAGAAAAATTGAAGAGGAGGATATTGGCAACATTTGGTTTCAACAGGACATCGCTACGTGCCACACAGCCGAGGCTTCAGTAGTTTTTTTTTGTATAGAATTTAAAAAAAAAAGTTATCTGGCTGACCCTTTACTTTGGTATATTTTAGGTTAAATGTATTACTTATAGTGCGTAGAATGACGTTTGCTTAAAAAAATAAAGGTTAACAGAGAATTTCCCAATTTAACTATAAAAGAAATAAATTTCTGAAAATTTACTTGAACGCTTAAAAGTGCTCTCCTGCAAAACAGTAAAATATGACTTAAACAATTTTTCCTTATTTCCACAGATATGTCTAGCAAAGTCTAACATTAATGAAAAAGTTTAAACTAACAAAGCTTGGAGACAGACAGGCAGAATGTGTCTAACGTTTGGAATATTTGTTGTTTAGTTTCGAACACTGGATTTTATGCGCCTTCTTGAATTTTTTTTTGATTAGTATTTGTCGTGCTTATGTTCTTTACCATGTAAAACTTTATGTAAGTGCGTATGTCTTTAACCTTTTTTTTTCGCAATCCTTGCAAAACGTTGCTCATTAGTATTGTTGTACTTTGTTGTAATTTTTTAATAAAAAAGAAGCAAAATGAATGATAAACATCTTGTTTACATTTCTCTTACATTGCTACGTTGAAATAAATTGGCAAAAGAGGGCGAAACTTTTGTTATTCTGCAGATAAAAATAAGAAAATCCTTTCAGGAAGAACTTTGTCTTTAATTAGTTCATACCAAAGCAGTTTCCAGCCACATACAGCTAAATATAACGACATATAATTATTTTCTAGTATTTCTTCCTGTTGCAAAATATCTCATATTTTTCTTTTAATTTAAAATTAATGCTAATGAGGAAATTCTTGATTAATTTTTTTACTTTTGATTTCCGCTTAGCGAAAAATTATGCATAATGTCAAAACAATTCGCGTAGAAAAATATAAACGAAATGGAACGAAAATTGCAATAAAAAAATTGCTTATAGAATATGGTTCCTGCAACAATTGAAAATACAGAAAATAACCACAGATTTTAAAAAAATTTTGTGTGTGTCAAACAAACCAAAAATATATACTCAGTGCTCTTCCAAACTTGCATTAGTGTTCACACTATAAATTCTGGTTTTGCAATTAGGTATTAAAAAATTCTGTTAAACTACAAATTTCCCTCAAAACTTAACAATTGTATTTACTTTTGGTTATATTTTGTGTTTTTCATAAAACTGAAGAAAGAAAATATAATAAAACGTGAAATACATTAACAGAGCACATGCAACTTTTTATCCCCCCCACCCCCGCAATTTTCACTACTCACAGCTATAAATTTGCTGCAACAAAAATTGCAAGTCTGGACAGGGACAAACATCGAAAAAGTTTTAATATTAAAAAGAAATAAATAAGACTGGTTGCTATATTCCTTCCTTCAGTAAGATTTCAGCGCATATACATTTCACATAAACTGTTTTTAACTTAACAAGATGACTTTTTAATCATTATTTCCGTCGTTACACATTTAAGTCGACATATACTACGTTTATATGCAGGGCTTATTTTATCAAATAAAACTTTACTGTATTTATTGCGAATTACTGTATTTATTGCGACTTACTAATTCAAGAAACTATTCAATAAAACTATTAACGCATTATTTGCAGATAAAATGCTTGAGGTTGCCACACTTACAAATGTTTGCTTATACAAAAAAATAAATTTATAAATATTGCACAACAAAACATTGATGGAAAAATATAATGACAATAAAAACAAATTTTTATTTGTTATTTTGTACATTTACACAATTTTTTTGTAAGCATAAGTAACATTTTTATAGAAGTGCAACCAAGTTTTTGCACATTTACAATGCCGTAAAAATAATGAGTTAGTTTATTTAAAAATATTTTTATTTGCGCGTATAAACATAATCATATATGAGTACATACTAGGGATGCCAAACGGAAAATCCCGAATCCCGAAATTCCGGGATTTTCGGGATTTGGCAAATCCCGATTCCCGGGATTTGTAAAATTTAAGCCCTGGATTTCAATTTCGGGATTTCTAGCAATTTTTATATAAAAACCATTAATAAATTGAAATTTTCGTTGATTTTATGGATATTTTTTTATAAAATATAAAAGTCCCATAAACTTTTTTACCTGCAGTTTTCACAATTTAATGACTATTCGTGACATAGTTCTTATTAACAACAAGAGCAAAATAAATTAACTACTTTTTCACTGCTATTTTCATCAAAGGGGCTACAATATACAACTCACGTCCCTTTTCACAATGTATGATTAAGAATTAACGTGAACTTTAACTGACAGTTCTTCAGACAAAACTTCTCGTTAAAGTCTCTGTTAGCTTTTAATTGTACATTGTGAAAAGGAAAAAAAACATTTGGAAAATTCACAATTTTTACAAATTTATTCCGTCTTATTCTATATTATGAAGGCAATTATGAATAATATTCCACGAGAAATTTTTCATGGGGAATAATTTCAAACAGTAGCAAATAATTGGAGAAAACAAAAAAAATCTATTTGGAAAAGGGAGAAATTTCTTGCGGAAGTTTATTCATAATTGCAGTGAATAACTATTTGTATGTCGACTACTCAACGCTATAAAAACTTAGCACTTATCTACTTTTCGGTAACAATTGAGTACAATTACAGCTCCTTAAAATTGAAGTAGAATACAATACAAGGCATGTGCAAACTTTTTGTTGTCGGGTTAACGTAAACGTTAAAAAAGTCCATAGATATGTATGTATATATGTTCGTTTTTCTTTAGATTATAGAAAAAATGTATATATGTATATTGAAGACAAAAACAAAGTTTTCATATATATGTAGTTATGGTTTTCAGTGTAAATTCTCTAATATCAAATGTGATTAATCAACTTAAAGTTTTAAAATGCACAAAATTTGTTATTAAAGTAATATATATTAAGAAACAAATAAGAGTGCTATATTCGGCTGTGCCGAATCTTATATACCCTTTACCAAAATGCGTTTATGTAGTATAGAGATACATACATAAGCACAGAGATATGTAGGTACATATTCATTTTGTGAAAAAATTCATACTTTTTTTCCAGTGCAATTTTTAGTTTTTTGGCATTATGTTTAATTTGGTGCTTTTTAAATATTGGCGATTTTTTTTCATATAGGCAATTTTTTTTGGTTTTGGCGATTTTTTTCTGTTTTTGGCGTTTTTTTTAATTTTGGCGATTTTTTTTCGTTCTGGCGATTTTTTTGATTTTGACGATTTTTTTCATTTAGGCGATTTTTTTATTTTTTATATATTTAATTTTTTTTTATTTTTTTGTGGTAATTTTTTTAGTTTTGACACTTTTTTCTCGTTTTGGCGATTTTTTTCGGTTTTTGGCGTTTTTTTTATTTTGGCGATTTTTTTTTCGTTCTGGCAATTTTTTTGATTTTGACAATTTTTTTTCATTAAGGCGATTTTTTTATTTTTTGCCAGTTTGACAGTTTTTTTCTCGTTTTGGCGATTTTTTCGGTTTTTGGCGTTTTTTAATTTTGGCGATTTTTCTTCGTTTTGGCAAATTTTTTGATTTTGCCGATTTTTTTTCATTTAAGCGATTTTTTTAATTTTTGGCGATTTATTTTCATATAGGCAATTTTTTTTGTTTTGGCGATTTTTTTTCATTTAGGCGATTTTTTTTAATTTTTGACGATTTTTGTTTATATAAGCATTTTTGTTTTGGCGATTTTTGCAGATTTTTGTCATTGTGAGAATTTTTTTTGTTTTGACACTTTTTTCTCGTTTTGGCGATTTTTTTTTCGGTTTTTGGCGTTTTTTTTTAATTTGGCGATTTTTTTTCGTTTTGGCGATTTTTTTGATTTTACCGATTTTTTTCAAATAAGCGATTTTTTTTAATTTTTGGTGATTTTTTTCATATAGGCAATTTTTTTTTGATTTGGCGATTTTATTTCGGTTTTTGGCGTTTATTTTAATTTTGGCGATTTATTTTCGTTTTGGCGATTTTTTTGGATTTTGGCAATTTTTTTTCATTTAGACGATTTTTTTTTAATTTTTGGCGATTTTTGTTCACATAAGAATTTTGTTTTTTTTAGCGATTTTTTTCGGTTTTTGGCGTTTTTTTTAATTTTAGCGTTTTTTTTCATTTTGGCGTTTTTTTTCGTTTTGGGGTTTTTTTTTAATTTTTGACGATTTTATAATTTTCGGATTTTTTAGTTTGACCGTTTTTGAAAATTTCAAGAGTTTAACTCTTACAGTTTCCAAGATATAGCAATTTGTCAAAATTACATAGTAAAAATTTCATTAACTGATAGACCACCCTTTAATTTAAATTTTTTTAATTTTAGTGTTAATTGTTGTAGCATATATAAAAATACACTAATTTTACAAATTTCAAGTGTCAATCTGCATATGTACATACATAATACAATTGTATGTATATTACATGGGATTTTAAAAGTTTTCGTCACTCATTTTGGAACACCCTTTAATTTTTAGCGTTTATATATTTGTTGTTGTAGCGACCAAAGTTCTACATACACTGTCCAAATTTCAGACTCGTAGCTTTTACCGTTCCTGAGAAAATAGCCTTCTTCCTAAAACATGAAATATGTTTAATTATTAGGAAAAAAGTTAAAGTTTTCCAACCCTGGAAAGGTTTTATAATTTGTTAAGTTTTTAAATTTTTCTTTTAATTATAAATACCAATTTTATTCATACCGAAATATAAAATAAGTTAATTTAATAAGAAAGTAATAAGAACTTGTTTTCGGTAGTTATTTTCTTTGGGAAAATAGAGTTTGAGTTTTCCAGCTTTGAAACCGTCTGCTCGATTTTGCTGATTTTCAATAGCAAAATTTTTCGGAAAATTTCTGACACACCAGTCCAAGAACGAAGTCTCTAGCTCTTCTAGGAGCTTGGGAAAACCGATTTCACGTACAGACAGACGGACAGACGGACAGACGGACATCGCTTGTTCGTCTTCCCTATGCATAAGGATCCAGAATATATATACTTTATGTGTCGCTTATTAATATTGTAGAAATTACAAACGGAATGACAAACCTATTTATACCCTTTTACCATTTTTTGGTAAAGGGTATAAAAATAATTAATTTTTCCAAAAAATTTTAGATCCCGAAATCTTGAAAATCCCTTAATCCAGAAAAATCCCGGTATGCCGAGACCCCGAAAATCTCGGGATTCTCGGGATTTCCAAAAATCGATAACGATTGGCATCCCTAGTACATACGCATTAAAATTTGTGTTTGATTTTGAAGTACATATTTCCTTAGGACTAACCAGATTTTAAATAAATATGTACATATGTACATATATGTGTTTATTTATTAAGCCTGATTTCTGTTACATTATTTGTATGTGGGGATATAATTTAAATTCTAAAAGAAGTCGCTCTTCTAATTTTCTTAAGTACATATGTACATACATATGCACATATTTGTTCATCTTCATATTTGCTTATGCTAATATTTCATAACTTTATGTTATCTCATTTATCATTAAAAGTTATCCAAAGTTAACAACATGACCTTCAGATATAATTTTACTTTCTCCTTTTGGTTTTTATTCACACAGCCTTCAGCTACTGCTGAAGTACTTTCAGGAAGTTACCGCAACTATGTATGCACTACTTTCACTGCTACAGGTTTAATAAGCAGCCAAAACAAATAATGTTGGTAGAATAATGTTTAAATATTCATTAAAGTCTACCAGAATGTAAATGCGCACAATACAAGCCATAATTATTCGTACCCCTAACGTTCACTAAAAAAAAATATTTCTATATCGTAATTTATACTTATAATGACTTGTGCTAAAAAATGCGAATTAAAATAAGAAAGGGGCAAATGTGACAAGAATATTGTGAAAGAAAGTCAAATTGATATCTTAGTTTCAAATCAACATAACAATATGCTATACTTTTCTGCTATACTGTTATTTACATATGCATGTGTATTTACAAGACTTAAGCAAAACACTCAGCCAAAAAAAAAATTAGTAAAGCATGAATTGTGTTGACGCAAAGCACGAATAACTACTAAGCGATATTAAAATATCGCGTTTAATATGTAAAATTTTCTGTTAGCTAACGTTAATGTAGGCTTCACTTACCCTTCGAACTTCAGCCTATTTGTCTTGTCCTACATGCGTTTGCATTCGTAAGGGTGTAAAATGCTCAAACACACATGAAATATACTAATGGCAGTACCCAGCAAACAAATGGTAGTTGAATATTCTATACATGTCCCTCATTTACTAAAAAATTTAATTTTTATAACCTTCACCAAACATGGTGAAAGGTTATAAAATAATAGAATAGAAATGGAAGTTGGGTATACAACTCCCTCATTACCTCAAAAATTAAATTTTCACCAAATATGGTAAAGGGTATATGTATGTATATAGGTTTGTTATTCCGTGTGTAATTTCCACAATATTCATATGTGAGCCATAAAGTATATATATATTCTGGGTCCTTTTGAATAGGGAATACGTCTGCCCATATGTCCGTCCGTCCTTCCGTCTGATGTATGTAAGTGAAATCAGTTTTCTAAAGCTTCCAGAATAGCTACATTGAATATTTTTCTAAAATAACGTTGATTTCATATACTCATACATTGTTTCAATATTTTCATTGAAATTTAATATAAACTTTAATGTAATGGGTGTTTTTTATTGAGGTATAGAACTTTAAGTTGGCATCACTTTTTTAACTGGCGGCCATTTTGTCAGCTGTCAAGTGATTAATATTTAGTTTGGTTTGCCATTTCATCATGAACAGGTTGACAAAAGAACAACGCTTGCAAATCGTGCAAATTTATTTCGAAAATAATGGTTCAGTTCGCGAAGTTTACCGCAAGCTCCGTCCATTTTATGGTCGACATAATCGTCCATCACAGCAATTAATTCGGTTAACCATGGATCGTTTTCGCACTACGTTTACTCTATGTGATAATACGCATCCGCAGAGACGTGGAACAGTGCGCACCGAAGAAACAATTGCCGCTGTAGAGCAAAGTGTTGAGGAGGACCCGAATGAATCGAGACCGGTATAGAGCCTGATAACCGACTATTTTGTTCCCGAATTGGATGGCATGAATGTGGATGAGTTGTGGTTCCAACAAGACGGCGCTACATGCCACACAGCGCACGTCACAATCGATTTATTGAAGGAAACATTCGATGAGCGCATAATTTCGCGGAATGCACCTGTCAATTGGCCACCAAGATCGTATGATTTGACACCATTGGATTATTTTCTTTGGGGATATGTGAAGTCGCTCGTCTACGCCAACAAACCAGAAACGTTAGGGGACTTGGAAGCCAACATTCGTGGCGTTATTGCCAACATACGGCCCCATATGCTCGAAAAAGTGGTTGAAAATTGGACCTGTAGAATTGGCTTTATTCGAGCCAGCCGCGGCGGCCACATGCCCGAAATCATATTTAAACATTAATGGCATAAAATTATCCTTCCAATAAAGCCAAATTGATGGACATTAAAACGATTTTCTTGTGTTTTATTTCAATTCGAAGTTCTATACATCTAAAAAACACCCTGTACATCTGAAGTACATCATACTTAACAAAGTGTGTAAAAGCAAAATAAATGAGGAGTACAAAAAAATATAAAAAGTAGTATATTGATTCAATGAACTTCTTCATTAACTCAATGTACTCATACATTGTTTTCTAATGGGAATTAAATAAAAAGGAAAGAAAAGCGAAACATATAGATAACTAGTTTGCAGCTATTCAACAAGGAATCTTGTGTTTGTTTAATTTGTCGTTCATTATTTTGTAAAATAAAGAAGTAAAAGTACACAAAAAATTGGTAATTAAAAATTTAGTGCTTTGATCGTAAAAAAATGTAATAACTTGCACTTATTAGTTTGTGATTGATTATTAGTTTTTTAAAATGTGTGTCGGTATTAAAGACACATAGCAAGAGCACACAGTGCAGCAAAGATTGAATAGAATACATCAAGTATTTGATCACATACATAAGCTAGCGTCTAAGCTTGGATATGTCTAACCATTCACATTGGCTATTGGAAAGGAGGGCTTGACATCCGATGACCATAATGATGAGCAACTACGAGAGAAGGAGTGAATACATATCGACAACAAAAGTGCGAAATAACTTTTATTTTTACAATGAATTTTATATGTCTCTGCTTAAGTTCAATAAAAAACAAAACTTTTAACTTAAATAATAAAATAAATAAATAGATTAATCTTATATTTTTTACATTGTTTTTAATGCAACATTTATGCCTCACAGTAAGATATTTAGAGCTTTGGTCATAAAAATACTTTTGTTTTATCAAATGCGTTTTATAAACCTTTTATAACTCAAAAATATTGTTAATAAATAATGCTTTGTTTAATGTGAAAGTTTCAATGAACTCGCAGTTCATTGGGTCAACGTATAGGTTCATTTAAATCAATGTAAAAGTTTATTTAAATAATGTATGATTTCATTGGCTCAATGTATAGGATCAATGAAAAAGTTCATTGAAACAATGTATTAGTACATTGAGTCAAATTATAGCTTCACATAACTCAATACAAAAGTTCACTGAAACAATGTATCAGTTCATTGATATAATGAACTGTTTCATTGTGCCAATGAACTTATGTATTGATCTTAAAAACTGTAAATTTTATATGAACGGTACTTCATTAGTTCAATGTACCTGTGTCTCAGGTCAAAATCATGGCACAAATTCATTGAAACGATTAACTTTTTAGGTTCACTGTAGAGAGTTTGGTCTTAAGCTCGTGTGTCAGAAATTATCTAAAATATATTATTATTGAAAATCAGCAAAATCGAGAAGACGGTTTCAGAGCTGGAACGCTTAAATTTTATTTTGCCATATAAAAGTAAATAGCTAAAACTATTTTTTTGGTAAGTAAACTTATTTTATGTTTTGTAAAAAGTATATTATTTTTTGTTAAAGTACCTCCATACCAAGTAAACTAACTTGTTTTATGTTTTCCCGTACTTAAAAATCTTTGATGTTGCAAAACTGCTTTGTCTCCCAATTGAAACATTCCATGCCTTCCACATTCCTATAGAATCTTTTCGATTTTGTTCAGCAGAAAGGAATGTTTTCAGGGAAAATTAAATGGAGCATTTCCTTTAATTAATTTTATAGTTATGACTGTTCTCTAGCGTTAAATTTTATTTCTATCTCCATTTACTAAATATTAATAAAAACTCGTTACAAGCTGTAAACGAAAGACCGCCGATTTGAAATATAACTGTTATGAGTGCTTAATAAGCAACATGGCACAAACCTTCATTTATACTTAAGTGATATATGATATGTAAAAACATATCAAATATTAAAAAATCTTGAGTAAAGATCCTGAAACATCAAATATGTTTAACTGAAAAAATAACATGTACATATATATATATATATACATTTACCAAATATTTTTTCTAAATTTTCAAGCCTAGAACTATAATTTTGATTTTCTGGTTTTTAAAACAAATTAATTTCTTTCTAAAATACAGAATATACTCGTATGTACATAATTACCAAAGAAATAACTAGTTTGATTTAATTAGTTTTATATATCAGTAAAAGTTTAAGTTTTCCAGATCTGCATCAATGATTTTTATTTTTGAAGTTATTTATTTCAAACTATTTCTTTCTAAGACATAAGACACATTTAATTTGTAAACAAAATAAAAATTGACCTATTTGATTTTATATACAAACAAATTAAATTTTTTAACTCTGGAATCACCCTTTTATATTTTTCTGACTCCTTTTACCAATTTAGTTCCTTTAAAAAAATGTATAAAATATGTTTAGTAAACAAAGAAATAATTAAATTAGGAAAAAATTATTTCTACTTAGTTTTTTTATAATCCAAAATAAGTTTGTTTTGTTTGTTTTTTTTCCAATATATTTCTTTCCAGAACATAAAATATACATAACTTATGAAGAAAATGAAAAAAATTAAATAGCTCCTCTAACTTTTATTATCACTAGAAGTGTAAGCTTCCCAACCCTGGAATCATTCTTTTATATGTTTTTGATTTCTTATACTAATTTCTTTCTTTTAAGAATATAAGATATGTTTAATTTGTAGAGAAAACGGAAAAATTAGTTTAGGTAAGTTACTTTTATATAACAAGTTGAACTTTTCCAACCCTGGAAAAGTATTTTTAATTTTTCATAGTATTTTTTTATTTGAAGTATAAAATAAGTTTATTTAATAATAATAAATAAGATTTAGTTCTCGGTAGTTACTTTTATATGACAAAATAAAGTTAAAGTTTTCCAGTCCTAAAACCATCTGCTCGATTTTCCTAACTTTCAATGAAAATTTCTGATACACCTGTTGAAGATCAAATTCTCTAGCTTTTCTGGGATTTCACGTACATCAGACGGACAGACGGACAGATTTACGGACGGGCGGACACCGCTTATTCGTCTTCCCTATTTATAAGGACCAAAAATATATGGAGCTTATGGTTCGCATATTCATATTATGAAAATTGCATACGGTATGACAAATCTATGTATATATACCTTTTACCACTTTTGGTTTCTTTAGTTAGGAATAAAATTACGGAATTATCTTCTATTATGTTGTGTAAAAATTTCATGCAAATATTTTGTATACTCAATTCTTGAAAGTAAAATTTAATTTAATTTTACCACTAAGGGTAAGATTAGTTTATTTCTCTAATTTCTTCACAGAAAAAAGTATTCACCAATTAATGTTTTCAATTAAAAATTTAATTGTTTTAATTACCCAGTGAAAAAAATGGAAGTCATTCTAGCGGAACTACATTTTCACTGCTTCCAAAAAATCGATATTTTTAATTTGCCGCTAAAAACCATATAGAAGCTTGTTTTAGTCATACAAAATCTTGTAACTCCTCCATAGTGTTAGAAAATACTCACCAGAATTTAAAAAAAAAACATTTTTTTAAAGAAATTTATCAACTAATTTTAGTCTAAAATTTAAAAGTTATTTGCTTAAATTTATATGAAAACACTGTTTCGGGTTTAAATTCGTATAGAAAGAAACGAAATGTTAAAATAGGTAACTGTTTAAAAATTTTCCTAGATGAAAATATTATCATAGAACACAAAAGAGGTAATTTTTCTTAATATCGCTTCCAATTCAGTGACCAGGCATCGAAAAAGAGAACTTCTTGCAATGACAACCCTATGTAAAAATCATTAGATCCGATTGAAATTTTCACTACTTCTAGATCGCAAACTCTACATTTTCTTGGCTTTTTTGGAGTCTCTTTCTTGCTGGGGTATTAATTAATTTGAGTAGAAAAAGTTAATTGATATTATCAAGCTGTTTATAGGTGAAAATTTAATTAATTTTTTAATTGATATTATAAATATTTTAATTAATATAACCAAATTACTCAAATTACTTTTTTATGTGTTAATCCGAATATTAACTTAATCGCAAATTAATTGAGTTTGATCTTTTTGAGTGGTAGTTAAAACTTCTTATTGTGATTATAATTATTTATATTATTATTATTTTTTTTTTGTGGGAAGAAGGAGAAACTGCCAAATTTTAATATTTACAAGTAAAATATTGCGTGTGTTAAAGTAAATATATAAATATATGTATATGGGCATATATTTATTTATGTATTTTTAATTATTTTATCATATCTTGGCCAAGTTCCGGCCATTGCACGCAGTGTGTATATTTACAGGGAGCCATTCGTCTTGTTTTTACTCCCCTGATAACTTTGTTCCCCACCGTCGTAAAATTCTAAAATTTAATTCATAATTAGAATAAATCAATGTTACCTCATATGCGAACAAAAGGTTCCTGAGTTATGGAGGTGCATAAAGTGCATATTATAAGACATACTCACTGACCACTGACCACTGACCACTGACCACTGACCACTGACCACTGACCACTGACCACTGACCACTGACACACTCATCAATTTGATGAAGCACTTCCGCTATAGCTAGAGAGCTGAAATTTGTTACACGAGTAGATCTAGGTGGGCAATGAAATAGAAAAATCTGAAACCACGGAAATTTTAGCCAGGGGGCGGGGCTACGCCCACAAAAATTAAAATTTGTGCTAGTGAGCCGAAAATCGATACAGAACTAGGTCTAGCGTAGCCATAAAGTGAAAAATTTTAGCTAGGAGGGCGTCTGAATTAAAAAGCAAATCCAAAGCGCTTAACTGATGTGATTTTATTGAAATTTGGCATATATATTACAATAATGCAAGGCTATAAATTTTTCGTTAAAAAAGTGGGCGTTAACACGCCCACACAATTTAAACCTCCTATTTCATGTACTTCCGGTCAGCACATTTAAATGTACTATTTATGTTACTACTATTACCCGTTTCTAAGGAAACTAAACAGGAAAGATAAACACTAGCCAAAGAAAATTTTTGATTAGGCGGAAACACGCCCATAAAATAAAAAAATATAATTTACGCTAGTGAGCTGGAATTTGATAAACGAGTAGTTATAGATTAGAAAATTACTAGAAAAATTTGAAAACTCAAAAATTTTACTAAGGTGGATGGGGCTGCGCCCATAAGTCTTAGAATTTAAAATGCAAATCTAAGGGCGATTTTATTGAACAAACGAGTAGTTAACACTATTATTATTACTATCCGTTTCCAACGAAACTCGACAAGAAAGATAACTATTGGCCAAAGAAAATCATGAGATTGAAAAAGCGGGTGGTGTCATGCCCATAAGAATAAAAAATTAAAATTAACGGTCGTAAGCTGAAATTTTATAAATAAATAGCTATAGATTAGGAAATAGCTAAAAACTTTAAAATCCTGAAAATAATAGCTACGTCCACAAAGCTCAGAATTAAATAAACAAATCTAATGCGCTTAACTCAAGCAATTTTATTGTAATTTGGGTTACATGTTGCAATAATACAACTTTACAAATGTTCTTTAAACAAAATGTGTGTTAAAAACCCACAAAATTTGCCCTCCAATTTGATGTATGTACATCGGATCAGCACATTTAAATATACTATTTATACTAAGCGTTTCCAGCGAAACTCAACAGGAAAGATAAACAGTCGCCACAGAAAAACTTGAGTTTGAAAAAGGGGCTTGATCACTCAAATAAGAATAAAAAATTTAAATTTTCGCTAATGAGGTGAAATTTGATAGACAGGTAGGTCTAAGCTAGAAACTAACTATAAAAATCTTAAAGCCAGGAAAATAAAGACATAGGGGCGGGGCTACGCCCAATAAGTTTAGAAGTAAAACCTGAAATTTAAATCGTTGGCGTAAGCAGTTTTATTGAAATTTGGCATACATGTTTTAATAATGAAAGGCTATAAATTTTCCTTTCAAAATGTGGGCGTTAATATGAAAATAAAATTTAAGTCTCTTCTTTCATGTACTTCGGATCAGAAGATTTATACTACTTATGTAGATATTATTGTCAGTTTCCATCGAAACTTGACACACATGATTGGCACTGACTAAAAAAAATTGTTTCTTTTAAAAAAGTGGACAGGAATACGCCATAAAAATATAATATTTAAATTTGCTCTACAGAGCTGAAATTTGATACGCCAGTAGGTCAAGATAAGAAACTAACTAGACAAATCTAAAGAGCCAAATATTTAAACCAGGAGTGGTAGGGGCCACGCTGATATTGTACTGAAGATTTTAACTGAAACTTTAACTTAAAACTATAAACTTAAAAAGAGGACGATGAAAATTGTCCGAATTGTCTAGAAGTTATATGATACTCTTACGATTAAAAATTTATATAATGCATAGCATATTACAGTGATAGGTATTGTGTCACACAAGAACAAGAACAAGAACTACTTTTAGTGGCCGAAATTTTGAAAAGGAACTTGGCCTTTTTCACATTTATGTTTTTGTGAGGATAATTTTTACAAAAAGTTATTTGTTTCACAAGTACATGCACTTATCAATATTAATGCAAGATTAACCCAACACGATTGGCCGCTTAAACTAACAAGTAAAACCATATAACTAATCGACTATCCAAAAATCACAAATGAAGATTTAGGTTAATTTAATCTCTAATCTTGAACTCAAAAAGTCGCCTTAGTTGTTACAAATAATTAATTCAAAAGAAGACCATCAGCTGACAAAAAATTGTCAAACACCTTTAAATCGTGTGTACACACTTCGTTTTCATTGTCAAATTGTTGTGAGATATTTTAAGACATCTTATTGTTGTGAGATGTGTGAACTTTATCCTAATTATGAATAAATTTCTCAATTCTCCTATTGTGAATTAAAAAATCCCCGGTAAAAACTCCTTGGAGTTTTCCTTCAGAGTTTTCTACACAAATATTTTGAAGGGAACTAAGGCAAAAACTTAAAAATCAAATCAAACAAATAAGAGTTCTATATTTGGCTGCGACAAATGTGAGAAAAAATCCATCATCTCTAGTGAAATTTATATCTATGGGTATTTTTTGACTAAAATATTTGATTCGACTAAAGAATTGATTTTCCATTGAAAACATACAATTTTTGATCAGATTTATATAGCTAATACAGATTTTTCTATCTCTCTCTCTCTCTCTCTGTCTCTTTCTCTATCGTATTTGCTTATTCTCCGGTGATTTTTTCCCCGCGAAGAAATTGTTGCATCTGACAATGGCGTTATAGATAATTTTTTCTATGGGCATCACTTCTACACGTGTTTTTATAACAAAAGGAAAGTTATATTAAAATACACCATTACCTTAATGCTGAAAGGCCCTAACTGGTTATTTTTTTGAAATTTATTTATTTTTGGTTTATTTCGATAGAGGAACGAACACCTAATGTATCGAAATATGCTAAAATCTGAATTTAAAATATATAATGAGTTAGGGCCTTTCTATAGGTAATGATCAAAGTCATTGCGATTGCTTCTTTATGGTTCATAAGAATTTACATTTTCACTTTCTACATTTAACACATGATACAATTATATGTACTAGGTACATGCAGAACTACAACAAAATTACAACACCAAAAAACACATGTATTTTGTTGGTATAAACAAACCCCAAATTGTCGGAAACAACTGTCTTTTGTTTATAAAAATAACAATTACAGGGTAACTAAAGTACAATTGCAGACGCGGCATTCCTGCATGATTATAGTTATTCAGTGTTGCCAATATGGGTGTAGTTAGACATTGTGTAATTTCTACTCACATGTGTAGGCGATGTAATTGAATTCTAGTATAATATGTGTGTAATTCTACTTTGGGTTCTATTTTTATTTATTATTGTTTTAATTTTAACCTACACAAAAGATGTGTAGTGTAATTTTCTTCAATGTGTAATTGGAGACACAGCCATGTGTAAATTCATTGGCAACACTGTAATCATTTTGCTTACACACATACATTAACATTTTTGCAGCTTGTAAACAAAGTTTGACAACTAGGTGCAATGTATACAGTGACAGGCTGGGCTTGTGCATGTCCCTAGTATAATTGTATCATGATTTAACACAAAAGATTGATAATTGACAATATCTGTCAAATGCCTTAGGTCTGGCAAGCCATAACAATTTTTTCATATGACAACTGTGAGAACTGAAAATTTTGTGCTTAGTGATATTACCTGATAAATTTATTGTCATACAGCAAAACTGGCAGCATAGTTGGAAGTTAAAGTTAAGTTGAAAACACGCTAACTATTGGTAAAATTCAAAAGTTTCAACTAATAACTACCAAATGATTTGAAAGTCTGAGTAAGCTTGATATTTAATCAATAGAAAATGTGTTTCCTGGGTGCTCATATAATTGTGTGTATTGTAGAGACATGTTAAGTAAACAATGTGAATTGAAAGTGTAAGAAGATAACAATAAACTAAAGATGACTGAAAAGTTGACGGGCCTTGCTTGCCTCCCTGTGTAAATTGGAATATTAGTATTCATACTTATTCCTTTCTAAACATTTTCTGTTTCTCTCGATTTTGTTTCCATTGTTAGTAGTTACTTTTATTTAAAAAAAAAACATTTAACCATTATAACAATTTCAAATGAATGAGGATTGCATGTTGGATTATTGAATATATGTATCTCGCTTGCTTTTGTTTAATAAAGTATTTATTTGTTTTTCCACTATATAATCGAAATATATGAGTACAACCTTGAAGTTTTTTTTTTTGCTTAAATGAAAAAAGCCAACAGAAACGTTTGATCCCTGCTTAGCAAAAGAAATTCAATTTAAAATTTCTGTCATGTTGTTAAGTCAGTAATTAGGATTAAATATTAAAAATAAAATTGCTTTGAAATTCTTTAATGATTTAATGCGATTTTTTCTTTGAACATTTTTTATGTAAATTTACTAAATAAACAAATAAGAGTGTTCGACTCTGCCAGATTTATATCTGAATCTTATCAAATAGAAATATTTTAAATTGAATTGGTGGTCCCTACAGTTTAAAAAAAAAATATCGCAAAACTCTTAAACTTATGGAGATCCCATTATTATACTTTTACAGCAAATAAGAATATCCTAGAAAAGTTACACAAATTTAATTATTATATGAATTTAGTTCTACAAGAAGTTTAGTTATGTCAAATGCCGAGAAATTTCGCAAAACAAAACTTTTTTTGGACCGTCCGTTTTAAGAATAACGTCCCGTATGATTTATTGAAAAATAGTATGAAACTTACATACATACATGAAACTTACTTACATATGGAACTTACATACACATTTCTTAGATGCTATTTAATTGGCACATACATATGTATGTATATACGTATCGCTCATTTACTCAAAGAACGTCATAACTCAAAAAATTGAATTTTCGAACTGCATGTCATTTCTTTCCTAAACAAATTCAAACTTCAATATAGAGATGGGCCCATGTTGTGGTTTTTCCGTAACACGAACAAGCACGACTCAACTCGAAGTGTTCGTGAAAAAAATCTGATTTCGTGCGTGTTCTTGTTGAGCAAAATTGACACGAAAACCACGAAACGATTTTAGATGTAAAATATGTGTGAATGAATTTCCAGTAAAGAAAAAATTCAATATTTTTTATCATCAAACACACAACACCAGCATATTTGTTGTATGGGCATCTGAAGCTTAAAGTTCTAAGTATACGTAATCCAATAGTATCAGCTGTGGTGGTAGATAATAGCACCTTGCAGTGCCAACTCGGTGCCATATTTTGAAAAGCAACTCTTGGAAAACGTCAATTCAACCATGATACTATTATACTAGGTACATGCACAAGCCCAGCCTGTCACTGTATACATTGCACCTAGTTGTCAAACTTTGTTTACAAGCTGCAAAAATGTTAATGTATGTGTGTAAACAAAATGATTACAGTGTTGCCAATGAATTTACACATGGCTGTGTCTCCAATTACACATTGAAGAAAATTACACTACACATCTTTTGTGTAGGTTAAAATTAAAACAATAATAAATAAAAATAGAACCCAAAGTAGAATTACAAACATATTATACAAGAATTCAATTACATCGCCTACACATGTGAGTAGAAATTACACACTGTCTAACTACACCCATATTGGCAACACTGAATAACTATAAACATGCAGGAATGCCGCGTCTGCAATTGTACTTTAGTTACCCTGTAATTGTTATTTTTATAAACAAAAGACAGTTGTTTCCGACAATTTGGGGTTTGTTTATACCAACAAAATACATGTGTTTTTTGGTGTTGTAATTTTGTTGTAGTTCTGCATGTACCTAGTATAATTGTATCATGAATTCAACTATCTGATTTTAAATACCATACCAATAATACCTCGTGCGTGTTGACGAAATTTTTCCCTTGTATTTCGTACGTATTGAGAGGCTAGGTATTCGTGTTCGTGTCGTCACGTGTTGGAAAAATTAGACACGCGCCCATCTTTACATCAATAGTCTTCCATAAACGAAATATTAAATTGCTTATAAAGTTCATTTTATAGCATTTTTGAATTAAAAACAAAGTTAAATTATATGCATTTTGATTTTGACGGTCAATATGGCTTCTTTAGGAAAATCTTTAAAACTTAAATATAATTTATGAATAAAACATGAAAGACCATTCCAAGTTGCTTTTTACGTGATTCAAATTTAGTTTTGTTTTGCATTTTGAAGTAACAAAATGTACAACAACTGTGTAATATTCATTTAACGGAAAACTACAGCTCAACAAACATTTTCATTTACGTTGGAATGAAACTTTTTGTATTTCAAAATGTATACTTTTTAAACAAAAAATCAAATGTATGTATCTATGTAAAAAAATTCATGGTAAGAGCAAATTCAAAATTTTTTTTAAATTATTTGCATACAAAAAAATCAGAACTAGTTCATTGCAAAAGTGAAAAATTTCCCGAACATTTTTTAATTTCATTTGTTTGAGAAAATGCAAAAATGACGCATTATAAGCCAAAGATTGTGCAAAAGCAGCAAAATACTGTGAGTATTCATGCATAATTCTATGGCCATTTTGATATAACTAACATTTAGGAAAATTTTCACCCCAATAAAAATGGAAATGTACTTCTTGAGTAGATCTGTAACAGCAACTCTGAGTGTTGTAAGGTACAGGTTCATTAAAAGTACTTTCAAGCATATTATAAATACTCTTGATTCTTTAAAAATAAAATTTTTTCTCAATATCACCCCATGCCGCTCAATTAACTTACTCATTTGTATTACCATATATTTTCAAATAAGTTTTTAAAGAAGTAATGCACTAAATTGTTCTATAAGACATAACGGACATAAGCATTAAATACTTATATACGTATTATGTATTTAGTTTTCCCTAACTTGAGTACAAAAATACTAGTTATATTCTATGCAATTAAATGATTCGCTTCAATATTAGGATTTGCTTCAAGCGCTGTTATAGAATTTAGATCACGACTTGGAAGTAGCAGTTAAATGGACTTTCTCATGCAAAAGTTAACAATTACTGCAGGCAGTTCTACTAATATTATACACTCTTACTTTAAATGGGAAAGTTTCTATGTACATATATGTACGTTGTTTTTTTTTGTTTTTTACATAACAACGTTAAATCATTGAAAGTATTTAAATGAAATTTGGCTCAAAGACAGCTTATTGCCCAGATTAATATGTAGGATACTTTTTATTCTAAAAATTTCGTGGTTTAACCCATTATGGTAACGTTGTTTGTTCCTAAAAGCAACAGAATTAATCTCAACATGTACTTGCCCATTACAGGCCAACAACATAATGGAACAAAATTTTAGAATTTAATTTCCAGTCGTTGTCTTATTGTTCATTTTCCAAAAATTACTGAAATTTTTTGGGTGTAGTGACGAGTATACTCTAGATATGAAATAAACAATGGTAAAATAAATGTTAAGACTGTTAAGTTCTACCTTTTATCCTGGATATTATTTATAAATATATGCATTGTCCTAAATTTCTACATTACACTGTATTTTGAATTATTTTGCGACATTAACAAAGTTCATACAACATACTTTATTAAAGATAATATAAAAAAATTTATATATTTATTTGTTTTCTAACAATATTGAAGTCGATTTTTATAAAAATTTATGTACATACCATATCCATGCATGCCTATGTATGTTTGTATGTACATACATATGTATTGTGCACAAATACATACATAAGTACATACATATGTACGTTCATGCCAACCAACATTCATGCATCACCACAGAACCGCATGCTTATAAAAACGGAAACGGTTTCGCTATTTAAATTTAAATTTCAATGGATTATCTTAACTTTTAGAACATGACTTTCAGCAAAATTTCGCGAATGTTCTGCTGCTTAACTACTCAAAACAATATACACATTTTAAATTTTTAAATTTAAGTTTGAAGTACACTGAACAAAACAGACTATTAACAAAAAAAGTTTTCAGAAGAAAAGAAAATTTGTTTTCTATTGAAGCTAAATTGCGAGCTTTTCTATAGTCAGGAACTTAGACTAAAATTTTATAGTGAAAACAATTTTGAAATGCATTTGATCCATGCTGCGTAGAGTTGGCGACAAAAATTATCACGATCCAAGAATGATAAAATAAAGATTACGCCTTGCGCAAGATTTACCATTTGATAACGTAGTAGTCCCCTCGTAAAGATTACCAAGTCTGTATCATATGTGAAATTTATAATTTCTTGCAAAAAAAATATTATGTATTTTGTGGTAGTGTGTCAGCCCTACAATTAATTTGCAAGATAAAAATTAAATCATATTAAATAAACTGCAAGTTTTATGAAATATTTTATAATAAATGCATATAAATAATTTTAAAATTATTAAAATTATATAGAAAGTGTTTAAATTTGGTTGGTTGGAAAAGTTGTTTTTATTTTTGCGCGATGGCGTAATCTTTATTTTATCACTCTTGAAACAATCTATGTACATCAGAAAAATTCAAGCGTCCTGGAAGCATGCCTGTTATCCGAAATTTTGTGTCTTGCTTTTATATGTATGGTGTTAGCTGTCAACAGGAAAGTAAAAATTGTCTTCAACGAAATATTTAAATCAACTTGAAATCTGCTTTCGTAAACTGGAATGCAGAGTACAATATAGTCCTTTGATAGCGCGCATTTTAAGACCTTGTATTTTTACCAGCACTTCGTTTGCCGTTTTTTAGATTACCGTATTTCTTTTATTATTTCCAAACATCTGATGTCATCAGCAAACTGAAAAACTTTGCGAATATTAATTAACAAACAGTACGAAAAACCACGTCTCACAATTGCTTAAAGAAATTACACTAACGTACCTTTTCACAATGTATGGTTAAAAGATAACAGGGACTTTAACGGCAAGTTTTGTATGAAGAACTGTCAGTTAAAGTTCACGTTAACTCTTAACCATACATTGTGAAAAGGTACGTAAATGTCATTACCTCAAAATTAGTTATTGATGAAGACGATGTTTGCCGTATTGCCAATACATATGTATTGTGAACGGTATTGCACATATTTGAAAATACTCGTATCAACACAAAATGACAACAAAAGAAATACTAGTTGTAGACTCGGCCTAAGTGACGAAAAATCACAAGAAAACGATTTTTAAATGAAATCCATCGCAAGTAGCGTTTTTCATACCGGATTTCCCGGGATCTCGCATATTTTCCGGGAAAGAATTCTCAGGAAATTTTTGCATTTGTTTATATTTTGCTAGGGTAAATTTATTTTGTACGCCCATATTTCTTGACAAGTGTCGATATTCATTTCACGAATGCGAAGGTGTATAAGGATAAGTATTTCTGTAAATTAATTTTCGAAAAAAAATTTAATTTATGTGCAAAAATTATTTTGCGTAAGGGTAAATGCACTGGCGGCCTTATTCGCTATTTGGGCAGAATTCAAAAATTTTGGAATCGAAGCCCCAATATAAAATATATTTTTTTTTCTAAACAGACATTAGATAAATATTCTAGTAAGAAAGAAGATTTAGGATAGAAGTTTCTAAATTAGTAATAAAATATGACTGTTCGCAAAGGTATAACAAAAGCACATTTATCTTATATATCTTAAACTTAGTAACCTTTAATTGATAAAGGCGGAATACGAAAAATTTAGTTCTAAAGCAATTTATAAAATTAAAAAACAGAAATGTACAAGAAAATTAAAGATCCAGATTCGTTTAGTAAAAACAATAAGCATTTGTTCCCCTTTCCTTCTAAAAAACTTGATAAACAGAACAGATGAATAACTGACTAGATTCTCAAAATCTGGCAAATACTATTGATTAGGGAGATGATGACAAAACAATTGAGGAAATTTTTAACCACAACAATTAGTAATAAAAACGCTGTTTTGATTCAAATAATACCGTTTTTGATTAAAATCTCTAAACATCATATAACGCTCTTTAGACTATAAAACCAACATCAGTAGACAGTGAAATTGTTTTTCATTAAAAAAAATGGTCAAACGATTCTTTTAATGCTAATTCTGAGCTAAAGTCCTATTTTTAAAGTAATATTTTGTTAAATTTTTTATGTAATATTATGTAGTGGTGTTATATCAATGAAATTGGATTTGCATTTACTTATAACATATTGTCAGCTGAAATGAAAACCCACCTCGAAACACATGTCAAACGTTTGTCATGGCCATCAGCCGTAATAAAAATTAAAAAGTCCTATAATAAATTAAAAAGAGAAAATACGTAATTTGCATTTCAGCTAACGATATGCATGAATTTTTATATAAAAAACTAAAATTATATAATGTTCTTTGAGTGACGTGTTTATAAAACGTTATTATTCATAAATTTGTATTTAATTTTTTTAAATAAATTAAAATAAATAATATTTTGCATCGTTTCCGCTTTCCGGGGAAATTAAAAAGAGCGGGAAAAGAAAAACTCTAATCGAAAGGTGTGATTAAAGTGTACAAAAGCATACGAAAACTTCACCATAGATCATTGGAAGAAAGTTACTTGGTCCGATGCAACTAATGCCGAGTACATATTATGGCAATTTGTGAAATCGCAATAGTATTTACTAGTTGCAACGTTTGTCATTTTTGATCTTTTTCGTCGTATGATATTGCTTTTCATATAAAAAAAATAATGTGAACGGTGTTACACGCATTTTGAAAATGAAACCACATAATGAAAACACAAGAAATGCCAGATGTGTACTTATCATAAGATTAATCGCGTAGAGTCGGATGGACGTAACTTTAAAAAAAATAAATGTTAAAAGCTTTTTATTTAATGAAAACTCAAATTTAACAAAACTAACTTGCAAAAATATTGCCGCTGTGTTGTTTATTCTTTACTAATAATTTCTAATTTCTTTTTATTTTAGGAGTGTATCCAGCTTGTCAAAGTACTCGTACTCGTACGAATGTAGTAGTTGCCAATCTGAATTACATTTTTAATTTTTGTTTTTCGTTTAAATAATAGTCCTCTGAATTACAAAGTCGCTAATACCTTAAAAATGACAAAACTAAAGCATGAAAAAATTTTTGTTTACATAAAAAAAAATGATTTTTTCTTGGAATCACTGTCGCCAAATTTGCATAAAATTAACACCATTTCTAAAGCGAAACAAGTTAAAGATATATGGTAAGCAGATTATTTTAGTACACGTTTACTTACTAACGTACCTTTTCACAATGTATGGTTAAAAGATAACAGGGACTTTAACGGTAAGTTTGGTATGAAGAACTGTCAGCTAAAGTTCACGTTAACTTTTAACCATACACTGTGAAAAGGGACGTAAATCTTACTTATAAATACTGAAGTATATTTATTTGACGTTTGTAACGCCTGTTACGTCAAATAAATATAATTATGTATTCAAAAATATTTTCTTTATTAGGCTGGGTTTACATCTGTGTGCCAAATGCCACACAAGCGTGAAAAAAGCAAACCAACTAATTACTAATGAAAAACTATTTGATTCGGACATGTATTTATTAAGTTAAACTGTTTAATACATAATTAATAGACAATTTTATAGAATCCAAAATGATTGTAAACTATTTAAATCAATAAATACATGCCTGAATCAGACAGTTTTTCATTAGTAATTAGTTGGTTACGTTTTTTTTGGGCAAATGACGCACAAGAAATGCCAGATGTAAACTCAGCCTTATACTCTTCACCAAAAATGGTACAGGGTATAGAATATAGCTCTGTCATTCCGTGTGTAATTTCCACAATATTAATAAGCGACCCATAAAGTATATATACTCTGGATCCTTATACAACGGGAAGACAAAGAAGTTATGTCCGACTGCCCGTCAGTCCGCCCGTCCGTCTGGTGTAAGTGAAGTCGGTTTTCCGAAGCTCCAAGAAAAGCTACAAACTTCAGAATTGGATTGGTAAGTCAAAAATGGTCCTAAATAGATTGGTATTAAAAATCAGTAAATTCGAGCAGTGGATTTCAGAGCTAAAAAATTTTAACTTTATTTTGCCATGTAAAATTACGGAACTAAAACTATTTTAATTTTTTTTGTTAAATAAACTTATTTTATATATCAGTAAAAATAAAATTGGTATTCCAAATAAAAAAAAATTTAGAAGAGATGTTTCCAGGGTTTGAAAACTTTAACTTTTTTGTAATATAAAATGCAAACTTATAAACAATTGAGTGAATAAATCCAAATCCCATATTTTCCGAATATATTATTTTTTCAACAATTTAGGAGTTCAGTTGCTCACTCGAAAATATATTGAATTAATTATTTGTTATTTTTATGTATTTTGACTTTCTTGTTACTATTATTTATTCACTCAATTGCTTATAACTTTATAATTTTTCGGTAAATTTTCTTCTGGTTGGTCTCAGTTCTTACCTAAAAGTATTATCTTTACATATATGAATAGAAACCAGACTTGATTAGAATCACTGTACAATATGATTTTTTTGAAAATGTGCCCTACTTTCATCGATATATTTTGAACTGCAATCAAAGATCTGATTATACATATTTATTTGTTATCCTAATACCTTGCATTTGAATGCCAAGAATGAACCAATCGAAAATTTTTAGCTCAGGATAGGATTTTTCAAGTGAAAAAAAGTCGAAAAAATTAAAAAATTACAATATCTCAAACACTGTACCATAAAAAAATTCAACCTCGATTTTTGAATTCAGCGGAAAATAATACATAAGTCCTTATTTAAACTATGCAAGTCCTATTGCTAAGCTTGCATAGTGTCAATTAGGACTAAGGAAAATACCCTGTTATCAAACGTACATTTTCATTGTAAGCTAGTGTAATTCTTTTTTTCAAAAATTAATATTTTACTTGTTAAAAAAACTATCGAAATTATTTATTTAGAGGTTAGGTTAGGTTAATGCGGATCATCAGGGAATTTTTACATACAAAATATCTAGAGATATTATATTCAAACAAATGACAGGCTTTCTGCGTTTTGAACACTTATATATTCAAAAAAAAAAAAAACAAAAAACACATACATACATATTTAAGGCTTTGAAACAAATTTTTAAGTAAAAAGCAAATGCTTATTTTTTATTCACTTTACCCATTATCTATACAGAGAGTAACTAAAGCACCCGTAAAATCTTTTTATATCTGCTAGTGATGAACGTACTTCCTGCACTCAAAAAAAAAGACATGTTCTATTATTAAGAAATTTTTTTTCCTAAATTCAAGTAAAAAAAATTTCTAAGTTTAAGTAGTTTTTTACAAAAATCTAGTAAAAATTACTTAATATGAGTAAAAAATAAAAAGTTCATATCCTCAAAAATAGTTCATAAAAATACATAATAAATTTCTGAAATTTCAGGAAATGTTTACTGACTTAAAGGAAATATTTACTAAAAGTAAGAAAATGGTTATAAACTGAAGGAAATTTTATATTAAGAACTAGTCAATTTCGTCTTAAATCAAAAATAAACTTTAGGAAATAAATTAGTCCTGATTAGTTCATGAAATTTAACTTACTTAAAAGATTTAAAAAGGTATACTAAATTTTAGGGAAATATTTCCCAGTTTTAAGTATTTTTTCTTTGAATTATGGAATTTATTATTGATTTGCATTTAGCAAAAAATCTAAGTAAATTTTTCATATTTTCGAGGAATATTTGAACTTGAAATTTATTTTTTTGTAAACAATATAAAATTTTAAAACTCAATAATTTCAATTCTTATTCAGGCTGCCTTATTGGCAATTGGTTAGAGTGCTTGCCTATCAATCAGAAGGTTGCTGGTTCAATACTTGTCTCATCTCAAGGAATTTATATGTATGCATGTTGAATTATAATTAAGAATATAACATGAAAATATAAAAAAACATGCCATGTTGTATAAAATTTAATTAAAAATAAAAATAAGTACTAGAATTAAAGACAAAAAAATGGAAAATTTACTAAATTTGAGATCAAAGACGAAAAAATTGTTTGCAAAGCTCCGAATTTTATTGGAAAATTTTACTTAATTTTAGGAAAATTTTACTAAAATATGAAAATATAATTACTATAAACTAGTTCATTAATGAACTAGAAATTTAGTAAATATTTTACTGGTTTCAAGTAAAAAACAGCTTTGACGCCATACGACAACTTTTTTTTATTCAAATATAGAAAATTTTTTTTTAGTTAATTTTTTTTTGAGTGTGATTACTTTTACCCAATACATACGGTATAATGTTTTTCACAATCTCAATACTTTTAATGGCCGAAGTTTTAGAAAAGAACTTTTTCACATTTATGTTCTAGTGGTGGACGATGTTATTACAATAAGCCCATCGATTGCATTTACGGTCTAAGATGTATCACAACAATGATCGATCGATCGCAGGCCCACTTAGCGAAGCGGAAACGCATTGGATGGTCATTTGGCTCGTTCAGCGGCAGGATAAAACTACAATAATCTGTCAAATCAGACATCAGATAAGTGTTACCATTCACGAAATAAGAACAAGTTGAAAAAAAACGTTATATGGCGGACCCTTTATAAGTTTAGTAAATTACTTATTTTTAGATATTTTGTGAAAATGGTGTATTTCACAACTATTTCAGTTTGATTGGGTGGATGCAAGATTTACCTCTGCTTGGGATTATAAACTTAATAAGAAACGAACCAAAAAGTGAAAAGAAAAATACAAAATACAATACAAATGGCAAAAAAAAGTTTTAATAGCTGAAATTACCAATTTGCATATTTTTGTTGGAATGTTAAAGCTCTTCACTTAAAACACGTAAAATGATGCCAAAACTGTTTTACTAGAGCATTAACATCTTTAGATGAACAAAAATATAGCAATGCAAACAACGAATAAGTGAAAGAATGTAAAGAGGGCCAAAATAATATATTGATGGACTCAATGAGGCGTCAAGAGGCAATCTTTAAAATAAGTGTGTATGTTCTGGTTGGTATCTGAAAGTGCTGCTGAGTCAAATATAAAGTGATTCTTTGAGTTCTTGAACTTTTCTATGGCTGTACAAAAACAACAACAAGAATATGTTAAAATTTCCATATTAAAAGAAACTAAATCGTGGCATAAAAAGCTGTGCTTTGGTGAGTCAGTCACAGTTAAGAAATAGCCTTTAAATATTTATAGAAATTTAAAATAAAACAAATGTAAAGTGTAGGGAAAATATATCCTTGGCACTTGTACAGATTGATCTCCTTCTTCTGCTGAAACATACATACATACATACTCAACAGAAATGAATATGAAGATGTGTGCGGTTTTGCAAATTTGAATAGTGTATATATATATATATATATATATATATATATATATATATATTAAAAGGTTAAATAAGGTTTATACGCTTAAATAGCTGCCAAATCGAATGAGTGTGAAGAAATTATACACAAAACATTTGATTTAAGTTATTTAAACTAATAAATTTTTTAAAGGGTTCAATCGAAAACCTTTTGGTAATTTTATGTTTTGGAAAATAAAATATACATATGTACATATATTTGATATGGGTAAAGGTTGTTGAAAATTTATTTATTTATTTTTCTAAAATATTTTTAAAAATTACTTTTTTGCTTGAAAGAGGAATTTTGTAGAAATATAGGACTATTTTGATATAATACGAATATCCTCACAAAAACATAAATGTGAAAAAGGGGTAGGTTCCTTTCCAAAATTTCGGCCATCAAAAGCAATGAAATAAAAATTTTGAGAAAGTTTTTGTTTAGCACAATACCTATTACTGAAATATGCTTATAGTATATAAGACCCTATCATTTGTAGGAAATCTGCTTACTTCACGAAATATTTTCCCATTAAAGAATTGAACAAATTTCCATTATTCTCTCCTTTGTTAGAAAGCTAGAAAGCCACCCTGACGATCACAAATTTATATAATGCATAGCATATTTCAGTTTAAGGTATTGTGCCAAACAATAAATTGGTCAAAATTTTTATCTCACTACTTTTGATGTGCAAAATTTTGGAAGGGAACTTGGTCTTTTTTCACATTAATGTTTTTGTAAGGATATGACTACTTTTTAAAAAGTCTTCTTTAATAAAACTTTTTAAACTAATAATTTTTTATTTAATCGGGGTTTTGCTTTAATCGGTTAATCGCAATTAAAAATTAATTAATTAATAAATAATAATAGTAACAATAATAATAAATTAATAATAATTAAAAAAGTTTTTCCATAAATCAAGTGTTTTCAGCAAATAAAAGTGCATAAATTATTTATTAATTTGAATTTATTAGTAAAACAAATATTAACATATAATAGTTCTTAAACTAAATAATAAATATGTATTCATTAAAAATTAGCAAGTTTGTGATATCAGTTACATCAATAGTTTAAAGAGATTTTGTAACACAGTCTTTCAGACAAAAAAAAATTTAGTTTAAATGTTTAGGATTTAAGCGATTCCTTCCTTTATTTTTGATAAAACTTGACTTGGAAAACTTCTTTTACTTATTGCAGATGATTAGAAAATCGAAAAGAATCCATAATACAGAATAAATAGTTCTTCAGACCTTCTCCTGAATTTCTCGAAACATATAAAATCATTCATATGCCACTAAAGTCGTGTTTTATTTATTTTTTTTAAATTCATAATACTTCTAATTGTTTCGGTTAAATTTGTTACAACATTTCTTGTCTTACTATCGAAAGTTCCTTCTGTTAAGGGTAGTGCTGGGATATTATCGATATTTTCTACTATCGATATATATCGATAGTTCATATTTCACCATCGATACTACCGATACTACTATTGACTGAACGTTTGTAACTGAGAAAGAAAATATACCTAAATTTTTAGCAGGTTACATTTAGTTTTTTTATCCCTTTATAGAAAGTATATATTCTTATGTTTATTTTAATATGTAAACATGTATCTACAAACGTTATTTTAGGTGACAGTTTTAGAAAAATTGTGCTGTCAGTTAAAAAATTTTTAAAACACCTCAGGTTTTCGAAACTGTATAATATCGATGTCGATATTTTTTCCTATCGATATTTTCGATATTTTAAAACTATCGATAGTATCGATAGTACTATCGATAGTATCCCAGCACTAGTTAGCGGGTCATAATCTGACCCGCTGAAAAATCTGAAAAATTTAATTTCTGAATTTCTTAGCTTTCGTTTTTGTACTGTATTTTTTTGTTAGAAGGAAATATATCAGAGCGCATGTGTAAAATAATTTAATTCGACTCTAAATCGTATCCTTAATCAAATCGTTGGCAACAGTGCCATTGGCTTATATTAAATTATTAGACACAAACATATATTAAACTTAAAATTAGCTCTAGGTAGAGTACCCGAGTCTTTACTTAACTCTTTTATAGCCATGTCTAAAAATTTTGAAGTTTTACGTAAGTTAGGATCACTGGACATACTTCTTTGTGTATTCGAAAAATAATTTCTAAACACTAACGTTTTGTAAATTAGACGAAACAAATAATTTTTCACACAATAGAAAATAAAGTTGTTATTCCACAAAATATGAAAAAATTTGTTTCGTCGGTTAATCGGTTAATCGTCTGAAATTAACCGGTTTAGCCGTCAATCAAAAAAAGCTAATTTTAAATTAACCGGTAAGTTAATCGTGTTGTAATTAACCGGTTAACGGATTAACGATTAACCGATTGAATATTAGGGTATTCAATCGGTTACATGAAACAATGGGCTAGAGCCAGATGGGTGTAGGATTATGTATCTGCGATGAAAATGCACTATTGTGTCATTACAAGCACCCAAGTATGTACGAAATTTTTTAAGAGTCACCTGAGTAGAAATATGTCAAACATAGCGTAAGTTTTAGTGGGAGTGACCCTGCCTATTTTTCTGAAGTCTGCTTAGAGTACTTTAAAAACGATAAATTATGACTTTGCGTGAGTGCAATGTAGATCTAAAGTTTCAGTAAAGTAACTTGTGTTTTCATTTTTGGGTTTTTCGAATTTTCTGATTGATAATTCAATTGGACCTATTTGTCTAAAAAATTATTTTGTAATTTGTAATTAAAATTATTACAAAAAAAAATTTTTACTTTGAAGCATTATCCTACCACCTGGTGCTTGTTTTTTTAATTAATTATTTCAAAAATATCTGAAAAAGGAAAACTAAAAAATATGAATTTCTTTGTTAAAAAAAGATGTATACGTAACAAAAATTAAAAATTTTAAAAACCCCCGATATATCCAGAATAGATGTGATATATTCTAAGCGGCTGGATCAATTTTTTTAACATAGATAAGAACCCTTTTTTTGATCAATTCACTATTCAAACAGAAAAAAAATCAAAATCGGTCTAGGATACGGACTGGCACACAAATGCACAGACACACTACAAACTTATAACACCCCTTTTTTTGTTGGGGGTTTGAATTTATTGTTTTTTCATTAAGCCACATTAATTAAATTTTAATTTCAAAGAACTTTTTTTGTTTCTCATATAACGAAGGTTTTTTTAATTACCCAGCTAAAAAAATTATATATGGTCCATATATTTTTAATATATGAATGTATATAACTATATATGAATATGTATGAATTCATGTATGGAAATATATGGGATTATACATGGCAAAACTTATATATATGAACTAATATATGGACTAATATATGAAATTTATTATAACATATGAGCTCATATATGAACATTTAATTATGAAGCTCTTCATATGTGGATCCATATATAAATATAAGATTTTATATATGGAGCCATATAAGAATGTATGCATACATGATATCTCACATAAGATCGTTTTTGCAATCAAAAAAGCTTGGAATTCTATCACTGCTGAATTGGAAATCCATTAGAAAATACATACGGTATGCAAAGTTTGTATGCGTACCCTCAACGTTTCAAAAAGAAGAACTTTTTGTTACAAAAAACCATTCTTGTATAATTTTATACATTGTAGCCCCATTTAATGTATCAAATAATCAAAAGGATAGTCCAGTCATTAATTTTATAGAAAATAACAAAATTATCCAGATAAGAAACAAAGTTCATATTACTGTATTGAAAACTATTGTTAGACAGATTATTTTTTCTTTTATAATTAATTGCATTAGTTTTTAATCTGATTTCTTAAACTAAGTGTTATGTACGAATATGATTTATGTGTTTTTTAAATAATTGATTCACCCTTTGATGAATGAAATGACTTAGTTCGTTTTGAATTATTTGTCCAAACAAATGTTTCATTAAATGCAACCTCTCTCTCAAGTCTAAAAAATTTAATTTTAGTAATTTAATTTATTGCACAGCAGTGCGCTTTTGTGAATCAAGAGTGTATGAATATGAACTTTGCATACTGTGGGGGGAATTTACACATACATGTATGAAAATGTATGAATATATATAATCATATATGCCCATATACCCTCATTTTTCGGATCCGAACCATATATGGAATATCATATATGCTCCATACATATTTTTTTAGCTGGGTACATACATATATTCGCTGTTATTTCAGTTAATTTATTGAATTTTATTATTTATACTAAATATAAGAAACGCAACGAAATTTAACTAAATATTAGCATAATAAAGGTATTTTTTGTTCCATACGAATTTTTTTGCTGTCTCCCTGATAACCTCCTGTGTATAGTTTTGTGTTGGTTATACTAAAAAAAATTAAAAAAAAAGTAAATATCAGTTTTTTACTTAAACTTGTCTCCAAATTGCTAAATTAATGTGTTCTTGATAGGATCCATGTAGTGAATCTTCTACGGATTTATTACTTTTTAAATTAAAAAGTTCGCTATTAAATTCGTTGTGTATAGTTTTACCGATGGAAACTATTTTCAAATCCATACGCACCGGAACTGATTTGACGACTATCTCAGTTTTTCGCCTAGACCGCGTAATCAAACGTAAATCATAATTAGTTGTTGCAAACTTATCCAAATAACCATATTTAAGACGATTTGTTTTTTTTGTATATGATTTGTTTTTCAAGTTTTTTCGACTACCAAAATTTGATTTTTTGATTTTTGATTTCTTGTTTGAAGAATTCTGATGACCTGTTCGTGAAGTCACATAATATATACAAGTATGTACGCAGAATTTTTATACAAAAATATGTTTTCCTCTATCGTCTAAATTTGCTTGTAGTTTTGTTGAGATATATTCAATGGGTCACGAGCTGTAGGATAATTTTATATTTTATATATATCTTACATTATAAAATAATGAAAACGAATTTAAATCATCACTATCCATTTTTTATCGAGAGCCTTGAAAAAAAAGTATATCCAAAAAAAAAATTGTTTCATATCATTAAAGGACCATGATAGGCCATTTTTAGGGGAAAATTATTGAAAGAAAGGTGTTGTGGTATATATTCTAAATAAAAATGGTTCAAAAACTGTTTCCGATAAAACGCCGCATTTAAAGTTATGGTGCCAAAAGTTATTTGTTAGGTGAAAAGGACAATGCGCATGACCTGTAAGCACGCTATTAGTGCAACTTTTACACACGTGATTTTGTATGGCCGGTCTTTCAGAAACTGCAGGTAGAGGGAATAAAATAAATACTTTCGGCAATTTGGGTGGTCTAATATGTATTAAATTTTTTTATATGTGGGTGAATAAATTGCTATCAGAAAAACCAACTTAAAACCAATTCAAAAATGGTTTTAAGTCGGTTTGATTTGGTGGGGAAAAACCAGGTTTTTAACAGTTGGTTTTAACGTTAAAACCAAGTCGGTTTTAACATAAACAATTTGTATGGCAAAACCAGGTTGTAACAGTTGGTTTTAACGTTAAAACCAACTTTTATTAAAACCATGTCAAAACACTATTAATTAACAAGTTGCTGTTACAAAAGCTGTAACACTACGACCAAACAAGCAATTTGTTGTATCCTAACATAAGCAATAACGCCGGCAGAGTGATGAAGTCAATTTGCTTGTGTTCAACAATGTATCTAGAAGTGATGAACACGTATGTATGTATATTCAAATATATTTGTTTTTTATGCATTTAAACACTTAAAATATCATAAATAGATATATTTATAATTATGAATTGAACTTTTATTTGTTTTGTGTAGTTAAAAACATTTTTTTTTACTTATTTGTTGAAACAAAAATTAATATTATTTCATTTTGACAGCATGTGTTAAGAGACTATTGCTCATCAATGTATTTTAACATTTGCTGATGAATATATATTCGAACACATATTCATATGGTCCACACGCTAATATCTTGTATCGGCAATCAAATTTAACAGTTGCCACGCCAATAATTGCCAAGATATTGCTCGTGTGGGCGGCTAGTAAACAAAAAATAGTTTGTACTTAAGCTTAAATGGTTTTTGTTATAAAATTTAAAGGGTATATCATAAGGTTATAAAATTTTTACAATTATTGTCAAAGATAACAAGTTAATTATTTATAAAAAATACGTTTGGAAAATCATGTTGGTTAAGCTTCTCTGGCGGTAGTGGCTCGATATGGTAAGATATGGAAAGTGTCATTTTTGTATTTGTTAATAAATAAAATTAGAAAATTATGAAAAATTAATAAAAATATTAATAATACATGAAACTGTGTAAAAAATTTCATATTAAATTTAAATTTCTAAAAAATTTGTCAATATAAAATATTTTCAAACAGCAATTGAAATTTATTTGCTAGTGGTTTAGCACGTCTATGTGCGCATTTCATTGGTGCTTGAACCAAATCATCAGTAGACTTCAACCACAAATTCCGAACAGTCACAAACCTCTAACTTTATGCACAGACTTTTAAAAGCTATATGAGAATTCATAAAATAATAATAATATTTTTGAAAATCAGCAAAGAAAAACTAAGCCTAGTAGGCTTTGAAACTGATACAAAGCCCAGCAAATAATTTATATTCAGGTAAACTAATGTTATTTTTCTACACTTCTGACAATATGTCAAATAATAAATTTCTTTAAATATTATCAAACCAAATGCATTAGAAAAAGTTCTGATACGAATAAAATTTCTTTGCAAGTTTTTTCAATTAATGCGTTCATTCATTTACTTTTCATATTTGGGAGAGTAATTTTTAAATTTCTGCCTTACTATCTCGTTGCTAGTTTCTGCTGGGAAAGTAAATGAATAGACGTTTTACCTTAAATTTTTATGGGCTTGGCCCCGAACACTTCTTTTCTTATGATTAAGCTACGGCTAGTGCTTATGGTCATGTAAAGTTTCGTAGGAAAAGGCGTATCAGAAACACATAAGTAATAGATGCCTGCGTAAACAGTCTTGAAATGTAAATATATCTTGTTCTTTAAATATAAAAAATTTTAGTTATAAGAGAAAGTTTCTGAATGGTTTAGTTTAGCGAACTTATGTTAATACATGGTTGAGCCGACCACCTATAAGAAGGTAAGACGTGGGATTGGGAAGAAGAAACAAAGAAAATATATGGGTCGCCTTAATGTTGAAAGTTTTAGGTGGAGTTTTGTCGATCGTCTCTTCCATGTTGGATAGAGTAGCGTGATTGCAAGGACTTTTATGTTATTTTTTGAAGATCATTGCATTTGTAATGGTATGGGCTGAATAAAGATTGTCGACTGCATTATATCAATGCTTTTGTTAGTCGTGACCAGCCCAGGTCCAGGAAAAGAATCTTTATTTAATGTTTTCATTAAAATTTCAGTTTTAACTTAATGCTAAATTTGAAATTTATTTGCTTGTGGTTTAGCTTGGTCTAAATAGCAAATAAAATAAATTTCAAATTAAAATATAATTATGACAATATGTCGAATAATAAACTTCTTAAATCTTAATGCTAAATGAAAATCTAATTTTCAGTTTCTTTCAACAAAATCTCGAGCGGTTATCGTTACTATGTTCAACAATTACGGCAAGGAATATTATGTGTCTTATTATATTCCTATGGATCGGAAGATCATATAAAAAAATGTGTGTGGAATGAGTGCTGAAGTGCTTAGTCGACTTAAATAAGTACTTATCCTTTTTGTTTTAGTATTTTGCTTTTTATATATTCTTTGTTTTTCTACAATTCTCATTTTGCGGTTCATTATGGAAAATAGTGAAAAAATAAAATAAGAATAAGAAAAAAACACAAGATTTTGTAAAAAAGAACCACTGCAGAATAAGAATAAAATGCAAGCTATAGATGGAATGAACAAGTTTCAGCACATCGTACACAAGAGTCCTTTTAATGCGCCACCACTACAGCTGAATACAAAAACATTTACATTATGTGTATGTATGTGTGCGGTTTCAAACGTGTATTATAGTGCACGTACGTGTGTGTGTGTGTTAACTTGTATATTTATGTTCATAAACTGCAGCCATAAAGTTGTACTTGGTTAGATTTTTTTCTTTCCTGCATTCGTATTTGTTTTTACCATTTTATTTTCTATTCCAAGCCATTCACTCAATCAGTCATTTGTTTTTCTATATTTTTATTTTTCGAAATCCAAATGCATCCTTCGTACACTCGTTTTATTTTTCTTGTTTCTTTAAATAACAATAAATTTTGTCTTGAAATACGATTATTAGAAAATGAACACATTAATTTTCACCTTTATGAAAAAAACAACAACCATAATTTATATGTATTTTTTGTAGGAGTAAAAACTACGAATAAACATCTGAAAATAGATATGTAAAAAAAGAAAAATTTAGTAAATGCTCATCGTTTCCATAGTTTCTCTGGAAGAATTGATTGCGTATGGATAGTTATTGGTAAAATCTAAAATATTGTTCAAACTTTTGGGTATATGAAAAAAAAGAAAAGAATGCAGAGAACAGACCAGAGGAAGACGCAAATAAATGCAATGAAATTAATAGCATTTAGTTTGCTACTAGCATGTTGTCAGAAACTTAATAAATGTTAATTTAGATTTGAGCTTAAAAAAGTCAGTGGCCAGTCAGTTTGAATAAATTGCATCTAACTTTGGCGCAGTTTTTGGTATGATAAATCCGAAAATAATCTAATGCATATATAAATTAAAACTTACTGACAACTTTTGCAGTTTCTGTGCAATCCATCTTTTGCATTTTTTTTTTAAGAAACTGCAATAATTTTGCAAAATATATTATTGGCGTAATTGATAGATTATAAATAGAAATAGAAATTATGATTATTCTTTTTGGCAATCTCATCAGCAATACTTGCAAATAAAATACATACATTTTTAACGTACCTTTTCACAATGCATGGTTAAGAGTTAACGTGAACTTTAACTGACAGTTCTTTATGCAAAACTTGCCGTTAAAGTCCCTGTTATCTTTTCACCATACATTGTGAAAAGGTACGTAAATATGCGAAAATATTAAAAACAAGTAAGAGTGCTATATTCTTCTGTACGTATACTTATGTAGTATATACAAACATACAAAAACACGTATGTACATATACATACATATATATTTGTTTTGTAAAAAAAATATAATTTTTTGCTCCAGTGCAATTTTTAGTAAGTGACCTCACAGAAAAAAGAAGAAACAAGACTCAATTTAAAAATAACGATTCCATTAAAAAATTAATTACTTTTCAACAAATCACGGAAATTGTAGTATTAACTCATCCATTTTATTTGAAAATATTTCTGATTTTTTTAATTAAAATAACATTACATTATCAAAAAATTTAATTGATAGTTTTTTTAAGATTCAATTAAAATTTAATTGAAATGTTTTTAAAGATTTAGTAAAAAAAAATTAGTTGAAATATTTTTAAGATTCAATTAAAGTTCCAATTAAACATTTTTAAGGATTCAATTATAATAGTAATTGAAATATAGAAAAAATCTAATAGTATAAAAATATTTATACTATTTGTCATTGTATTAAGCATTTAACACATTCACCGCAGTAGGCTAGACGAATACACGACTTCAAATGCCGCTAGCTGAATTTGTCGCCTCGTAGACAGCTGCTTATTATTATAATCAAAAATTGGCATGAAGTTAGCATAAGTGGCAAAATTGAAAATAGTCCTCACGTGTTTTGCCATATAATTTTACATTATAGGTATGTAAAATCATAGTACGATGTAATCGTGTGTTGAAACTACATTATGCGGCGATTTTTAATGTCAAATGTTATAAAGGAACTCGTCAACACGTGCTTCAATTTTGTCACTTATGCTAACTTCATGCTATTTTATTATTATACATAGGACCGTAATTGTTTTATAGTTAGTTGCATGAAATAAAAACATATAAGTATTCTGCCTCGTTGGTTCTGATTGTATAATTATTTTCTTTTGCTCAACTAGCTGTAAGATCGCACTCAGAAATATGCTATCGTCCTAGGTGACCAATAACCAATAGCTTCTTAATGCCATATTTTCTCTTAGAGCACTGATGGGTTTGCACTTTTGGAGCGGTGGCGATTATAAATGTAATCAGCTTAGAAACGTGAGCTGAAGTTGAGAGCAAAAAAATAATTATTCAGCTGTGATAAAGAGGCAGTATTTTGCATTTTATACAAACTAGACTGTTTTAGTTTTGAAACTATTTCAAATTTGTTTGACATAATTTTTTATATATTTGCATAAATATTTTGTTTTTTGATATACATTTGTAGGAATATTTTTGTACATGCTGCTTGAGAAATATACAACACAACGGGTAAATGAGGACAACCCCCCCCCCCACCCCCTCTTGGTCACGTACGGAATTTCCCTAAACGGGTTTCAAATATGAAAAAGTACAGGTAGTGTATTAAATATTTAAGGCCTTATTCAGAATAAAATTATTTCGGGCTAAAAAACATTTAACAAACAATATCCCATATTAAATTAGTTTTATAAATTTTATGTAAATCATTTTTCCTGAATACGGCAGTTATATATACATATAAATATGTTTGTGTATATTAAATTCTTTATCTTTATGTAGTTTGGAAGCGACGTCGAAACAATACTTGACAACCGTTTAACAGAAAACCATGATTTCCTAAGAAATCGAGTTTGAGCCAGGTAAATAGAACCGAAACAAGTTTCTAATAAATGATATAACTTTATTAATTATACTTATTAGATATACCCACTAAAGTTTGGTCAGAATATTAAAGCGGTCACTGAGTTATTGGAAGGCAAAAACAAAAAAGGAAAGGAGACGACAATCGTGTTTATATTAGTAATTCATAATAATTTTGAAAAATTCTTTTTAAATTTTTGCATAAACAATCACCCTTATTCCAGTTGTCGTCATAAACGCCACTTTAACACACACAACACCAAAAAATTGGGGCTTGCTTACTGCTCTCGAGAAAAATTTTGCGCAACTGACAATCTATTTCCGTTACCTAAGGTCTAGAAAATAGCATAAACCTGCCAACAAGACGTCAGCCCATTATTGGTTTGGAGCATATGCCAAAAAGTCAGAATGGAGAAAAAGACAAAGAAGGTTTACATGAAGTTTTTTCAAAGTATACCCGAAAGAATTTTTTTGTATTTTCACCATTGAATCCGACACATGTTTCGAAGAAATATGTAAATTTTTGTAAACTTTTATGAATACAACTAGAAGTTAATATTACATTATTGAAAGAGCAAAATACTGTATTGTGCCACACACGCCACTTTTCGTAATTTATTTTTAGAAAGTAGCTTTTTTTTGGTGCATATGTATACAACTTTACTGCTGTGTATTTAGAAACTTGTTGTTGAAAAGAAAATTAATGCTTAAAATTTATTTTTCTTGCTGTCCATAGAAATAAGTCGATCGGTTTAACGACGACCTCAAAATTAAACAAAAACCTTTACTAGGACATTGTAATTTTTGCGATGTTAGCATTTTTTTGCGATTGATACAATTTTTTGAGGGGTTTTTATTCCCTTCAGAGTAAGTAATTTTGTTTTTGGCAATTGCGAATAAATTTTAAGCTTTGTTTCCGATTTAAAAGCGAGTTTTTGCGAGTATTCTTCTTAATGCATTAAAACCATTCACCGCAGCAGGCATCACGAACACACGACTTCGAGTGCCGCTGGCTGGATTTGTTGCCTCGCAGCTAGCTAAGATGTTGGAATATGTGTGGTAGGGCCAATAAGTAAGATTTAGTAAAACACAATTTGCTTAGGAAGATTAGTGGTAATTATAATGCAATTATTTCTGTTCTTTTCAAACTAAGAGAGATATTAAATGCTAATTAAAATTTAAAAAATTTAAGATCGTGAAATTTTTTTAGTTGTGCACTTACGATGTCACACGTCACCAACCTTATATACATAGATACCATCACAAATCCTTATATTTTTCTGCAAGGATTTTGGTACTCAACTGTTTGTACTGAATATTTCATCAGCTTTCAAAATGTACTTTCTACGCAGTGATAACAAATGTTGTACAGTTTCTTATTTTGTAATGAAAATTAATTACCTACATATGTTTATTTTTTGTCTTTAAGAAAACAAAATATACATCCCTGACCACTTGGAGTTTGTTTAACAAGATATTGCATACATACACTGATAATATGAAAACTATTATAACCAAAATCTTCTTTACCTGTATAATATCCTGATACATACAATATGTATAGAATTTGCTTAGATTAAAACGTTTTTGTAATATTTTATGATGTTAAAGTGCCGTCACAAAAAATTAATGACAAATACATGAGATGGGTCCAAAAAGTGATATTTGAATCTGTCACTTTAAAACTTGATTGGGGTTTTGTTTTTCTTTTTTACTTACCTCATCATTGCAATGCTCTGGCAACTTACCTGAAAGGATTCTAACAATTTTTATAATTTTTTATATCTCTTAACAATCCCTTAATGACTTGAAGAAAAATATTAAGTGGTTGCGAAAGAACAATACATTTTCTAAGACTATGAAATATTATACTCTCGGGAAATAAGAAAAATAAATACTTTTAAATCATTTTTAATCACCGGAAAACAAATTTCTTTTATTGCTTTTGTGATATACGAGATTTTGACTTTAAGTTGAATAGTAACCAAATAAGAATACTATCATATACCATTAGATTTTTCATGAATGTAGATTGTATATAAAGAGCTTCATATTATATAAAAAAACCAGCAGCAAATCCCGGAACTTTCAAAAAAAAAAAACATGCCTGTGGCGAAAAATTAAATCAATATATTTAATAGTAACAAAACAAAAATATTGTTTTAAGTAGAATAAAAATAAGCCAATTAACTAAAATGTGCATAATTATAAAAGGAACAAACGACAATGGCAAGAGAAAAAAATCTTTAAGCAAAATTGTAATACGATTAATCAAAACAATTCACATATTCCATTTGCAATAAAAGTTATGTATGTATATAAAGCAGAAATCTACATTAACTGATACCACACACAGTGGAGCAAACACAAAAGAAGAACGCTGATTATGAATATGTAGTGGCCTTTGGAAACAGTTAATAGTTCCGTTCTACTACGTGTTTGTCAGAATCTATAGAAATAACTTGGGTGTTATTTATTTTCATTAATAATTATCACATGTAATTTGGCTTACAAAATTAATACAAACTTTAGCCTAATCAAATCATACTACTTGTGTTGTTTGATAAATTCGTAACGATTGCTTTAAAAAAACGGTGCTAAAAAACCAAGTTGCATATACGCAACTTTGAGGTCGAAAAAGTTATGAAATGTAAAATATTTTGTATGCAAATTAGTTAAAGAATTTATTAGTATATTCTCTTCTACTTCTCGCTAACTCAATTCAGAATATATTAAAACTTATTTACATTTACATATGTATGCAGATACCTGTCTTTTCCAACAACATTTATCACTATATTTTGCAAGTTAATTTTTTGATCCGCGTTAAAATATTTACTTTGGCATGTCCTTATTTATACATATATATTTACATAAATATTTATATAAATATTTACGTTTGAGTGCTTATGCGCAAAAATAAAATGAACAAAGTTGAAGGCAGTAAATAACAAAAAAAAAAAAAAAGAATGTTAATAAAAAGGGTGTAAATAAAAAGAGTAATTAATGTAAATTTTAATCGCTAATGAAAGGAACGGCTGGCAACAACAGCCTGTGGAAACATCCTCAAAAGTGTGCAGAACGAAGCTCTTTTAATATGAAAAGAAGGAAAAATATTTTTCATTTAAAGAATACAAAATTCTATGATGTTTTATGAACTTTGTGCTACTTTTCTTAACTTTCTTCTGCAAAATGTGTAAAACAAAATTTACTTTTGCCTTGATTTATGTTTAGATTTTGTTTTCCCCTTCTCAGTTCATTAGCTCTATGGACTTACGTTAATAATATTTACTCGAGCATAAGTCGGTTCATAAAAATTTGAAACTTGGCACAATTTGTTGCCGTCATTTGGAAATGCCTTAACGTAAACCCTGGCAAACAATTATTTATTATTACAATTACCAAAAATGTACAACCCTTCTTCAAAAGCAGACACCTGTGCAAAGGCAAACGCTGGGCTGCAACAGTGATTTCGTTAATGACCAATAGTCTTTACATAACTTTGTTGCGTCTTAACGTACATACATACATACGTAATTACCAGGGAAACCACAAATATGCAATTGCATGTTTTTTCTTGTCTGATATAACAATGCGGAATTAAGATATTTATCCGTTTCAGAACTTTTTATGAATTCTGGCATGGATTTGTTAATGCATATTTTTGCATATTTTATTGTTTAAAGCATTTTTTTGCATAATTCAATCTAACACGCATATTTTGAGCATTTTTCGATGTTTTTAGAGCATATTTGGCGTTTTTAGGGCATATTTTGGTACTTAAAAAAATTTATTTTAATATCAGAAATAATTTTAAGTCAGGCTTAAGTTCAGTAATTTCAATTCTTATTGAATGAAATATTTTTATTAATTAATGTGAGTATCTAAAGAAGAGAAGAAAAACTAAACTTAGACTTTAAGGTGGGGGAAATACCGATACTTTTCTGTGCAGCCACGCACTTCATCAGCACCCTAGTCTATCTACTTAAATAATCATGGGCACGTGAAAAAATATGTTCACTTGGCAATCACTGTTTACTTGGCCATCACAGTTTCAGAATGCTGGAAATCCAAGTAAAAACTGTAGAATGCAACAACAAGTAACATTAAGCCACTACAATTATACTTACATGCATGTACCGATGGTACATCGAATAAGTAAAAATAATTAATGTGATGATCGTAAAAGATAAGTAAGAATGACTAAACATACTTAGGTAGAGTAATATAATTTCGTGCTAACCTAAATAGAAAAATGAAAAAAATGGAAAAACAGAAAATTAATAGTGATACTTATAAATGTGTTTACCAAAGGTAAATCAATTGTATACACAACAATCGTTTCTCATATTCCGTTTCATTGAAAATTTAAGTTAAATAGCTGATGTTAAGAAGAATCTCTACCCAAGTAGATAGACTAGGGTGCTGATGAAGTGCGTGGCTGCACAGAAAAGTATCGGTATTTCCCCCAGCTTAAAGTCTAAGTTTAGTTTTTCTTCTCTTCTTTAGATACTCACATTAATTAATAAAAATATTTCATTCAATAAGAATTGAAATTACTGAACTTAAGCCTGACTTAAAATTATTTCTGATTAAAAATCACTAAAAGTTCAATTAAAAAAAAATTACAAATGTTTCATTTATTTTAATATTTAAAAAAAATTTTAATAAAATTTTTTTTTTTCCGTCAAAATTTAATTTTGTAGTGAAAGAAACAGTAATATGGGGAAGCAAATATTTTGCTACCATTATGAAGTTAGACTTTAAAAAAGGCCATTGTGTATGTTCTGGCTTCCGAATCGATTTCACATGTTTTCTTGTGAGTTCTGATGTTAAAACACACTGTAAACGAAAAACAAAACAAGAAAATAAAAAAATTTTAATTCATCCATATCTAATTTTTTTCTGCTAGATTTTAATACTGGTACAAATACTATTGATTTTAACACTATGCAAGTCTTATTGCTAAGCTGATTAGTTTGCTAGGAGAGAGAGACGGGGGGAATAGAAACGGTTCTATTCCCCTTGTCTCTCTTTCCCACAAATAATCAGCTTATCAATAAGACTGGCATAGTGTAAATTAGGAGTAATTAATTTTTTTATTGTTTCCTTCTGTTTATTATATTTTTGTCTTGTTTTATATGCAAAATTTTATTGAATTGCTGAATTAAAATTAGATTTTCATTTCCAAATAATCCAATTTACGTTATTTTTAAGAGCATTTTTTTGAGTTTTTAGTGCATATTTCGAAGTTTTTAGTGCATATTGAATGCGCATAAAACACTTTTTTTGGAGCATATTTCTGGTTTCCCTGGTAATTACATAAAAAGCGTCTGCCTGCTTTATGTTTAAAAGCACACTAGCTTTTAATGATTTTCAAAAACAAGAGTTAAGAGGCTAAATATTTCCACCTGCGCATTCTTGTATCTTAATAAATTTGTATGAGACTTGTTGTGGCAACTTAAAAAAATAATAGTAAAAATTTCATTATTAATAAAATAAAATATAAAAGCAGAGAATTTTATTTTGTGACATTTAAATTCATTTATTATTTTATTAATTTTGCATTTTCTAGATTTAGTACTGTCTATTTGTATATAAAATCTTGCTTAGACTTAGTAATTGTTACATAATTCTTGATCGAAAAATAGTGTTTTTACTTTTTCTCACACTTTAAATGTGGTGAGGGACAAAAGACTTCATGCATTAAAATTGTCAAATATGTAATAAAAACAATATAATATGCACTCACTTGTCTTTTCACATATTTATTCAAATATAAATCATACATTTGGCGATTTTTTTCAGCATTCATTCATTCAGTAAATTACAATATATTAAAAAATATATATATCGCTCAATTTTTCTTACAATATATGTAAAAGTGAACGAAATCTGCACCTACACACATGTGCGTGTAAGAAATTTTAAAATTGATTTTTAACGTTACATACTAAATACATACAAAATCTAAAAAAAGAAATAATTTTATATTACTAGGGCATTTACACCTGCACAAAATCTATGGGATTTTAATTAAAATCTTTATGACAATCTATGTATACCGTTTACAATATGTTTTTTGACATTTATCAAGTTTTTTTTATCCAAAACAAAGCCCATTAAGCCCGAAAAATTTCCAAAACTGCAACCAAACAACTGCCATGCAGTTAATTCACACACCTTTTTAAGCAGGCCGTAGCTAATTTAATCATCTTTTTTTTCTTTTTTCTTTTAAAGAGAAGTAACACTCAGGCAATGAATGCCTACTACTACTTATAGGTGTTACCTTCTTTAGGAAAGGGGTAGTGATAGCGAAGACAGGTGGCGAAGGAAGAGATAGAGAAAAGTTTCATTTCTTTTACAATTCTACGTTTTGCACGTTATAATTAATGCAGAGTTGCAGCGCCTCTGGTTTCAATGAGGTGTATTACCTTTTAGAAGCTGTGTTTAGTGGGCATTTTTCTATTTTTCTTCGTTATTTTTACTTGGCCGATGATTCTGCTACACAATACCGGCGAAGGAGGGCGCTCTGATGTTATATTAGGATTAGTATCTGCCGTAGTCAGTATTATAGTTCAGTGACCAGTGACTATGCCTTCATCACTTGAAGTTTCTTACAACAACTGATACAAAGGAACACTAATGCACATCAGAAAAATGCGTGGTGTTGTTATTTAATGACTGTCGCATACCGGGAACGAAACCAGGATCTTTGGTTTTGTGGTCAACGTGCTAACTACTGCAGCCAACGTCACCCTCTTTTATATAAATATGTTGTACAGGGTGGTAAAAATAAAATAAAAATTTTATATTTTGAGTGGATTACCTACAAATTTACTCACAAACTAGATTTTTGGTTTTGTATGGAAAATCTGGGAAAAATCAACTAGATATAGCTCGAAATCTCGTAAGTACTAGATTTCCAGATAATGTTAATGCCATATAAGTAATTTAAAAATAGACAAGTAGTAATTAAAAATATCAAAAAACCCGACCGCGACCAACTTTGAACCATGAAATATCCTAAATGGTGATTCGAGTTTAAAAATCAGATAGAGAAGCCTAAATTCGAATGATGTTCATTTTTATATGGTTCACGGACTTTTAATTTTTTCGTATTTACAGACTGGCGTTTGTTGCAAATCATATTGAGTTTTAACTACAATCATTTCTAAAATTTTTCAAATGAGTAAATTTTATTAAATTCATGATCTTTCAACGTGAAAAAACTTTGATACAACATGAATTTGTGTTATTATTTCAGTATAAAATTTATGTTTTTTCAGCTTATAATAACTTTGATTTAAAATGAGTCTTCATATTAATATAACAGTACTGGAATGTTCCATGAACATGAAATAAATTTATTTCAAAATAAAAAAAAATCCTTTGAAGAATACTGTAAATCATATTGAATTAACATGAGACACATATAAAGCGAAAGTATTGTTGAAATTTTTTTGAAGATTTTAATATAAAACTTTTCTGTGAGTAGGAAATGTTTCCCTTTTTTCCAAAACTAAAGGAATTAATATTGAAAATACGCTAAAGCGTTTGCTTTAATATATTTTTCCGCCATGTGTCTTTACCATTACGTTATAATAGGATTTTCATAAAATTTCAAAATGAGATGAGTTTGAGCAATAAGAATTTATAAACCTTAAAATTCAATAGATAATGTCGAAAGTGTCTCGATTTTTATGTATAGCATAGTGAATTCATGTATTAGACCGATTAAATCGAAATTATGGATGTGACTTGAAGTTAAACTAATAGAACTATAAAGTCGTTTTTACCCAGAAACAAATTTCAAAGAAGGTAATCGAGTTGAAAATTAAGAATTTTTGGTGGAAGCTCTTCCCTACTGGATTACCAACTTAATGATTTTAATAAGGCGTGAGACTAAAATAATCGATTCTTGAGAAGTACTTAATTTTTTTTATTTGGCAACTTATTCACGTAATATATTTAATTTAAAAAAATCATTCTCTCCTCATTTAGCAACTTGTTCACGTAATCTATTTAATGTAAAAAAAATCATTCTCCTCATTTAGCAACTTGTGCATCATTTTTTTAAATTTTAGGTAATGTGGTTTGTAACCGAGTAATTAAATTTGGTAATCAGAAAAGTAAGTCGTTATATTGCAAGTAGTTCTGATGGTAATTCATTGTGTGATGATTTTGCTATTAACAAATAAATCAAGAAATATTTAATTGTTAGACAAACACTACACATAGAGAAAATTTCATCTTAAAATTTACGAAATCAAGCTTAATTGAAAATGTTTCGGTAATTATTTTGCCCCATATATGCTTCGTGTTAATTTAATATCATATACAGTAATCCTCGATGGAAATGTTTTCTTTGAAAATGACTTTACTTCATGTTGATTTAATATTCCAATACTTTTAAATCATCCTCATTCATTTACATCTTGAATCAAAGTTATTTAAAGTTGACTTAACGTGTATTTGATTTTTAAAAAACATGCAAAACCATTGTGAATCAACGTTGTTTCATATTATTTATTTTACATGGTTGTTTGTACTGGCATATATGTACATCAGAAATTTTTTTTCGTTTTCTTTGTCTAGTTGGCTTACCCAGCTAAGATTTTAACCTGCGCTAGTCGCGTGGTAGTCAACCCACTTACCACTTTAGCTGCAAGAAGCTTTTTTATTTTTATTTTATTCGCATTGTATTTGATTGCTCAAAATTAAGAGAATAAAGTTATGTTTATAATCCCAAACAGGGATGGCAAAGTTGGTACAATTGTACCTTTTTTGGTACTATTTAAACTCGGAAAGTACAATAGTACACCAATGACTAATTTAGTATATTTAAGGAATCTCCGCAGTTTCACTCCGTATTTCTTTTCAAACGATTGCATATGTCAATTTTCACTTTTGAACAATTCAGTTCATATTCTTCTCCTTGAAAACAGTCTTGTGAAAGCAAAACGCAGCAAGAAAATCCAAAAAATTTTAACTATTCCATTTCCAAATCTTTGTATATTTTAAATTTCAACTTAAACTTACAAGCAAATTTGTGAAAATGATTCGCTGGCATAACAAAGTCGATTATTTTAATAAAAACAAATAAAAATATGTAATTTAAACTAAAAAAATATTTTAGTACAATTAAGATCAAAAAAGTACAATTTTTTAAAGTGGTTGGTATAATTTTAAAATTCTCAATGCCTTCCCTGATCCCAAATAATGGCGGCAATTGCGCTTTATGCATGAAAGAAAATTTATATCGATGATATAAATATTTTTTTTTAATTTCAAGTATAATTGATGTGACTGGTTGGTTAATCGAAACATGGAAAATCCTGACCTCACTGTAACACTTTTCTGGTTCATGACTCATTGGACTTTATTTCATCAACAGAAAAGGAGCAAAGATAATACATGTAGCTACTGTTGAGGCCTGTAAACCCTTCTAACTTGAACCCTTTCATAGTTGAAATGTTTTTTATGCTTTTCTTGTTCATTTTAGATACTCACACAAATAAAAAAAAGGTTTAAATTTGCTTATATTTATTTGCATGAGTGGAGATAAAAAACAAAGAAAAAACAAATTCTTAAAAACTTGCACAAAACATACAAAAGATTAAAACCGTACCCAACAGAAGAAAAATTAATGAATGTAACAAAACCAAATTGTCGCAATTTATTATGCCGAGATTGTGTAAATTGCAGGTAAATGCGTAGAGAAATTAAGAACTATAAAAAAAATCCACAAGGAAAAAATAACAATGAATTAAACCATAGAAATGATAAGGTATAAAGAAAGCTGCGATTGGTTAATTAGTTAAAGTACTCGTAAGTAACAGTTGTCTTAATATTTCCACAACTCTAACGAGTCCATTTTAGTTCAGTTTTTTTTTTATTCTTTTAAAGCATACAAACATATATAAATATTTAATGCTTGTAATAACTACGATTTTTTTCCCATTTGTTGTCTGCTAATGAAGCCTGCAGAAACAAGAGCTTTTTAGCTTATTGTATATACTTTTATTATTATTATTCTCCACTTTAACTTTAGTTAGCTGAGGAAGTTATTTTTTAAGGCAAGTGTTTCGAATTCACACGGAATGGTAAAAGTCATTCATTTCCTAAATTAACTATTTGCCAAGTGTTGTTGGTGGGTTGTTTCATACACAATCAAGCAGAAGGTTGTTTAAAAGGAATACAATACAAAAGAAAAACTTGTTAATAATCTTCCTTCAATAGCTTTTTATAATAATTTTATCAACATGGAAATTCAACAGTTGTGTATAGACTAATGTTTAAAAAACTTTTAGTACTGTTCGTAAGAGATATATGAGTATCTTTTGTAAGTGATGAGAAAATTTGGGAAAAATTTTATTAAATATGGATTTTGTATATTCATAGAGGCTTACTAAATTATCACAAGCTGTCAGTGTTACATTCAAATTACACTTTAACCCGCATCCGGGGAGTGGATTTAAGCTACACGGACATGGCGGTTGGGTCATAATGACCCACTTATTAAACTCGAAGTTTTTTTTTGCTATATATATGATAAAATATTTACAATTTAGATTCAATCTAACCTTATTAAGTAAATAAAAAAAGACTTTGTTAAAAAATAGCATTTTTATTTTTATTTTTAAACAAAAAACATGTCATATTAAAAAAAAAATTACAAAGGAAGCTTCTTCTAGCTTAAATATAATAAACACTTATTTTTTGACTGCGGGGATGGGTCATATTTACCTCTTTTAACTTTAAGCACGTGTTATGCTAGTAACACAACTGGGACGAACGACAAACTTTTCGTTCGTTTTTTTTTAATAAAATACATTTGTGCATATGAAAATGAACAAGTAGAAAGCGTGACGAACTCTGAGATTTATTTCTATTTTGTACGCCGACGATCGACGAAAAAACTATTTTGTCTCTCACTCTATCTGTATTTGTACACACAACCAGCGCTGTCAACTTTTAAATTTCAAAAAGCACTGAAACCACTAAAAAAGCGCGTAATTTAAGTAAAAAAGCACTAAATTTTTAATTAATATCATATATTTAAAAAAAAATTTATACACAAATATGCATATAAAAAATATAATAATCGGTTGACTTTGCAATACATTTTTAAAGCTATAAATTTGAGGCATCCGATACACATTTTAATTGTATAAGAATCAGTGAATTCTCAAATCAGTTTGAGGAAGCCTTTTGTAGTTATTATAAAAAAATTTTATGTTTAATAATTTTTCGTCAGGAAACAAACGTATTTTTCGAATTCAATCAAATTATAAATATCCGATAATTCTCAACTGAAAACTCGATAGTGGACTAGTTATATTTTCCCTAGATTAGACAAAATTTCGATATTAAACTATACTTGGGTAAATACTTCTATTATGTCTTCTTTGTTGCAAGGCAAATTTTTTTTTATATTAATTATGATTTAAATGTTAAAGTTTAAGGGAAACATGGCGCTTATTTCTTCCACCAAGCCTTGCACAAACTTGGTAGAATTTTTTAAATGCTCCATTTAAGTTCAGAGCTTATTTATATATATATATATATATTTATATATATATATATGTACATTTCCTCGAAAGAAAAAGTAGGTGAGGAAATTTTTCTTCGAATTTTTGGTTTAGTGCCACCGACTCGAAACAAAAAGCACCGAAATGAATTGAAAAAAGCACTGAGCACTAACTTAAAAATTTTTCGCGTCGAAAATTTCAAAAAGCACCGAATTGACAACGCTGCACACAACAACTAATGCTACAGGGTGGCCCAGAAAGACCGAAGTGGTGTGAATTCCTTATAACTTTTTATTTAAGACATATTTTTTTAATTTTTTGTTTTTTAAATGCAGTAAATTTATAGGGAATATTTTTAAATTAGTTATTAAAAATGAAATCCCGCAAGTGGTGGACATTTTCTGCTTCGCACAAATGTGTTCTTTCCATTTCCATTATTCATAACTTAGTTTTGAGTGACGAAGCCCATTTCCAATTAAATGAGCTCGTTAAAAAACAAAACTTTAGGATATGGGATATTGAAAACCCGAGAGTACTTCATCAACGACTATTACACCCAGTTATGTATACTGTTTGATGCGGTGTTTCTTCAGAAAGGATCATTGGCCCATATTTTTTTGAAAATGAGCGAGGTGTCGCCATTTCCATCAATGGTGATCGATATCGGGCCATGTTGGAAAATTTTGTAAGGCCAGCCGTGGAAAACCATCCGCAAATATGGTTCCAACAGGATGGAGCCACAGCGCACACTTCGAGGGCCACAATGGCTCTTTTACTCGACATCTTTGGTGAAAAAATAATTTCGCGTAGAAGCAATTTTAATTGGCCTCCGCGTTCCCCGGATTTAACTGCTCCAGACTGTTTCCTTTGGAGTTATTTAAAAGGGAAAGTTTATGTTAATAAGCCTAGGACTATTGAGAAATTAAAAACCAATATTCGAGACGAAATTAACAACATAACACCGGAAGTTTTGCGAAAGGTCATGGAAAATGTGTTGGAAAGAGCACATTTGTGCGAAGCAGAAAATGGCCACCACTTGCGGGATATAATTTTTAATAACTAACCTTAAAATATTCCCTATAAATTTAATGTATTTAAAAAACAAAAAACTAAAAAAATATGTCTTAAATAAAAAGTTATTAGGATTTCACACCACTTCGGTCTTTCTGGGCCACCCTGTAGAAACACAATTGGGACGAACGACGAATTTCGTCCAAGTCACCGAATTCCTCTCTCATATTTGATAAAGTTGTTTGTTGTGTGTTCAAAAACAGAGAGAAAAGGAGAGAATTTTCTCTAAATTTTGATTTTTGGGCGTTCGTCGGCGTACAAAATAGAAATAAATCTATCTAAGAGTTCGTCACGAATGACGAATTTCGTTGTACGTCGGTTTTGTGTTCATTTTCATATGCACAGATGTGTTTTATTTTTTATGACGAAAGCTCGCACCGAAAAATTCGTCGTTCGTCCCAGTTGTGTTTCTAGCATAACTTTATAAAATACGGGGGAGGAATTAGGTGAGTAAATTCATCGTTATTGTGCTGCACACGACGAATTTACGCAGTGAATGCTTATCTACGAATTTGTGTACGTGGACGAAATTCGTCGTTTGTCCCAGTTGTGTTCCTAGCATTACTCAAAGTACAATCGCTGATTTGAAATTTAAAACATTCAGATAGATTCAATAATTCCAGCTACTGAGAAGAGCGTAGAGACGAAAATTACATTTCTAAAACAACAATCAATTCGAAAAGTGACAGGTAATTTTACCTATCCCTCAAAATTTAGAATTTAAATTACGGGATTTCAAACTCTATCGATTTTATTAAAAGTTATTTTCATACACATTGCACTTATCCAAATTAACAATCTTTTTATTATGAACGGTGGCCATGACTACACTCAAATGGTGGAATCACTGAAATCGTATAGTGGTGTTGCGTATCAGCTGATAAAATCCGTAACATTTACTAAACATGTTGATGCTTATTAAAAATGTGTTGGCAACGTTTAAAACATTCTGTAGATTTTTACGTAGCAAACGTCAACTTCTGGCTTACATACATGCACACATACGTTTAAGCAAAGTAACAGCTGATACTTTCGCTGGCAGCATGACGTTTTTACTAACTAACCTCCAGATTTAAACGATACGACAACTTCAAAAGTAAATCGATACGATTTGACTAGCAGAGTTTAGTCTATTACTTTTCATACGACGCGAAAACTTGAACCATAACAAAGAACTAGCCATACCATAATCCCGAGTTCGAAAAGTGGGCGGGGCCAGTCCTATAACAATTTGACGTAATATTATACTGCAGAGGGTTGAGTTTTGTGGACAAATAGGCCTAATTAAGTTACCAAAAAAAAAAACAATCGGAAACCCAAGGATTAAAACTAAAGCTTTTTTTATTGAAACATTGCATGTACATTGCATTTTCGCAAGGCTAAAATTTTCCATTTTCAAAAGTGGGCAATGTATTTGCTAATTTATTTAGATAAGAAGGCGCAGTCACGCTCACTAAAATTTACGCTATACTTTACATCTTTGTATCCAGGAGGCTCTTGCAATGAAAAATATTGAATTTTTAAGTTGTACAATCCTACACCCATCACGCTTCATTATTAAATGTAACTCTGCCCTTTCACCTGCACAGTGATCATGAATTGAAATGAAACAGATTATATTTTAAGATTAAAAAGTTTTATTACAGAAATTTTTCAAAAAGTATTCAGATTCTCACAAAAACATAAATGTTTTACTTTAATATGTTTTGCATTATATAAATTTTAGTAGTTAGGGTATCATATCCTTTCTCGGCAATCTGGTAACTTGGCATTATGTTTACCTTTCTAAGAAAGTAGGTAATAATGGAGAGTGAACAAATGTCTTTATATGGGAAAAAATGCCAATTTCCTAACTAAAATTTTGGTTATTAAAAGTAGTGAGATACAAATTTTAGCAAGTTCTTCTTTCGCACAACACCTATCACTTCAATTTGTTACGCATTGTATAAATTTGTAGCCATTGAAAACATTTTTTCCATATAAACACATTAAATGTCTTTATATGGGACATTAAATATCTTTATATGGGAATGTCTGATGTTGACTTCAGCGGCGATTATAATGTTGCTAACGAAACCTGGATTCCTTTAGATAAAATATTATTTATAGATATTCTACGAAGTAAGTTTGCAGAATATGATTGCACAAAAATGGACGGGTGACTACGACCATATGTCAATGATGTTATTAACAGTATTCTTAAAAATGTTTTTGTGACTGACTGTACACGACATATGCCTTCACATAGGAAGTAGCAACGTGGTTAACAAGGAAATTCCGCAAAAAACCACAAGATTATCTGTTAATCCGTGGCATATCTGTGCGAGCGAAACGTAAGACTCTCGAAAGCCACTAAACAACAGTGGCCTGGTTGCACTGAAGAAATAATTGCCAAATACGCGTGAAGCTGAATCGCCCAGAGCTGCTTTGTTACTGAATTCATTGAAAATATTTACATGTTTAAACGTTATGTTTACCAATAACGCGCCAGTTAGACCGACTCCTCAAATATAACAGTGTTTCATTTCCGAGTATTGAGCTTCCGACATCATGGGGTTGTCAAACAGACATCATCAACAAAACTCCGCTAGAATATCTAACTAAATATTTTCTTAAAACTTATTATGAAGACGTTAATAAGTATACTTAAATTTGTATAATAAGTAGGGTGGTCAGCTAGTAAGTTATATAGCTAGGGATGCGCGATCGTAGTGGAGTGGCTTGTTGACCAGGCGAACAAGATGTACTAGTTCCACAAATATTGAGATTCCACCTTACTTTACTCCATGTACAATGGAACTTCGACCAAACATACACTATTCCGAACCATACTCAATAAATAAACGATATGTGGGGAGTTCAAATACTCATCGAAATTGTTAGAAAATGGTGAAACGAATTGTCAACTGAGATCACAAATTATTCATTCATGGAACATTTAAAAATTGTGTATCAAAGCCCAGGCATGTATATTCCGACAGATTTTTTAGAGTATTTTTACTAGTTACACTATACGAGTTATCTAGAAATAGCCAAAATCATGGCCAACAGAAAGAGTTAAATATCATTTAGACAAAGATATGGACCGAAGTGATATGTGCCAAATTTCAGATGAACACTTAGGTGCAGATAACTGGAAGGACGCGAAAATGGCAATATTTTCCTCAAATATGTCTGACAAAGATCCTGTTGGTTAAGTTGAAACATGGAACAAATATCTTAAACACCATTGTCCGGACAAAGTTTTAGCAGTTATTAAAAATTAAAACGCTTTTAAGGGTATGATTGATTTGTGCGACCAAATGCTGGAGGATTACAGGATAAAAAAAATAACAACTAAGATATGTATTGTCAAAATATTATTCAATAATTGAAATTTATTTGCTGGTGGTTTAGCATGTATTATTCCTTTTTCCTGATCTAGCGATATATAACTAACTGTAATACAGAAAATAATGCAAGCTTCTTGGATTACCTAGTCGTAAGGTATAGTATTTTTTAACTTTCAAAATGGGGATAGGTATAATGTTAGAGTGTAGTTTGAGGTTTCTGGGAATGTTGAAAAATTTCTAAGCATTGTTATGGTACGGAATATCATCCACATAATGCAACTGATGATATTAGATTTGATCTGCCACCAAGAGTATGTCGCAAAAGTTGTGCCTGTCATTTCAGGGGGAGATGCCAAATATATAAAGTAACACTTAAAAAAAAAAATCAAAATTGAAAATTGTCTAATTAATAACTTATGTATTAAATTGTTTGTTTGTTTGTTTTTTAACTAATCATTTTTATAACATATTTTCATTTGGTTTTTTTTTAATTTTTTATGCAATGACCTAAATGCTTTTAAGGTCAAAACATCACATTAGATAATAAATCGAATAAAATATTTTTAATATAATTCAGAAAATTTTTTACATGTTACGACCGGTACAACACAACTGTGCGATGTTCTTTTTACAAAAAATTACATTTAAAAACGCTCCAATAAGCAATCTTTAGCCTAAACAGTAAAGAATTATTTTTTATTGATGATTTAAAGGAATTTATACACAATATAATATTCAGGTCTGAAAGGGATAAGTGCATTTTCCTGTTTGTGTAACAACATATAATAACTCCGTATCTATTGTTTTAAATAATGAGACAAAAACCGTTAAATATGTTCGTATTTCAAATATATTCACCATGTGTGACAGCGCACAGAGAAAGGGGACCTAAGGGTAAAAAAATCAATTTTTACTTTTTTTTTAATGTGGACAACATCTGAGCATCGAATGAGACCGATCCCATGCCCCAAAAGTGTTCCCTCTCAGAGTTATGCGCGTTTTATGAAATTGAAGTCAAGCAAAGATACACCAGCCATACAAATGGTCCTCCTGAACAAAAGCGGTTTTTACCCTTAGGTCCCTTTCTATTTCGCGCGTCACATACATATATTCCTTTTGATATGAGTATGAGTGATTATTATACAATTCTTCACCAGTATTGATCATACGTACTCGTATTGAAACAGGTAAGTACTGATGAAGAATAATGTATTACTCATAATCATACAAAACTTTATAGTAAAACGTACTGAAATGTTTAATTTAACTGATATTTTAATGGTATTAAATAAGATAAAGACAAACATTATAAATTTTTTTTCACCATATTCACTTGCTGGCGGTTTTGGGTTTTATTTTATTGTTTACAAAATTTGGGTATTTTGAAAGTGAAAAATATTATTATTTTATATTTAAGCAACAGGAAAAATTACAAAATTCTGGTTCAACAGATAAGTTTGTTTAAATATTGACATAGCTATTAATGTTAAGCAGCTTAAAATATTTTGAACTATCGAGAAGTGCCCTTAAATATTAGTATACAGCATTTTTTATATATTAAAAAAGAATTTCTTTAAAACAAATTCTTTGTTAATTAAATAAATCAAAACTGTTCACGTATTCATATTCATACTCGTACGTACATGTCTATATTATTGATTGAAATATAATTAAATTATTTCAACACCAAATTAATTGAAATTTATAAAACAAACAATTTAAATTAAAGTGCATCATAAAACAATAAATGAATAAAATCTACATATACATAACCAAGCACTTTTAACACCATTTAGGGAAACAACTTCTCTTTTGATGTTACTTTTACATTATCAAGGACAATGTCAACAGTAGATGAAAACAACATTTTAGAAGAGAAAATTTCCTTATTAAATAGAGAGAAATACAATGTACATTAACAGCAGAATAATGCAGAGCAGCTCTGCTATGTATAGGACAACAAATTCATTGTTGTATTATGTTTTGCGTATTTCATTGATTTGTGAGGATGGCACTAATATGGTACCGCAGCACGGATAAAGAATGTGAAATAATATAAAGATGCAAGTGTGTTTAACACAGCCTAAAGTTAAATTGATGACAAAATAATGTACACAATAATGTACGAATAAAGAGAAATTATTTGTGCAATCATGCAAAACACATAACTATAATTTATTTTATTTTTTAGATATATTGCCATGTTAGCAGATTGTATTATAGTATCAAAAACAAATAGATTGTATGCAGTATGTAATAGGTATTGTATCAATTAAGAACTTGATAGAAATTTTGATCTGAATGCTTTTGATGACCGAAACAGGAAGTAAGCCTTTATTCACATTTATGTTTTTGTGAGGACTTAACACCTTTTTATATACTTCCTCAAAAAATGGTAAACGGTGTACAATATATATATAGACATTGAAAAACTATTAGAGAATTCACAAATAATAATATTCCAGAAAATCACAAAAGAAAATGAAGCATAGTAGGCTTAGAAACTTATACAAAACCCAGCAAACAATCCTTTGAGAATTCTAAAATAGTTTTTAAAAGTCTGTGCATAACATAAGAGGTTTGTGACTGTAGTTGATGTCTACTGACAATTTGTTAAAGCAATAATGAAATGCATATAGACAATGATTAACCACAAGAAAATAAATTTCACTAACATTTAATATATTTTATATTTTATAAATAATTAGTTTAGTATCAAAAATCAGAATAATAAAAAACGCAGCTGAAAATAAATGTTTTTTTTTTTGTATATAAAAGTAACTAATTACATAAATCTTTTTTCCTTTATTAATTAAACATATTTCATATTTTCAAATTTAAAATATATTTTCAGGGTAGGAAAATTAAAAATTTTTATATATAAAGGTAACTAAATAGAAATAATTTATATATTTATGATTTGGTCCAGCTAAAGTTTGTTTAACACCAATATTAATACTAAATATTCTTACAAGCATTTAGTAGAATGGTACAACAAGCTGTTTTTGAAGGCCACTACATCTTCATCATCAGCGTTCTTTGTGTTTGGTCCACTGTGTGTGGCGTCAGTTGATGTAGATTTCTACTTTATATACAAAACTTTTATGCAAATAGAATACGAGAATTGTTTCTATTCATCATATTTTAATTTAACAAAAGCTTTTTTTTTGTAATTAAAGCTCAATTTTACCATTTTTGAATTTACAATACTCTTGCAATTGTGATTTGTTCTGTACTAATTGTGCACATGTTATTTAATTTGCCTATTTTTGTTTTACTTCAGACAAACTTTTTTGGTTTGTTACTATTAAGTATATTTATTTAATTTTTTCACAGGCCCATGGCTATTAATTTTAGTTTATTTTATTTGTTATGGTTTGTACTATATTTATTTATTTTTATCTTTATGATTTGATCAGGCAAAAGTTTGTATCGCAAGCCAAATAACATGAGAAAATTGTTAATGAACAAATGACACCATAGTTAATTTTAAAAATTTTGACAAAAACGTAGTAGAACGAAACAACTACCATTTTTCGAAGCCCACTACGAATTGGCTTGTTTCGGTCCAACCTGTGAAAATCAAAAACTTTTTAAGATATTTATGATGCAAAACTTATAAATTTGTTTATTTGTTAGAAACAGCTGATAAGTTATAATACAAACAGTAATGGCAGAATTAGTTTGTACGTGCTGTTCTGTTCTGAATCAGCTGTTTAGTTTCTGTTTAGTTGAAAATCAGTATGTGTGGTTAGTTTTTCCTTTTTCGTTCTGTTCTGTTGCGCACAGATCTGTAGAAAATAGAATTCAACGTTAAGTGACAGCCAAAAGTGTGTATGTATTAGTGTGTTGTGATACTTTATGTACAAGTGTAATCAATTCTATAGGTTTCTATAGGTTGCCAGCTGATTTTTTTCACAGAAAAAGTAATTGCAAAATATTTTATAGGGAAAAGAACGGCACAGAACAGCAACAGAAAGTAAAGACTAATGAAGCCTAAAGGTCTCAAATCTTGCATGCAATGTTAAAATGGAAGAACAATATGTATTTGAATAAAACAAATTATTGGTTGCTATTTTATTTGATTTCGTACGTATTGGACATTATATTATTCGTGTTCTGGTGTTGCGGTCTGGTAAGAATTAGACACGCGACCATCTTTAATTCAAAGCACCCAGTCGGAGGATGTGTGTTTGACTAAAAAAAATTAACTTATAGTTAACTTTTCTTAGACGGGCTAAAATAACTCCAATGTCATCAAAGTTCAGACTAATTCTTTAGTTGAGTATGTAATCAAATTTGATGAGAGCCAACAAACTTATTCTCAGCTACTTTGAAACCCATTTCAGTTTAATACTACCATTTTGCTGTTGTTATTTTAGATGGTACCTTAACTGAATGTTAGCGCGTTGATGATACATGCTCGAACCCCAGAAAATAAATTTAAATTTACTGACTACCAGCTGATTTAAAAAAATTAACTTTAAGTTAGCTGAAAATAATTCATAGTGAAACAATTGACTATTGCCTAGGACATCACAATGTTAAAATAGTCAGTTGATTACATTGAAATGTAACACAAGTGTCAGTCAGTAGTTGTTGCGAAATAGCAAGATTAAAGTGAGTTTAAAGTTAACGTTATTTACGACAGGGTGTGTACATAATGCAACAAATAAAGTGAAGGCCAGTTTTGTGCAGATTTGTATTTGTGTTAACTTTTAGTTATTTTGTGTAAGCTTTTCTGTAATCTTGATGACTGTTGATTTTTGTATAGTTTTATTTATGTATACAGTTTTTATTTCTTTATTATAACATATCTGCATACTTACACACATATATACATATTTAGATTCAAAATAATTAAATTTTCTTTTTTTAAATTAAATGTCATCATCAAAGCAAATCTAAAAATTCTTTTGTTCTCTCGTACCTTTGTATCTGGATAATTGATATTTTTATGTTGTTTTTATTTTCTTTTAAAATGCAGAGAACTAACGAAAATATATATTTTGCATACCTTAAATTTAATGTTAAAGAAATATTGACATATTATGTATACGTACATATCAAATGAAAACCTTAATCTTCATTTGTATGAATAGAAACTACAACTATGAAAATAATGATAAAATAGAAAAGGCCAAGTGCAAGCAAAATGAATTACTGCAAATGCAACTGCATATTTTCTAGCCTAGCTGGGTGTGAACTTGAGTTTAATGCTTCTACTATCGTTTTCAACTCAATTTAGTCTGGTTTATTAAATTTAAAACACACAATCAAATTAAGAAAAACAGAATTACTTTATATGAACTAGTATTAAATTCGAATTACTATATTCCTTATTGTTGAAATAAATTTAATTTGCTGCCATTTCTTTTGACCTCACATATAACAAATAAAAATATTATATTCGGCTTAGCCAAATATAATATACTCTTCACCAAATAATGGAAAGTAGATCCTGTTGAATAAATGCGGACTGGGGTAAGATAAATGTTGATCTTTTGAAAAACTTTGTTCTTTAATTATTCCCCCTATCGGAAAAAATACGAGGTTTTTCGAGTGAAAGTTTAAATTAATAAAACTGTTAGTGTCTTATTCACGAAATATGCTTGGCTGACTACTGTGAGCCTATAAACAAAATATACCAAAAATTTTAGAAATCAGAGCCGTAGTACTTGACATACTAAAAATTCAAACTTTCAAAATGATCTTAGCTGGGGATGCCAAACGGCAAATCCTGAATCCCGAAATCCCGGGATTTTCGGGTTTTGGCAAATCCCCATTCCCGGAAATTTTTTCATAATTGTAGTGTATAACTATCTATACGTCGACTCCTCAACGCTATACAAAAAAAAAAATTAGCAATTATCTACTTGTCGGTAACAATAGAGTACTATTAACAGCTCCTTACAATTGAAGTAGAATCCAATACAAGGCAAGTGCAAACTTTTTGTTTTCGGGTTGACGTAAACGTAAGAAATATTTACCGAATAATACGTTTCGTTTTTCAAAAGTCAATAGATATGTATGTATGTTCGTTTTGGTTAAGATTAGAGAAAAAATTTGTATATATTGAAAATAAAAACAAATTTTCATATTTAGTTATGGTGATCAGTATAAATCCTCTAACATCAAATGTGAATAATCAACTTAAAAATACATGAGAAAAATTCTTTTTATTTTTATTTCATACTCGTATTAGAAAATTGTTAACCTTAAAGACAATTGTGTAATGATATATTATCAACATAAAACCTTTTAAAATGCATAAAACTGGTTATTAAAGTAATATTTATTAAACAAATAGTTTATTTTACAAAAAAATTGAAGATCTCGAAAATTCCCGGGGTCCCAAAAATCTGTTTTGCAGGGAACTGGATTATTAAAAATTTAATTTAAATAATATATTTTTGTTATAATGAATCCTCACGAAAACAAAAATGTGAAAAAAGGCCAAGTTCCTGTGCAAAATTTCGGTCATTAAAAGTAGTGAGATATAAGTTTTGACCAAGTTCTTGTTTGCCACAATACCTAACACAGAAATATGTTATGTATTATATAAATTTGTAATCGTAAAGGGTGTCATATAATTTCTAGACAGTCTGCTAACTTGAAAATATTTTTACCGATTTAAAGAAATGAACAAATAAAAATTTTTTTGAAAAGTAAAAATATTTGCCAAGTTAGCAGATTATCTAGAAATTATATGACACCCTTACGGTTACAAAATGATATAATACATAACATATTTCTGTGTTAGCTATTGTGGCAAACAAGAACTTGAGCAAAATTTATATCTCACTACTTTTAATGAAAGAAATTTTTGGACAGGAACTTGGCCTTTTTTCACATTTATGTTTTTGTGAGGATCTGACTCCTTTTTGAAAAATGTTCTATAATAACACTTTTTAAACTTTAAGTTTCTAGTATGTCTTATTTCTATTAATGATCACTGTGCCAGTTGAAAATGGCATAGTTGCATAAAATAATGGGTTAGAGCGTGATGGGTGTTGGATTGCAGACCTTAAAAATGCACTATTGTGTAATTACAACGGGTAATTAGTGTGTACACAATCTGGTAAAAGTTGTCTGGAAAGAAACATGTAAAATACAGCGTAAATTTTATTTACGTATTAAAGTCTGCTTAGCCAAAATACATAAATCAAAAGGGGCCTGATGCAGCCGACTTTTATATCTGCTAGTGCTTATGGTTCATGCAAAGTTTGGTATTAAAAAGTTAATAAGAAATATAGGAGTAATAAATTAAAAACTGCTTGACCGAGGTACATGAAAGAAAAAGCTAGGATTTATGGGTGAAGTCACGGCTACTTTTCAAAATAGGAAACTTTTATTTTGGATAAGTGCAATGTGAATGAAAAGTTTTAATAAAATTTATCTTAATTTTGAATTCGAAGTGCTTATTACCACCACCTGATAGCAATTTCTTGTTTTCAGATTTTTCTTAGTGATCTCTGATCTAAATTTATTTGTGTATCAAATTTAAGCTCGCTAGTGCGAATTGGAGTTTTAACGTTGTGGCTTGGGTAAAACGTTTTTGTTTTAAGATTTTCCCGTTGGCTTACACAGCTACGCTTATTTGTGTATAAAATTTCAGCTCTCCAGCGCGAATTATACCTTTAAATTTTATCAGCATTACCTCTCCCACTATTTCTACCTCAAAATTTTGTTGTGAGCAGCGCTTTTAATTCATGCTAATTTTCTTCTAAAATATGCTAGACTAAAGTAGATTAAACACAAGGCTAACATTTTATGGGAATGATCAATTTTTAAGGCGATAGTTTAAGGTCTTGTGCACGTGCAACGCGTATGCAAGATTTCACTAAATTGGCTTAAATTAAAAGCTGTATATTAAGTTTTTAGTTCAAATAAATAATAAAAAAAATGATAACATTTTTTGGGTTTTCAGATTTTTCTACTTGGTTTCTCACCTAGACCTACTTGTATATCAAATTTCAGCTCATAAGCGCAACTATTGATTTTTAATTTTTGTGGGCGCAGCCCCGCCCCCCCCCCCCTCTATCACAAGCTAAAATTTCCAGGCTTTCAGATTTTTCTGGTTGGTTTCCCACTAGACCTACTTGTACCACAACTCATCCACCACAACTCATCCACATTCATGCCATCCAATTCGGGAACAAAATAGTCGGTTATCATGGCTCTATACCGGCTCTATACCATTCGGGTCTTCTTCAACACTTTGCTCTACAGCGGCAATTGTTTCTTCGGTGCGCACTGTTCGACGTCTCTGCGGATGCGTATTATCACATAGAGTAAACGTAGTGCGAAAACGATCCATGGTTAACCGAATTAATTGCTCTGATGGACGATTATGTCGACCATAAAATGGACGGAGCTTGCGGTAAACTTCGCGAACTGAACCATTATTTTCGAAATAAATTTGCACGATTTGCAAGCGTTGTTCTTTTGTCAACCTGTTCATGATGAAATGGCAAACCAAACTAGATATTAATCACTTGACAGCTGACAAAATGGCCGCCAGTTAAAAAAGTGATGCCAACTTAAAGTTCTATACCTCAATAAAAAACACCCATTATATCCAATTTCATCTCCCATTAATGAGCGTAGCCCCGCCCACCTGACCAAAATTTCAGAGTTTTCGGATTTTTTTTGTTTTATTTCTTACCTAGACCTAGCTCTGTATCGAATTTCAGCTCAATAGCACAAATTTTCATTTTTATGGGCGTAGCTCCGCCTTCCTGGTTAAAATTTTCAAGTTTTCAGATTTTTCTGGTTCATTGCTCACCTACACCTTCACCTGAACCAAATCTTAGCTCTCTAGCAATAGCGGAAGTGCTTAATCAATTTGATGAGTGTGTCAGTGGTCAGTGGTCAGTGGTCAGTGAGTATGTCTTAAAATATGCACTTCTTGCACCTCTATATCTCCACTAAATTTCATTGCAAAACTTTCAAACTTCGCATATGAGGTTATATGAATTTGTTTTAATTATGCTTTAAATATCATAATTTTACGATTGCGGGGAACAAACCTATGCCGTGCGCCTAGATAATGTATCATGACTTTTTAAGTAAGTTCCATTCTGTTATGCTTGCAAATTAATTTCAATAAAATAAGGCAGATGGTCTGTGACGTAACACTTTTCGAAAAAAAATCAGTATGAAATGTTTTCAGAGTTTTTCTTTCTTTGCATCTTCTTTTAAATCTCCATCAATTATTCAACAATTTTGTTTCAAGAATAAAGCCTTGAAAATTTTCTATCATCATATTGAAAGAAAACAACATCAATGGGATAAATAATTTTAATCTCCTTATAATGTTATTGAGTTTATACAAAACAAAAACGAAACTTTTTTTAAAAGGTTGATTAGGATTTCATAACATTTTAGAACTTGCAAAGAAAAATAAACTTTTATAATACGAGTATATAAATACTAATACCTTTGAAGAAGCAAATTGTGTTTTGTGTCGCTATTCAAAAAATAAAAATTATTAATTTGAAGTAAAGGCATAAGGTCTTTGATAATCTTTTCAATATTATTCTTTTCAATCATCTTGAGTTTTTGCTTTCATAATAATATTGAAAATAAACATGTGGCTGGTTGAACATACTTACATACATACATATGTATGTACGTATTAACATCTTCAACTCACTCACTCGGTATGTACACAAAATTACAAAAAAGTCTGAGAAGCAGTTCTTTCCATCTATTTGTACAACAAACTATTAACATATGTATGTATCTTAAAATAATATCCAAAAAGTAAAGTCAAAAGTTTTTCTTCGTTTAGCTGAAAGGAAACATATTTTGTATTTCCTGTTACTTGTATATATGGCTTTGTTTACGGCTTTGCTTCTTACCCAGTTGGCCATGTCTATCAGACATCTTAAGTAATGGTTGCGAGACAATAGAAAATCGTGGAAAACATATTGATGACAGCTCAAATATATCGTTGGCGAAATTTTCGATCAAATGTTCACGAAATCATTCAAGACCAGACCACAAAAGCGATCATTTCCACAAAATGATAGTGTAAGTTCTGAAATGTATTAACAGTGCTCCAACCAAAGTCATAGCACTTCACCAAAAATACCCGACAATGTCTCTTAGCGGCTTCATCAATCTTGGAGCAACTTTCAATCACGATCATGATAGTGTAAGTTCTTGAGAGGCAATGCAAAGTGGGTAATTTTGCACAATAAGTGGTAATAAGTCTGGAACTTCTAAGCTACTGAATGGATTTATTTGGAACTTTAAATATCTCGAGACGAGGACTTAGGCTTATAAAACTTCAGTATTGCCAGTTTTTACTGGAGTTTATCCCCAATTTTTAATTTGTCATCCCCAATTTAATAAAATTCATTTACATCGATAGCTATATTTACATTCACATTAATTTAATTTGTATTATTTAATTTAATCAAAGTTTACCAATTCAAGAATCGAAAGCCTCTGACTCATCAGCCCCAGAAACTTTGTTGTAAATAGTACTTGTATTAAAAATATTTAGCATTTCATCAGAAAGAATAAATTCTTCACAATAAATTGAATTACATTCACTGTTAATAGTAACACACATTTTTAGACTTGCCTTAGTTCAAAAATCATTCTTGCTACCATCAGTTATAAAAAAAATTATCGCCAAAATATCGCCTAAAATTTGGTTATCATACCCAACAAATCCCCAGATCTCCAATACGAAATTTTCAACCACAATCGCGAAAAAAAACTTTTGGGACACTTAAGCTTAAGCGAAACATGCCCAAGTCGAGCAACTGGGACTCAAAAAAATTTCTGAGGCTTATAACTTTTTTAAAAATTATCCGATTTTTATAAAGCATTTTGAGCATAAAGAAATTTCTTTATTTTTCCCAGCTAAAAAGCCTATTTTGTTTTATATTTTTTTTGTCTTTAGAAAATCACGTTAATCAATAAAAATGTTTAATTATTAAAAGAATTAAAAATATTGAACTTATTTAGAAATTATTCCTGACTAAAATTCATTATAGTTTATGGTGTTTTCACACAGACATGGTTTTAATGAAAGTTGGTTTTAAGTTTCAATTGGTTTTAAGTTGGTTTTATGAAATGCAACCTTGTTTTCGCTGTGCTAAATTCAGTGCTGCCAAGTTAAAATAACCGGAAGCATCTGATAATGCTCATGCCAGTGAATATGACTAGATACCGACTGAAAGATTTTCAACTTAAAAATGAATGCAGCCGCAACAACAAATAAAATAATTATGAAAAAAGAGTTTCTTAGAAGGAAAAGAAATAGTAGCAAACATTTTTTAATGAAAATTGCTTTGTTTTTCGATATATTTCGCTTTTTGCATTCGTTCAAACCTTTTATCATAGCAGTTTTTCTATTCCTCTTGAGACACTTCCAAAACAAGAATTTTGAAAGCTTCAGCAGCCTATTCGGCGGTCGTAGATCATTGACAACGCAATTTACATTTGATGATGATGTGTCATCAATTCGGCGTTTTTACTGCTCAAAAATCACTTGTTTGACGAAATGTGTAAGAGCTCGCATTGTCATGATGAAGAATGATATTAGTTTTCAGGGGTTAGTTCTATGAATTTCTCCGGAGACTTCCGGCAAACAAATGGTCGAGTAATACTAACAATTGACAGTTCGAGTGGAATAGTGCCCTCATAATCCATTCCGCCAAAGAACTAGATAACCATTTTTCTCGCTTTGCTTCTTCCACGAATAACTTTTTGGAACAGCCAGACGGACGATTCCAGCTAAGAAGTATAAGCAGTGGCACGATTTTATACACGTCCTTTGAAATACTACGGTTGAACTTTTAAATAATTTCTTTACATCACTTCACGCGATCCTTTGTTTGAGCGATTGATAAATTTTGGGGTATCCAACGAGAACAAATTTTTTTACAATATGCGACGACCGCGACGGAACTACGACCACGATTGAATTCAATATTCTTGTTGAGATAATCCACGTCAAAAGTTGTGAAAAATAATGCAACGAAAACCTTCTCTAGAATTTTAATTTTTTTTTTTGTCCACTTGATTTTCTGAACCAACTGCAAACAAAACAAATAAAATTTGTAAATAAAAATTTTGTGAGTACGCTTATGTCAATTTCAAACTTTATTATGGTCTTTTCAGATTTTAGCTATTGACATTAGTGTTTCCAGCTTGCCGAAATGAAATAGTAGCTGTCGTATGTATGAGAGTATTCAAAATTCAATATTGCGCCAACAGACACCATTTTGTGAATAAGAAAAGATAAAAAGTCGTATCATTCGACAGGTATTTAAAAAATCATCACATTATTCTCTCATAATTTTTAATTTCCTTTTAAATTTCGTTTTTTGATTTCTCAAATTTTTACTTGTTTAATTTTTAAAAGTTAAGTGCTGAAAATTTGAATCAAATCAGACAATGTTTTCGGTATTCCAAAGATCAGATATATGTATGCAAAATTTTACTATTTGGGAAAATCGTTAACTTTCCGCAGTAGTTTTGCATTGGGATTTATTTATTTAAATGAAAAGTACAGCGGAGGTTCAATATTGATGCAATCATTAGCCCGCTGAAGTCGATATATTACAAAACCGATGTATGTATGTTTTTTTTTTAACTCGTAGCACTCGTAGTTATTTGAAAGTTTATATACCTAAGTTAGAATAAAAAACATCAGAAAAATGGACCAAATATTACCATTCTAACTTTTCACACAAAATTTTTAGTTTATATACTTCTAGTCATCATCACTATTAGTGTTTGTAGTTGCATTCCCCATCATACACGATATTATATAAAAAGCTAACGCTATAAATAGTGAGATTAGGCAGCAAAAACCTGATATTATGAAGTAAAAGTTTCTAAGCCAATATTATTGAAGTAAAGTTTTCTTACTTTCATTCATTTGATAAATGGTGTTTGAATAGTTAGTTTTTGCTTACGTTGCTTCCGAAAACTGTGAGAAACCAACGATGATAACAATGTCAACAACACCAGCAATGACAATGCCAATATGAGTAAGAGTAGCATATATAATAAAATAGAATTGTATGGTTTGACATTGGCCATTATTGTAAGTTAATCCGAACAATATTCAATTGTTGTATGAAAAACTGGATACAACTCATAATTCAAGCTTATCATTTTATGATTTTGCACATATTATAAAGTTTAGCATGTTTATGTGGTATTAGTGTGGGAAAAAGGACACTATGAGACTTAATGTAAATGTGCATGTATGTATATAGTATGTAAGTGTTCTTATATCAGATACCATGTGACAGACCAAAGACTAAAAATTAACAATATAAGCTTAAGAAATTCTAATCACAAAGAGAGCACATGAAATAGAAAATCTACGTTAAGCAAATACATTTTCAAATTTTATTTTTATAAATTAGTAAATATGTACATATGTATATGCGATAATGTTTATTGATATACATACATACTTACATATTAGAAGTGAGCACAAAACATTTGTTTGCTTAATCTTCATGATGTGAATTATTGAGTTGTGCCTTTTTTATTGCTCTTGATTTTTTGAGAACACTAGAACTGTTATTAGTAAAAACAAATAACGCATATTCTTTGTGAGTATTAGTTTGCATGCGATGCTGTTCTAAAGCGGGTGCCAGACACATCAATATTCAGCTTCAATATAAGTGGTTGTGTGAGTTGTTTTATAAAAAAATATTCACGTGTTAGTATTTTTGGTAAACAAACGCACACAACCACATATATTGAAGAGGAATATTGATGTGTCTGGCACTCGCTTAAGACAGTGATCAGCGAAACAAAATGTGTTTGTATTGGTGAGAAAAATGAAAGTAAAATAAAGTAACAGTTGAAGAAAAATTTTGTAATTTAAAATATAAGCAATTTAATAAAAACATGAAAAAAGTAAACAATATAATAATACATGCAACAATGTAGTATATAATTTCCAAAGTAAACTTATTCACAGCTCTGTAAAAACTATTAAAATGTCCTTTTGAACTATCTTTTCTATTATTTTCAAATGTTTCATAGCATAAAATGCATTGCATATTGCCAAAATAATTTTTTGTTAAGAAATATTTATTAGCTTCCATAATTGTTATTATTATTATTTTTTGCTTTACAAATTTATTCCTCTCTAATTTCGTTACGTGGGCTCAAATTAAAAAGCAACTAAACTCACCAGAAAAAAATTTTTACATGTGTGCGAAACTTCATTTGTCGCTTTCACAGTAACGAGTAAATCAAAGAGCACTTGATTTTATTGTCCACAATTGTGTTATGGCATGCGGTTGACTGTTCTAAGGCTGAGTTTACATCTGGCATTTCTTGTGTGTCATTTGCCCAAAAAAACGTAACCAACTAATTACTAATGAAAAACTTTTTGATTCAGACAAATTTTTATTGATTTAATTAGTTTGCAATCATTTTGGATTCTATAAAATTGTCTATTAATTATGTATTAAACTGTTTAACTTAATAAATACATGTCTAAATCAAACAGGTTTTTACTTTAATAGTAAAAATTTAGTTATTTGACAATTGTGTGATGGTAGAATGGAATATCTATGGAAATTAGTAAGAAGTATTTCGTCAAAATAATAGTAGGTTCCCAGATGTTATTAGAACACTATCGCCCAATCCAACTATTGATTACCGAGTAATATTGCGCCTACCTTGCATTAACAGGTAATCCCAAATGCCTTTATCTATTCCTCAAACGAGTATATCACAATAAATTTCACAAATAATTTAATAATCCATTGTATGAATGTTTATTACAACGTCAAATATTTTAATCATAATATCTGAAATAATTAGGAAATTTGAATTCATTCAAACTTAAAGTTTAATTATATTACATGATGCTTGATTACAAACCAATATACATATATAAAGAACAAAAATCTCTGACGAACTAAACTAATTACCCTGTATAATTTTGAAATAAATAACTATATAAAAATGTATGTGCTGATTTCAAAAGTAGGTCAAGGAACTACTTTAATGATCATTATCAACAAGAAAAGAATTGCATAAAGAAATGTAATAACTAATGATCAGAGTAAAATGGATTTCATATTATTACAAAAAAAAAAAGAATAATGCAGAACCCTTTTTAAATAAAATTACACTTTTACATAAAAGTATGTATATTTGTGCATAATAGTTTGCATTTCTAAATACCTGGAATATTCTTTTCGATTTAAGTTACGCTTTTATCACTAAATCTGTCTCTTCTTTGTTTTGATATTCTTATTTTTATATTTTTACAATCACCCTTATTCCAGTTGTCGTCATCGACGTCACTTTAACACAACACCAAAAACTTGGTGCTCGTGTATCTGTTGTCGAAAACAACTGACTCCTGTTGGCAGGTATATGTTATTTTCTAGATCTTAGGGAACGGAAATAGATTGTCAGTTGCGCAAAATTGTTCTCGAGAGCGGGTAAACAAGCCCCAGTATTTTGGTGTTGTGTTAAAGTGACGTCGATGACGACAACTGGAATAAGGGTGAATAATAACACACTTCACCAATATAAGTATATATGTAAATATTTTTTTATGAATATCACATTAGTAATCTTTGCCAGTGAAAATATTTAAAATATTGGTTATATATAATTTAATTATTTTTTATGTATTTTATTTATTATTTTTTGTTAACACTATGTTTTTCTTTCACTTTTTTTTGTGAGTAGTATTGATATATTCAAAATATAAAAGATTACTAATGCATGATACTCGTAATTATAAAATCTTGGTTATCACTTACTCGTCATAAACGTTCCACCGTCGAATGGCCATTCAGCTATGCATGGTCTTTAAGCTCGAAAGAGACAAGACTGTGGTTAGATTGATTTCTTGTGCTGTTGTTGTTGTTGGATCTGCTTTCGTTTTAATATATTTTGCTTAACTAACTAAATGTCTTCTTTTTATTCTAATTTTTTTTGTTTATGGTAATTTACTATTTATTATTGAGGAGACACGTTTCCAAAGTAAGAATATTTGATGTATGATAGATTATTGTGGTGATAGTGAATATTGGATGGTGTTTTCCATCAGCCAGGGTTATGCTTTTATACTGCCCAATAGGATTCTGTACTATATGAGTACTTAAGATTTCTTCAAGGTACTCCAAGAAATTTTGCAAAATTTTCGATATAAATATTCGCATTCGTCTATTAAATATTTTGGCAATTAGATGTTTGATGCCTGCTAAATTTTGTTTTGGGTCGCGATTAACATCCAACTGCTGTTGTTCACGCCTTGGTGATAATATCTAAATTTAAGACTGGCTGCCAACCCTATAGAAGCAGTAGATTTGTACACAATATATCAGGATGTGCTATGGCGATTTTTCTTACCTTTATGGATATGGCGCGATGGGAATAAAATAAAAACACCAACTAAATATTGTACAAACCTAATTCTTTTTATATTAAAAGTAACTGTTAGGTTTTATTTTTGCAAACTTATAAAAATTTCAAAGCAAGTTGTTGTTCTTTACAAATTAAAATGGTAGAAATAAAAAGAACGCGTTTATGAAAATGTTGCCTTTTATACCCAGAACTGTGTAGGCATGCTGTTGCAACAAAAAATGTAGTAAAGCCAAATATCACGTGTTGAAGTACTAAAGAGAGCAACTACATATTTACTGCTTTTGCATTTTTAATAGTTTTTTTTTTGTGGAATTTATTTTCATAAATTTGGGCGTAATCTTTAAATGTCGTCAGGTTCATACATTGTTTGAATATTTATGCAGGGCTCTCTACATCTCCCTTACAAAAACGCTTCTGGTAAGCAGTGATTTTTGTTGGGATGCTGCACTATGAAGTGTACAATAAAAATATTGCACACTTGCTACATCTGTCTATTCAGCAGATGTAAAATAATCTTGCGAAATTTTATTTCATTCTGCTCTACATTTGCTTTGCAATAAACTTCAATTACTACTACCATCAATATTCCGTCTTGGAAAACTGCAATACTGTTGTACACTTTTGAATGGCTTGCGCTCACTCCTAATACATATGTACAAATATGTATGTACATATGTGGTATACATATATATTTTTTTCCCATTTGACTAATACCTAATGCTTTTCTAAATAAAAAGGAGCAATATTTTTAATTTCTTTTTAATAAAAAGTTTATATAAAACTACCACTTAAAAAATCTCACTGCTTTAAATTAAAATGCAGTCCCTTCGCTTGATAATAAACGTAAAGTTTTTTTCCTTCTCTTTAAAAAGGCAAAACATTTAGCTAAAATTTTAAGAAAAGAAAATGGCATAAGCCTTTAAGAAATATCCTCAAATATGGTTATATGAACAGACTTAAGGCCTAAACATAATGTGCTTATGTTGGCTTAAGTTACTGTGAAAAATCAACGAAAATCCTATCAAATACTTAAGCAATACATTGATAGCTTTTGGCTGGATATATTAAACTTTTTAAACTCAAGCAATCAATAAACTTATGCTCAATAAAAGAAATTATATTTGAATATAATAGTTAGTTTTAATAAAAATTTAAAATGTAATATAAAACATTATCAGCCTTATCATGAATTCCACATGTGGAAATTTCCGAATGAAATTTTTCGTTCACATGAATTTTAATTTCGTATCATAAATTATAATAAAATTAAAAATTAACATATTTCCATTTTTTCCTACAAACAAATCTTAAATTGTCAAAATATTTTCCTATAGTATGAAGTTTTTTGATACCAATTGTTCACTCGTTCGAAAATTTCCATGTGAAATTTTGTTTATGATAAGCCTGAATGACACTGTGATACTTAATGAATGAGTTCAATCCAAGTCTAGGCATACTAAAACAATGCAATGAAAAACACAGCTTTTTTTTGAAGTTAAAAGCAGAAACATGGGAAGATTTAAAAACTTCGGGAATCCCAAAGGGATATGATACTAAAATAATAAAGCGATAGCGTAAGCATTTTATACATCTATTGAATGGCGAAAGCTACTCAGTTTCAGTAGAAAACTAAGTGCTTTATTTTGTAAAATGAGACGCTTAGCGTTGACAAAGTTTATATGTGTTTTGTTTTTGTAAATTAATGTTTTTCCATGCAAAACTTGTTAACGCTTGGCGTTGCGTTTTACAAAATCAGGCCCTAAATATGGATAATGATGGACAGATTTTGCTACACAACGTGAATAATGCAGCATGAAAACAGGCAACAGTGAATGGCAATTATTAAGAAGGGAAATAACGAGCTTAGCTAAAATCACCGCGGTATTTCACCTCTATATGTAGAAAGAAAAATTTACTCAAGAGTACTCACTCAAAGGTTAAAGAGCAAGATAGATCATCAATTTAAAGAGGAACAATTTAGTTTTAGATAAAATCGAAGGATTTAAAATTAACGATTAGGCAAATTTCACAAAAATATACTGAATTTAATAGGAAGACTCTTTGCTGCTTGATAGACTTGGAGAAAGCTTTCGATATGGTAAAATGGCAACAAATATGGGAGGTGCTTCAGAAAGGAAATATGTATTGACAACATATTCATCAGACGAATCAAAAACCGAGAAATTCGCCGAGATTATGTACGAGTAAGAACCGGGAACACCACATCCGAACAGTTCATGACAACACCAGTTGTGCGACAAGGCGATATACAAAGTCCATATCTGGATGACGTTATCAAATATTGTAGGGATTCATTCACTCCAACAGTAGGAGGTTACAACATGTAATCAGTGAAAGTTTCAGTGTTAGCATACGCAGATCACGTGACTATTGTTGCAAAATCCGCAGAATCTCGCCAACAAGATATTGATATGTTTGTAAACAAAATGACTAGAAGAGTTGAACACTTCCACTACTTAGCAGTCATAATTATATATGGATTTAAATCGCAGATTACCCACAACTGCCAAATTATATTGAATCATGGGCGCTAATAACAAAAAACAGGCATTAGAAATTAAATACTCAAGATGTGTGATCGGTAATACAAGATGAGACAGAATACGAAACGACACTACACGAGCCAGCTTAAATACAGAACCGCTGAACAGCACAATCGAACGTGATAAGATGAGGTGGTTTGGAGGCTTGAAGGCCAGAGAACCACCTGCAGAAATTATCATCAAAAGTAAGACCGAGTGGTGCGTGAAACAGAGGAAGAGGAATAACATAGCAGGACACTATATACACAATGTTCTAACAGAACAAAGAATCAAGCCTAGAACTGCCAAAATAACAGCACAAGACAGATCGATGTGGAGAAGTCTTTGCAATTTAAATGTTTCTCAGAAAAATTTTATAAATGTTGATAAGCGCAAAATCCCAGAATGTGAGCAATTTCCATCTCTGAGTATATAAACTTTGCCACTCCTCATAACTAAAAGCAAATACTAAAAAGCTACATATATTAGATATATATTCATCCACTTCTACAGAAGTTTTTTTAAGCTAATTTCTATAAAAATCTGCATAATTCTCCCAGGCACCGTAGTCGAAAATCACGTAACACCGTATTCAAAAAGATAGAATTAGGTACATAAAGTATGAGCAGAACAAATCCAAAATTAATTATTGAGTCAAATTTGGTGAGAGACAACAACTTTATTCTCAGCTATTTTAAAACTCATTTCAGTTTTATATTAACATATTGCTGTTATTATATTAGATGGTACCTTAGCTGGGTAGCAGCAATATTAAAATAGTCAGTTGATTACATTGAAAAGTAACCCAAGTGGCAATCAGTACTATTTGCGAAAAAGATTGCTTAAAGTTAGTTAACGGAATTTCCGACTGGGTATAGTTTGACTTTAAACGTATGTTTATATTTATGTTAATTCAACTGCTCGCTGCGGTCAGTGAACACTGTGGTTGAACAAGTTCGTTCATGAGCAGCACAACTCTTCTTTATATGTACTGATAGTACAGTTATAAACAGCTTTATAGCTCTTCATCCTTTTCTTTCTCTTTGTTGAGTTTCAACTTCAAAAATCATTTGTTAAATTTAATTAATAAAAACAATGAATATATCACATACATACATATGTACTTCTAACTAAAATAAAGGAACTGAAATTTTTTATACATTTTTAAACATTCTAGAATACTTATTTACTATATTTTTTAACATGCCATACCAATTTCATGTTATTTTTTCATTTTTGTCTCTTACTTCCTCAAGTCACAATAGATTTCGACATTTGTGAACATACAGCATAAATACATAAGTTTGTATGTATGCATAGACGAGTATTACGTATAGAATATTTCTTGGATCTTTTGGCATGGAAACGAATTTATTTTTAAAGTTGAGGAATTCTTTGTACGCAAAGTTCTTGCAATAAAACGAAAACAGGTCCGAACTAAATATTAATTGTTTTTATTAGTTTCAATAAAACTTTTTTACATTTGAAAAACTTGTTTAATTAATGTTTTGTTTAATTGTACATTGGGTTTCCAGTAATCAGACAGTAAAAAAATTGGAACTACTTTTTAAGGAACTACCTGTTCATTGCTTCCAAAATGATCACAAAATCAAGCACAATTTATTTTACTTGCACAAAAATTTGTAATACTTTGTTAGTTTCAGAAAATACTTGTCATGAAATTAGTTGCCATGCTTTTAAAAAAAATCGAAATGTATACATATATATATATATATATTAATATATATTTATACCGCATTACGTACGTCGGTGATGGGTATGCAAGATATAATATAGCACTCGCACTTGTTATTATTTTTAATTGCTTGTGAATGTTGATTCTATTAAAAAAAAGCCACCAAAAAGTGCAAAAGTTACACTGTGGATTCTACATTCTACAGTGTAGAATGAGATTACCTTATGACAAAATTACGACCCACGGGCAAGCAGTCTCAGAAGTAATAAAAAATTGTTTATGCACTGTCATATGTCATGTTCATATACACTCATTAAATAATTTTTAAATATTTACCAATAAAATTAATCCTCTTTGGGCATATTTCTTTATACATACATTATTTAAATTAAAATAAAGTAAGTTATTGTAAATTAATATAAATAATAAAATATTAATTGTACTGATTAACAATTTGGTACACTTCTTTTCTACAATTCACTTACCATCACATTGTGTTCGTCGACTTAAACTAATAATTAAGACATGTTCTCGGAACATTTTATGTCAAATCTTTCAATTCAAAGAACAATACATGCGCAAATCATAATTTTGCCTTCAGTTAAATATTTAAGCAAATACAAAATTACTTTTTAAAAGTTATACATATTTCCTTCAAATTAAAGTAAAACTTTTGAGAACAATTTTAACAATGACATCACACGCTTCATTGTTTCCATCACTCCAACGAAGATATACAAAGTCTTTAAAGTCATCTGTCTTCATTTACAACAATAACAAGTGTGACCAACTTGTGCTACACGTTCCACTATTCCGTTCGAAATTTAACTTTTGAGTAAATGTGTCAAAATTGGTCCTGTTAACATCAGTCTTATAGTCTTTTACAAAAAAGGCACATGAAAGAAAATGTAAGAAACAGAGGATTAAGAAGAAAATTCAACTGAATGTTACGTCTGGATCTTCGTGCAAACAAGTATGTTACTTTTCTTTGTAAATTGTCATTTACACAAAAAGCGTTGAATAATTTTTTATTCCATTTTCTTCACTTGCAATTGTGTTCTCGCAATCTGGCAAACAAAAGGGACTGAACAAAATTGAGGAAAACGAAAATAAATGACGGTATGGGGCTTAACCAAAATAAACATTTGTACAGATTGATATTTTGAGGGTTTCGATAACAAAAAGTTATTTATAGTTTATTTTTTAAAGTGTCGACACAATGTTTTCAAATCGTTAAAAAGTTTTTATAATATTTAAATTACTTGAATTTACTCTGAAGAAAACGACTCAATCGATTTAATGAATTCCGAAATTCTTGTAAACTTAAATAAGTCTTAAGCAAAATGCTCCCTGAAGCAATAATTGATGAAAAAAATTAACATAAAAAGTTACATCGGCAAAACTGTTTAAAGATTTTGTTTCACAAAATGTTTTCCAATCAAAAACTTGTTTAAAAATTGGAGTCTCCTTAACAAATTAATACAATAAAGATAAACAGCTTGCGAAATGTTAAGGACTAGTTGCAAATACTAGTCTTGCAACATCATCGTGCTTGGTAAAATTTGAGATTGTTAACACCAGGCAGCAATAAGAAAAAGTTAATTAATAGCGAAAGCTAAAAGAATGTAAATTTTCCTTTCGTCTTCGATTACAATGAACGAAATTTACAATTGTTACGTCATTTAGTATGTTAATCGTAAATATTTGCAATTAAAAAGCAATTGAAATTAGGTGTAATTGCAATAAAAACTAGTTTGTTAAACATACAGCTGCAGTAGTGGATATTGATCTGGTGCCGCGCTATGCACTTTTGATTAGCCAAAAAACCATAAATATAATTTTTAAATATTTATCAGTTAGTACATAGTATCTTCCATTAAAATCCAAGGGCGCTCAACAGAAAAAAAAAATTAACAATTGAATTTTAGATTTATAATGATGTGAATATTAAATTTAAATCTTTCCCTAAAATTTTATACGGACATGCTAAAAAAATAATTTTAATTTTATTAACAGAACTAAAAAGACCGTAACTACATTGCCAGCAACTGCGTAAAAGTTACTATACTTTGTTTTTACTCTCAAAAAATATCTATTCTTCTCTGTACCTGGATTCTGTAACTTTTTGCGAACCGAAAAACGTAATATTTATCGACTTATTTATATGTATATTAGTTTGCGGTAACGATAATGTGGTTCCGTCCGTAACTAATTTTTTACGATCATCTCCAGCTTTATCTTACCCACTATTTAATTCAATATTATGTGATATCTCTGTTTAAAAAATTTAAAAATAAGTGAAAAGCACAAAGAGTTATAAAGAAAGACACAATGAATTTGAGCTGGCGACTTTATTTTATTTTCCTTCAAGCGACAGCGAATATAGTTAAAATATGTTACTGAATAGCAAATTCAATAAATTTTCGTTATATTTATTATAGCGATTCGATTATCCTAATAAAAGTTACTGAATGCAGGTACTGACTGCTATTTTTAATAAAATAAATTATTCTCTACTTTTTTCTTAAGTTGCAATAAAGTTTTTATTTTTTTATGTTAAAAACAAACGGAATACAAAATAAGAAACATATTTTGACTAAAAATGATACTTGTTTTAACTGTTTTAATAAGCAATCAATGCACTTTCGGCTATATTATTTCAGAAAAAGTGAATGCAAAGGCCATATCAACAGGGAAAAACGACTATTGTTCCTTCCTTTTTACGCCCTTTACCAAAAAATTAAAAAGGATAAATATAGGTTTGTCATTTCGTGTGTAGTTTTCACAATATTAATAAGCGACACATAAAGTACGTGTATTTTGTATCCTGATGCAGAGCGAAGACTAACAAGCGATGTCCGTCTGTCTTTACGTGAAATCGGTTTTCCGATGTTCCCAGAAAAGCTAGAGACTTTGGTCTTAGAATGTTGTGTCAAGAATGGTCCAAAATAGATTGGTGTAGAAAATAAGCCAAATCGAGCAGTCGGTTTCAGAGCTGAAAAACTTAAACTTTATTTTGCCATATAAAAGTAACTAAGTAACACTAATAGTGTTTTCACAAGTTAAAACCAGGTTTTAACGTTAAAACCAATGATGCCAAAACGGTGGTTTTCCCGCTATATATGACTGTATTTTGTTGTCATTAGCGGCAAGTCTATTTAAAAAACCACAAGCGAGAATTTTAGCGAAAGAATTTCTTAGTTGACGGATTTTCAGCGTTTTTCTGCAACTTATAAAGAAAAGTATTGAATCAAAGTAAATTAAATTTAACGCAGCTGTGCGACACGTACCCTGGTATTTATGTTGAGTTTTTTTCTCGATATAAACACGTACAGCGAAAAGAAACTAACGTCACTTTTTTGCAAATAAAAAATTGACATATTGTGGTCGTGTATTATAATGTGAAAATTTAAGAGGTTAAAAATAATAACATACATACATATGTATATACATACGAGTATAAAAGTTAATAAATCTCATAATTAGTGAATAAAATTCAATTCGATTATAATTATATTACAAACCAATTTAATCATTATTTTCGTATTAAAAAAATAGTAAGAATTTCTTTAAACAAACGGAAAACAAACCGAAAACTTGTTGATTGGATCACTGAGTATGAGGAAAACATAATATCAACCAAAATCTCACAAACCAATAACTTTTTCTGAATAATTTGTTTTTGATTAAAGACTTATTTTATTGAAATTCTCCTTCGAAATTAAACTTCAAGCCAATGTGAATTGAGCCGTGGAGTTTATTTTGTCAACACTATTTTTTTAATTTCAAATAGTCAAAAAGTCAGCAAATTTTAACAATATTTTACAAATACTTCAAGCAAAACGGCATGATATTATTCCACACGTGTAGAATAATTAGGGTCTATCGCAGAAAATATTGAAAATATACTGAATCAGCTTAAACTTTAATATTATCAGATGGAATACTCCTTTGGATTCTACTTTTATCTGGGTGGGTATTTGTGTATGGAAACTGTGCAGGAAATAAAATACCTACTTAAAGAGTAGGCTGAGTTTTGCTTCCAAATATTGGGGAATAACATAGATACGTCTATGCATATGTATACATATTTTACAAAAATTTATCTTATTCTTTTTTTAACCAATAAACCATAAAAAAAGGTTATAAAAAATTCAGCGGTTATATTAGCGTTTATTTTTATTCAGCTAGCGGTTTTAGCGGGTTTTCAGGGGTTATACGGTGGGAAATGCCTGTAACATTTTGGAAACACTGGTTAAAACCATAAACAGCTGATTTTGCATTTGTTAAATTCAGGTTTTAGCTCACAGACTGTCTAATAACTTTGCTCAAAAATAAAAATTCCTCTGCAGAAATGCGTGTATTTGTTGTTATATTTTTTTCTGCTTTTTATAACACTTATTTGACAAACTGTACAACAACAGTTTTTGTTTGTATGAAAAACTCGGAAATTTTGCAATGCGTTGTAAAATGGAAATTATTTTATATTTTCTAAATAAATATTTTAAAATTAAATTGAACTAATTATACAAGGTGAAGAAGTGCTTGGAAATCAAGTTATTGTATATAAAAAAACATACACAAATACATTACAAAACAAAACTTTTTCTTCGGCGAATCGATGTTAGCCATATCGTCTATTTTTACTTCCCAGAGGTCAATGAACATATATTTTATGGTTTTTTCCATAATTGTTCGATTATTGTTGTTGCTGCATCGATTTATAAGTTTAAAATTTTTCAAAACATTTGCATTTCATTAAACCAACTTTAAAGAAAATCAAAAATGGTTTTAAGTTGGTTTTAACAACAACAATTTGTGTGGTAAAACCAGGTTTTAACAGTTGGTTTTAACGTTAAAACCAACTTTTATTAAAACCATGTCAGTGTGAAAACACTAAAAGAAGGAAATTTGTGTAAGAAATCAGAAAAATTAAAAATAATAACGATTCTAGGGTTGGGAAACTTACACTTTTTGTGATATATAAAAGTAACTAGGTCTAATTAATTTTTTTCTTTTTCTTTATAAATTATATATGTTTTACGTTTTGGAAAAAAAGTTTGGTGTAGAAAATTATAAAAATTAAAACCACCGCTCTAGGGCTGGACTCTTTTAATTTATTTCCTTGATATTATAGTAACTAAATAAAACGAATGTTTCTAATTCCCTTTTTTTCGTTCAAATAACATACTTTATATATTTTTTGGAGAATTAATAGATTGGTAAAAGGAATCGAAAAAATTTAAAAGGATGATTTCAGGGTAGGAAAATTTATTTTATTTGTATATAAAAGTATCTAGGACAAATAATGTTTTTGGTTTAATTACAAATTAGGTATACTTTATGTTTTAGAAAGAAATATTTTGGCATAAAACTGTGAATATTTTTGTATAAATATTTTAAGTCTTCCAACCTTGATGCTTGGAATTATAAAGTTTAAGGGGATAAAAGAAGAAAGAGGGACTTAGTTCTCAATTCTTTTATCTAATTTGGTAATCGGGTGCTTACCGTGTAATAAAAATTATTCCTGAAGAATAAAGATGAACACGTAAAGGGTTTCCTCAACGTTATAATTCAATAATTTATTTCCAGCACATTTAGAATTAAGTATGCAATTATCTACATAGAGTATTAGAGTAAACTCAGTGGTAAATGTTTCACTTTAATTTTATAATTGACACAGGTAAGTATTTAAATTTTGCGACTTAGATGTGCTTTGGTTGCTTGTTAGAAAATAAGTGAGTTCACGAAAGAGTATATTTAGAACTACTTCGGTTTTGTTAAGACGAAGTGATAAAAAAGGTGGCTTTGCACTCGAAATAAAAAGCGCCATTTGAAAATGTCATTCGCAAGCTTTCAGTTAAAATAAAATAACTGGAAACAAAATAGCTGGTTTGGAAATTCGAAATTTTCCCTAAAATTTTAATTTTTGGCTCAATCTGTTAAGGATAAGGTGGATTTAATTGATGGAAAAAAAATTAATTCTCTGTGAATTATTCACACCAAGGCTTCAATTTCTTATCGGTGCCTCGGCAAATCAAATCAAATACTTAATATAAGCCAAGCAAAAAATTACACATTACCAACAGAAATACTAGCCATATAATGACTTACTTTTTTGATTACCAAATTCCATTACTCGTTTACAAATCACTATACCTAAAATTTAAACAAATTATGTAAAAATTGCTAAATGAGGAGAGAATGATTTTTTTAAATTAAATAGATTACGTGAATAAGTTGCCAAATAAGAAAGTAAGTACTTCTCAAGAATCGATTATTTTAGTCTCACGCCTTGTTAAAATCACTTAAGTTGCTAATCAAGTAGAGAAGCACAAAAATGCTTACTTCCGAACTCGATTACCTTTTTTGAAATTTTGTGCTGGGAATTTGGTTGTTTTCCATGTAATTCTCTCATTTGCTGAAGTGTTTTAAACGATAATTTACTTAACTTCATAATGTGTTCTACATTAAAATTTATAAAAAAAGAGAGTTTTAAATACTCTGCTATATCTTGCGATTTGCTGTGAAAAGTCCAGTTTTAAAAATTTTCCTTGAGAGAATTAATTGTTGTTATGGCATTTTTATCAATCTTATTTATTATGTAAGGAACTTAAAGCGAACGTTTACCAAAAATTTACAAATGAATATTGAGTACTAATATTAACAAAATATATATTTATTTAAAATAATAAACAAAACTCCAATATTTTCTGATTTATTGTTTGCTGCATCAGCATTATGTATAAGTATTTGGGTGTTGTTTTTTTTTTGTTATTTACGTTGATGCTAACATTCATTTTATTTTAAAGAAAATTCCTTCATTTAAGAGAATAACAATGGAAGCTTTTCCGTTGTTGTTTCACATTATTTTTTGTAAATAATAAAACTCAATATTACATTAAAAATAAAATGAACAAATGAGGATCAAAATCCGTTTATACTTTTTCATTTAAAATAAATATATAATGAGTTTATGTATGAACAAATAAAAATAAATAAATGCATTTGCAAACCCTGTTAATAGCAAAACAGTAGTGATTATATAAAATATAATATATAATTATATAATATATAATATATAAAATATAATATATAATATGTAATATATAATATATAATATAAAATATATAATATATAATACATAATATATAATATATATATAATATATAAAATAAAATATATAATATGTAATATATAATACATAATATATAAAATATAATATATAATATTTAACATATAATATAAAATATACAATATATAGTATATAAAACAAAATATATAAAGTTGCAAAATCACCAATGGCTGGGGTCAATATAACACCCTACTTTAATATTTTCTTGATAGCACTATTTGTCAACGTGTATACGGAGGTGTATGAAATGACAACAAATGTGTCAAATTTACATTTTCTTTCGTATTATGTTTTTTTATTTTTATATCATATTTTGTTCAAATACACAATCATCAATTTGGCTGCAATTTACATATAAAGTAAGTTCGAATGACTTAACATGACTATAAATAATACAGGTAGGGTGAAGTTGAAATTAACTTATTGTTCACTTTTCGTTAAAGTGAATAATGTAATAATGAAAAAGTTGTTATCCATCTGATAATATGCTACTTTAACTAACACCAAGTTATAATAATTTCGCTTATGATCTTAATTATTAAATTAAAAAATTTTCTTTAATTACCAACAGAATATTAAACTTTATTTAAAAAATACATAGAATAGGGTATATCGGACTGATTACACAAGCAAATTCATACATGCAGCTTCTCTCTTTATTGTTTTAAAGTGATTTCTTTTAGCAGAAGAAAATAAAAAAGCGCACACAACTAACATCGACATAATTAATTACAACAATTAAAATTCGTTACCACCTGTATACCTTTCAATATACTCGTAATCGAATTAGAACAAAAGAATACAAATTACACCTGTATAAAACACATAATGTTTTTGCTTTTCGAATCATGAAAGAACGTATGAATAAGTACAGTAAATGAGGAGAGATCTGGTTGGTAGTAATGTGCAGCATATTAAAATCATTTAAGCTCCTTTTACCTAAAAATTGGATTAAATTTTTCAAATTTTCTTTTTGTTTAAATAAATGAGAAGGATGCGCTAGAAACTTTCAGGTAGTAAAAATATAAACATAAATTAATAATAAAAGAATACTTATAAAAGATTTTTTTAATATTGAATAAATAGCCATAGCCATAGCACACTTTTAATTTTGATATATTTTTGGTTCTAAGTAAATAAATCGTATACGTATATATGTATACATTACTTTTTTAAATGAAAGTTTAGAGCTCAGATTTTTGCTGCTGAGTTAATATACCCGATTACTGTTGTAGGCATGAAGCCCGAGTAGCCTCGAAAATTCCCACTTATTTTGCTTATCTTTTATTACAATGGAATATATAACCAAACTTAAAAATAGCTTTCGAAACACTTATTTAATTTGACTCAATCGTAAGTATCCAGTAGTTGGATTTTCTTGTTACTATATGCACCAATCTTTTATTTGATTTATTGTTTGATGGTGGACATAAAAAGGCACTTTCACTCCTTTCAAAAAATATTTTAGGGTGGGAGAATACTAGTGATTGATGGTTTTGAGTAGAAAAATTTTATATATATATATATATATATATATATATATGTCCTTTATTTATCTAAAAAAAATATAATGTATATGCAAAAAAAATACAAAATAGAATATTAAAAAAAAAAATTTATAGTTAATAATTTTTGACGCTCTATTACATAAAAGTAAGAACAGCAACGTTTAACTTGTTTGACACACAAAAAGTTACACTCGACACATGTAGAATACAGAAAATGTAAATGTCCAAAGACAAACTATAAGGCCAAAAAACCCACTATAAGGTTTTAATACTTTACAGATTATTAACTTCACAAATCACCACAAATCATTTTAGACTAAAATAGATTAAATTTTTGAAGAGGCTTCACATAAAAAGGCGTGCGGCGAAAAGCTGTCAATAAAAATGACGGTGTATTTTATTTTCTTAATTATCCTAGAGCAATGCTGGCCACCGAGGAAAATGTTTTCGCCTATGTGTATTTGATTGCTTAAGAAGCCGATTGATGTTCGGCACTCTGGTGTCACTTTGTCCGGCTGCGTCCTAGAGGCACCGAAAAAATATTAGAAAAGTTAGCATTTAACTCTGTTTAATATATTTTTCAAAATACATACTTATGAAACTGTTCGTTTTGTTAACAAAACTTCACTTGGCGCTAACAACAAAAATAGCATCATAGCAAAGATGTATGTACATGCAACCACACATAATGAAAACATAATAAAAATGCTGATTGACGATTTGATTTGAACGTCTCCGAAAAAGCGTCAGTTGAACGACACTAATACACATTCATTGCTAGAAGCCATTATTTTTGATCGTCTCCAGAGCTTATTAGTTTTAAATTCACTGTTGTGAAACTATTGCCATTTGCTGAGCCAAAAAATACTCATGTTTTGAACTCGGCAGTTTTTCTTGAAAATATAAACCGAAACCGTCCGTGTGTAAACAATCAAGCAGTTTTAAAAAAGAATTGAAAAAAAAACTGCCAAGTCTAAAACATGACTTATGTCTTAGAAACCACTTGAGGTGGATATACTGCAAAATAAAGAGCTAATGCAAGTTACCAATTGTAAAGGAATAGAACATAATATGTGAGAGAACGTCGGCAGGATACCAAAAATTAAATGAAGAGATTTCTCTTCATCTTATACAAGAGAAAAAAGTAATTTAACTTTTCTTATAACATTTCATTTCATGCAAATTTTTATTGAGTTAATAACATGTCTTATTTTTGTATAATTAGTTATTTTATTTTCACTTCTTCACACGAAATTTAATTTATAATTCAATTAAACACATTTCAACATATGCATAGAATCCCAGAAATTTTGTACAAAACATAGTTTTTCATTTATTTTAAAAACAATCACAAAAGCATAATAATTTATTTTCATGTAAAGCACGTACATGCCCAGTTCACCAAGACTTTCGTTATTGATATCGATTTCGAATATGTCTCGGAAAATGGAAACAGAACAATTAAAAAAGTAATTTAATTTTTCTATTTATTTATTATTTTAATTTACTTATCTTTTATATATATTTTTTTAATACCTTAACTTACGCTGCAGGATTAGAACATGGTACCTCCATTCTAACAAACTAACATACATCCACCAGGCTATCGTGACTATTTTTTTTCTGTTCGATTATTGCACATATGTAGGTATGTGTTCTTATTTTATTTTTTAACTTTTTTCTTATATTTGGGAACAAATGTCGAAGAATTTTCTTTATAAAAAATTTCTTCGCTTTAGTAGCATTTGTTTTCATCGCATCTCAAGTCAAGTGGATGACTGTTCATCCCATAAGATTGTTGTTATAGGATTTCTTATAACAGCGCTCTCTTATCTCAAAAAGAACTGTTACTACAAAAAGTACGCGAACGGAAAAATAGTAAAAATTAGTACGATTAAAGAAACAGCTAAGTTCTACTCCACATAGTGTTGAAAATTATATAAACGTTTGACTATTCAACTCTTTTAATTATTAGTACTCGATTCAATACTTTTATAACACGAACAATCTAAGAATAAATTTTGTAATTTCTTTGATGTAATAATTGCAAACAATTTCTTTTTGATTTCCTTCTTTTGTTGCTGTTTAAATTAATTATTTAACTCTGAGTAATTTGAATAATTTGCAAAACAAAAGGATTACAAAAGTAAATTACAATGTATGTATTTACTCGTATATTAACAGTAATTATTATTATACTTTATTAAATTATAATTTTTTAATGAAATTAACAATTATTATTTAACTTTTTCTCAAATTTTTACACTTTTCGTTTATTACTTTTCATTTGTTTACATATCGAATCATATGTTTTTATCTTACTAAACTTTATTACGACAAATTTCTGCAGTAAAAGTTTAAAAATATAAAAAATGCTGTTTAAAAATATAAAAAATTTAAGCACCAGATAATTACCTTTTTATTTTGAAATTTATTTTCTGGTGGCTCAGCGTTCTCTATATGGATTTCATTGTTTCTGTAATAAATCATCAGTAGACTTCAACCACACATTATGAATAGTAACAAACCTTTTATCGTATGCACAAACTTTCTAAAACTATTTGAGAATTCACAACTAATAATATTTTTTTTCTTTTGTGATTTTAAAAAAATATTATTGTTTGTGAATTCTCAAATAGTTTTTGAAAGTCTGTGCATAAGATAAGATGTTTGTGACTGTTCAAAATGTGTGGTTGAAGTCTATTGATGAGATGTTACAGCAACAATAAAATGCATATAGATAACGCTTAACCACCAGCAAATAAATTTCAAATTAAAATAAATTTCTGACAATATGTCGAACAATAAATTTCTTAAATTACCATTTGTGTTACTTATTTACAAGCTTGCAACATGCAAAATCAACTTTTTATAACACATGACATGTAAATATCTTTCTAAAGAGAAAGAGACGCCGCATTGACTGACTAAAACATTTATTTGAATTTTAAACTCTACGTGATGAAAACAACTAATGCGTTTAGACTCAAGGCTCAGTTAGCCTAGTGTAATGTAATGTAACTGCAACGTAGGAAACAGCTGATCGATATTCTTATATGAAAAGTGGATTACGTTACGTTACATCTCTATAACCATTTTCATTACTTTTTACATAACAATATCGATCAGCTCATTCCTACTGTTTCAGTTACCTTACATTACGTTAGCCCTTACGCTAATTTCTTAGGCTATGTATAGAAAATATGTACATATGTAGAAATGAGATAGCAGGTTTATACTCTAACCCGACGGTTTTTAAATACAATAAGCTTCAGTAATGCTGATAAAGTATTTCCAGCCAATAGTTATAAGGTTCCTCTGAGGCTTGAATTATTTGAGCTCAATGTCAATTTTTGGTATTCGCGAATACGAATACGAATATTTCAAATGATATTCTCGAATACGAAAACGAGTATTTGAAACGATATTCGCGAATACGAATATTATATGCAATATGAAATATTAAAAAATTGTTATGAAAAAGGACTTCACACTCTTGTTGGCGTACTTTAAAGATAATAAATAGTACCCAAAATTTTAATGATCGTCATTGAATAATATTTAAAAATTATACAAAGCACAAATTTCTATAAAAAAAATTAATGTATTTGTACAAACTAAAATTTTTAGTCATTTATTTAAATTTCGTTTAGGATTAATGCATTTATTTATTTAATTTCTTTTGAAAAATCTTCGTATTCGTATTCGCCTGAATTTGGCAAATACGAATACATTTGTATTCGCATCCACTTGCATGAATGTATTCGTATTCCCCTGAAAATGGACGAATATTCGACATTTCGAATACAAATACGAATACGAATACCCGTGCATCACTAGTATGTACATAATAGTGACCTGCACAAGACCATTTATAAGACCTTTCAAGACATGAGAGATTTTTCAAATGCTTTACCACAGCGAAATATTCTAAAACAAACGCCAAACAACACTGTTGGCAGGCATTTGTTTCAGTTGTTTGTCTTGCCAACAGTGTTGTTTAGCGTTTATTTTAGAATATTTCGCAGTAGTAAAGCATTTGAAAAATCTCTCATGTCTTGAAATGTCTTATAAATGGTCCTGTGCAGGACATTAATACATAAGGTGCATATGGGTTTTAAAATCTTCGATAACCTCAAAGATATGAGAAAAGATATCTGTGTACATACATACATATATACCTATGTACATATGAAGAAAATCCTTTTAATTTCTTTTACAAATTTAAACCCATTGATTTATTGCATAGAAAAGGAGCTGCACATGTAGTAAGCCAGTTTTCTTTCGAAATGAAAATTCATATGAACAATATAAACATTGCATAGACATGTGGAAATAAGAAGACAAACATTATTCCATTCACCAACGACCCAGTAAACATGCACATAGTATGTATGTACATTCATAAAAGTTGAATTTTTAATTTTTGCTTTAAAAGGGATCTTTTTGACACTTCGCGAACAACAACTTCAACTGCGTCGATTTTAATATATACATACATGTATATTTATGTATGTATATGCAACAAAAAATACCCATTAAACCTACTATTTCAGGTTCGGTGAGGAGCAAATCGTTCAGTCCGTTCAAAGGCCGTCAAAATATACATTATTTGCTCAGCAAAGCCACTAAATGTATTTTGTTTTTTAGAAAGAAATAGTTTGTCCTACAAATTACATAAAAAAACATTTTTCCAGACCTGGAATGCTTAAACTTTTTCTGGTATATAAAACTAATTAAATAAAACTAATTATTTCTTTAATAATTAATTATATTCTATATTTTAGAAAGAAAAAAATTATTATTTAAAATTACAAAAAGAAAAACTATGGTTTCAGGGTTGGAAATTTAAAAAAAAAAATTATTGGTAAAAATATACGAGTAACCGAAAATTTTTTCCTGTTAAACATATTCCATGTTTTAAGAAGTTCTATACCCCAGAGGTTTTTTACGTTTGCTAAATTTTTACATGGATATTTAATATATGTATAAATGAAGTTCTCTACCAAGCTGCTTCTTATGTTCTCAGCACAGTTATGTTGTAAATCGATGGTCTCTTGTTGACAGCTTGTAAGTACTTCTTATTAAGTTTTAGTTCAGACATGTTCCATTTCATTTTCCTGAAACTGCTACTTTCTGCTGAACAATATCAAAAAAACTAGTTAAAAATAAACCGTTTACATAATCGCGATATACACAATTTGCAATGGGATATTTAATTTGTGACAGTAAATAGTTTGCAACATCAAACATTATTAAATACGTAAAAATATAAAACAATTTAGTTTACTTAGTATGGAGGTATAATATTAAGACTATTTTAGGGTTTTATAGTAGTCGATCGGTTTTCCAACATATCGAGATCGAGTAAACAAGCCAAAACTTTTTCATGTTGTACTGACGTGACGACAATGTTGACAACTGGAATAAGGATGGATGCAAAATATTTCTGAAATAGAGAGTAAAGAATAAAATATTAAACTATTGCTATTATTGAAAAACAGTATTTGAATCAAATGCTTTAATCAAAAAAACTGAGAGGTAACTTACTAAAAATTGCAAAAGAGCAAAAAAAAAATTTCAACAAAACAAGTATGTACATAGGTGTGTATCTGTATACCACATATACATACGTAGGTCGGTGTAGGGTATATAAGATTCGGCACAGCCGAATATAGCACTCTTGCTTGTTAAATTTTTGTTTATTTTTTGAGATACTGGTATCTAGAATATGTTCGCTGGGTTCAGTAACACGATTTTTTGCCTATGATAGTGTGCGTACGAGAGCCACCACAGATTGTTTTTGTAAAAATATTAACAACGTTTAATTATTAGGATGATTCCAAAATAAAGTTAATATAGAAATTTATTAGCTGCTGCTTAAGAATTTTCTATATGAAGTTTATCGGTGCTTTTTCAAATCTTCATTAGATTTCCACCACACATTTTAACAATATGTCAAATAATCAATTTCTTAAAATTTATACATTTAAAATTTGTATAATTCGGAGTTAAAATTACAATATAACAACAATAAGTATTTTTCATTTGGATTCGCATTTCATTTCAAATCGGCGCAATACTGTTCAAAAAAAATACCAAATAAACTTTAAAAGTTTAGAAAACTGTTGCAGCTTTGACTATAAAATATAATTACTTTAATGCATAATTTGTCAAAAATGTATTCTGTGGCACTATGGTTCGCTGTATGGCTTTCCACATTTTCGAATTTTAAATGTGAATGACAAGGTGCTTTTCGAATATCGCAACCCAATTATATATTTTCGAGTCCTATTGGCTCTCACATCGCAATGCAAAATAAGCTTTCTGAATTTGGAACTACCTCAAGAGGGGATCCAATATGCATATACATATATATTTGTATAAATTAATTAACGTAGACACATACCTCTTTAATGTTGGAAACTTACCCCATACCCGTAAAGGTTACTTTTTTGAAATTTTTTCGAAAATGAACGTGTCTATTTGTGAAGAGTACCCATACCCCTATTTTTATTAGAAAAAGAATAGAATAAATAAATTCCAATAAACTTTCCACTAAATATGCATTTGGAAAACTCTAGATTATCACTTTCGAAGCTGCTTGGATATGAACAACATATGAATAAAATGTAGGCATAATACATACCCGACAGTTCATTTATTTTTTATTGCGCTCACACTTCTTCTTTATGCACACAGAAAATATTTTGTTTTTCGGTGCACTTTTCATGCGGCATCAGGCTACCAAAGTCAGTAACTTCAGTAAATTAATCCACTTTTAGTGGATTAATTTAAAAAGTATACATCCTTTAAAGCAAAAAATGTTAATTATTCCAATAAAATATAGCTTTTTTCCTGTATGCCAAAGCTTCTATAATGACACGTAAATACACTACTGCAGCAAAAGCCGTTCTGAGCCGAAATTCATATTCGGAGCGAATGACATTTACGCGTGCCTATGCAGGCTTAATTTCTGAGACCAACCCTATTTATTTTTACATAACCAATGTTTCTTTTAAAGAATTTAAAGCTCTATCTCTGCTCCTTATAAAAGCTCCCTTACAAAAAATCATGAAAATGATCGAATTTGAGTTATTACGTTTTTGACGCTAGAGAAATAGAAATATGTGGTAGATTATTCTGTTTTTGAATTCAAAAGAAAACATTTCCAAAATGCAATCTATAAGGTATACAAATACGAATTATTATATAAAAACTCCCGAATATATCTAGAAAAGATGAGATATCCCCGAAACGGATGGAAAATTTTTCTTATAACATAGCTAAGAACGCTTTCAATTAAGTCACAACACAAAACTAAAATCGGTCTATTTGTTATGTATTTACATAGACAGACACACAGAAACACAGACAAACTTCAAACTTAACTATAACACCCACTTTTTGTCCGAGGGTTAAACATTAAAAATAAGATAAGAATTTAATTGTACGTATAGGAAATGCAGGTAATGTATGGAGAAATCCGATTTGTTAATTAAATTAAAAAATAATTGACGTTGTGGTTTTGGCTATAGTTTACATAATAAAAGTTCTTGTATATGAAGCCCACACGCAAAGAAAAGATATGGTTGTAGAATGGTTGAGGAAACAATATTATGTTCTCAGAAACAAAACAAGTTATTGCTATTTTAAACATTAATTTTGTTACGGTAAGCAAAGTAATGTTTCAATTTAATAATAACATTATTATATTCATAAAAAGTGTGATATGGTTAGAGTTTAACAATATAGTTTTGTTAAAAATTTATGACTGCAACATAATTTTTGTTATTATTTAAAAATAATATAATATAAATAACAATATAATGTTATCCAAAACCAAAACATTTTAAGTTTTAAAAAAAAACTTTTTCAGAAGCATCTTCTGTAAGTTCAGTGTTTCGTTTGTAAGCTATCGGTATTGCACGCGTCGTATTAAATAAATAAATAAATAAAGTACAAACAAACATACGTACATATGTTTATTTCTTTATGCAGACGTTTCTGTATTTCGAGTATACACACAAATGTAAATATATATTTCTATATATATGTACATTTAATTTCAACAATATTAATTTATTTTTATTTCGGGTTTAACGCACAGCTGTTTTAAATAAGAGATCCACCAATAAATATATGATTGAAAAACAAAATATTATTTTTATATTAAATAATACTCTTGTCGTATTTAACAATATTATTATCATATAAGAACATGATATGGTGAGTCTCATTTATATTTTGGTCACATCTAACAATAGTGTTGTTATATTTACAATAATAACATTAGGTGTAACAAAGTTCATTGTTTTTATTGATAATATTATTATTAACTCAGATAATAATATTATTAAAAGTTTGCTTTCCTATTAACAATAATATGATTTAACTACAACCATATAATTCAATCATAGTATGTTGCTGTTTGATTATGGTTACCTCAACCATAATTTTTCCTTGCTTGCAGTCTCCTCTGTTCAGAGAGAATAAACAAATAGTGAAAATATAGTGAAATAAATAATAATAAGTTTCCTTGTATTCATTTTCTGCCTCACTAATAAAAATAGTTTTGTATTATAATGGGCTTATAAAAAAAATTTCATATGAAAAACTGTTTTATAGACCTCTTATAAATTAATTAATTCTTGTGAATAAGGCCTTTAAACATTTTTTAATATATTAATAAATGTTAATTTACATACAAAAACTTATGTTTTTAAGTTAACAAAAATCTGGTGAGCGACATAATTTGGAAATCACTGCCAAATATTCTACAAAACACTAGTCACGCCCTAATCCGTTTGCTCTAAATATCTTAAAATCTACTGGATACATCCGCTTAAAAAAGAAGGACGCAAGGGCTTGAAAATATTTTTTTTTTGCTTAGCACGACCCTTATGTATTATTAATTACTATTTTTTTTTCTTTCTAAAATATGTTTTGACAAAAAAGATAGAAAATCACTTTTATTTATAAAAAATTAAATTTTTCAGATCTAGAGCGTTATTTTTAAATTTTCTGATTTTTTGTACGAACCTATTTCTTTCTAAAATACAAAAAAGCTATATAGAGAAAAAGAAAAAAATTGTTTTATTAGGTTACATATATATGTATGTATATTACAAAAAAATTTAAAATTGTTCAACACTGTTCAACGTCTTTTTGATTATTTTTTAATTTTAATACCAATTTTATTCTTATTGAAAAAATAAGTTTAATTAACAACAAAAATTATTAACAACAATTTTAGCTAGATAATTTTGTACGCCAAACAAATCTTTAATTTTCCAGCTTTGAGACTGTCTTTTTGATTTTTCTGATATTCAATACAAAACTATTTCTGACCATTTCTGACACACCACGTCAATACCGAAGTCTCTAGCTTTTCTCCGTATTTAATAGTACCATTAGTTAACCTCAGTGATGCCAACAATTCAAAGGCAAAACGAGCCAACTGAGTAGCCAAAAAGAGCTAAAAAGAGCTAAATTTAAAAACTCGAAGATTTTTCCCTTTTAAATCTTTGAATGTATTTATTATTCAATTTGCACTTCAAGATTTTCTTACATTAATAAAAATAATAGTAAGAAAAAATAAAAAATAATAATTTTAAATAAAATCATTTCACAGCAATTGATACAAATATTTATCTGCATTAACAATATGATCATACACATTTACATATACTTGTATATACGTTAAGTTATAAAATAAGAACAATCCTTTTCAGAAAGAGTTAGCTTTAGAATGATCTTTTGTTGATCTAATCCATTTTTTAAACGCAGGATTTGATTTCCAAGCTTTCCTATATTTTTGGCAGTCCATTTCCATTTCAATAATTTGTGGAAAATTTTCTAATTACTCAGAAACGAACACTTTATAATAAAAACGGGGTTTTACAATTTGAAATACCTAAATACATAAATATATCTTACATAGTAGAAAAAAAGTATCTGCATTTGCAAAATAGTTGCCAAAAATGTAAATGCCCAAAAGAAGAAACAATAGGGTTAAAGCGGGAAAATTTACTATAAGATGCAAAAAGTGCCAAGCGTGCCGTTTCCACTATTGAAAAGAGCTGTGTTAGCTCTTTTTATTAAAAATGAGCTAAAGCGAAAAATGTCGAGTTAGAAGCAATCAAAAAGAGCTAACTAAATCTAGCTCTAAAATAGCTAAGTTGGCATCGCTGGTTAACCTTCCAATAATTTTACCCATAACTGCAGGGATTTTTTGCTTACATACACACATGAACGTGTGTATGTATGTATTTAGAGCACTCATATTCGGATGTTTGCCTGGCTATAAATGACACATACATACACATTTACTTACCATATCCTTTCTATGTACAGAGAATATAAATCAATTTGGTAAAATTTAAATCTCTTCATGAAAAACAAAACAAACATCGTTTTAAATAAATTTATGTAGCTCCTTTCTCAATTGTTGTTTGAGGATTGAAGAATAAGTGTTTAAATTTATTTTCTTGTTTCATGGTTCAATCGTCTATGAATATTTTCTGTTTCATTTTCTACATTTATCTTTTTAGGCGAAACGTACGCACTGTTTTAAAATATTGAGGGTCCTTCATTAATTATAGTTTACTTTGCCTACAAGTAAATGTCAAGTATAAGTAGTCAAAATCTTAACATTGGTTTGAGTTGCATAACATTTTGAATTAATCACTTGCCGTCTACACGTAATATAACAAGATACAATTTAACATTAACTTCAAGTTAATGTTAAGTTTAAAATAGTTAGTCTAATGCGTATTTCAAGAGATAACATTATTGTTAGTGCTTAGCTTTATAACTTCAAGTTATGAGTACAATAGCATTTTATGGCAGATGGAGATGTAGAGTTGTTGTTTTTGTTTATATAAAAAGTACAGCACAATAATGTCAGGAGTTGATACTCATGGTTTTTTAGTTTGAACCACTTTTGCCAGAACTTCTAGAGGTGAAATCGTCAAAAACTACAGATTTCTTTGAAAAAAATCGTCAAAATCGTCAAGTCATTTTAGATAATCGTCAAAAAAAACGTCAAATCAAAAATATTAAATTTTTTTGTATTTTAATTGTTATATTACAAAAATTATTACATTGGTTCAAACTTATTAATTATGCTTCCAACAAATATACACATATACATTAATATACACAAACATGTATATAATCTAAACATGAAAACAATTAAGATTAAAATAAAAGTTAAAAAAAACTTAAAATGAAATCAGAATTCACATACGTACATACATATGTATGTATGTATTTATTTTTAAAACAGATAATTTATAAAAAAATAATTAGCATTTTTGTTATAGAAACATTTTGTGTATAAATAACATTTTTAAAAAATTTGAACTGATCTCAGTTTCATAGCAGTTTGACTTTTTAAGTTTTAAATAGTCCTTTGTGTATAGGATGACTTTTAATGAATCGTTTTGTAAACGATTACGAATTTTGGTCTTATTTAAATTCACCTAAATATCCTTTCGACATTTGCCGAGGAATGTGCTAAAATGATTATATTGCGAATAAAATTTTTTAAAATTGGGAAATCCAGACTTGAATCACATCTTTTCATTTCGTATATTTTTTCCAAAATTCTGTAAAGTTTGTTTCCTTTCCTTCAAAAATAGTTTTAAAATCTAAAAATTGCAATTCCCTATCATTTTCGTTTAAGAAATTTGGAAGAGTCTTTGCAATGTCCAGAATAGAGTCGGATTCGCCATTTAATATTAGGTTTGGATGAATTATATTTAAAGATTTATATTGACTTTCAAAATCAAATCTTTTAAGTATCTGGTCACATAATTCAATGTAAAATTGTAGGTATACAATTATTCATTATTTCTTCTACATCACTTTTGCAAAGATTTGAATTTGAAAGAACTTCTTTTTAATTATTCTCGAAATTAAATTTAGAAAAATCGTCATTTCTGGACCTAAAATCGTCACTAGTGCATTTTGAGAGATAAAAATCGTCGAAATGCAGAGAAATCGTCAATTCTGGCAACAGTGGTTTGAACACATGTTGATATCGATAATGGGTTAAAATAGCAATAGTTTGTTTCTAAAATTCGTAAATAGGTTTTATAATCACCGATATTTAATGCTTATCGAAATGCTATGCCTGACAATAAGTTAACGTGGAGATATGTTTCTTCACCAATGACAATGGTGTCCTAAATCTATGCTAACGAAGGAACTTTAGCTACGAGTATGTTGTGCTGTCCTCCAATTTATCTGCTGGCTAGAAAGCTGAAACTTCATACCGCAATGATGTGATGATAGTATTTTAAGAGCCAATGAATCTAATTCAAATCGAATAAACTATTGCAATTCAAAAGTCCGCATTGATAAGGGAATTTCAATCCTCCTTGACCGAGGACTTTTCCCCATTAATACGCGTACCATTACATGTTAATAGGCTTTTTACACTTACAACACATCTTTCATCTTTCACCAAATTGGCAAGATGATAACATCTTACCATAAGAATTATACAGGGCTAAATGTTGAACATCTTTCAATATCTTCAGAATATGTTCCTATCTCACTTTGTTCCATTCAACATCTTTCGATTATTTTAGTGTCATCACTAGAAAAATGTATACAACTATATACATACATGCACAGAAAGATCTGTAAATACTCCAAGATTTTATTATATACATATGTACATGTATGTATATAATAAAATCTTGTATATATTTTTCCAAATCGAAATAAATGACATAAAAGAAATTGCAAATTTCTACAAGCTGCTCAGACTCGAAATTTTTGCACATAAAGAAAGTACTCGAAATATCATTAATTGTTTCTGCTCCTTAACACGAGAAGCAATTAAATCAATTTCTAATGACCGATGAAAGATGAAAGATGTTGTAATTTGAACAGGTTTTTTCAATTTTCAACATATTCATTCCACGCATTCCTCAAAGATGTGAGTGAGTGTAAAAAGGTTATAACACAGATGGCCCAAAATGGGAAATGCGAGTGTATACATTGCGAAATACAAATTTAGTGTAGCCCGCTGGCTACCTTCTCGAACTCAAGTATATTTACTATTGATCTAAATTTTCCCCCAAAAAAAACAAACAATTTAAATTAAATTTTAAGAGAGCCAAATTCTGTTCGATAAAAAATTAATTGCTCAACAAAATTTTTGACGCAGGCGCCATGTAACAATATGAATATGACATTTGATATTTTATATTTGATAGCCAGAAAGGATCGAGAGTCGAATACAACAGGAGTTAAAACTTTAATTAAATTTATATGTGTTTTTTAAAAATAAATAAAATGTCCACTGAAAAAATATTCTCAAATAAATTAGAAGACATAACTCGGTGATGATTTTATAAATAATAGATAGATGCTGTTTAACTGATCTTTGCAGTATTACAAAAGATGCATTAAATAAAACTGATATTGAAGATTAATAATGGTCGCATTCATAAGACGTAACAGTTGCGCAACTGTTGAGTATTTGTCTTAGAAACGCATAGTTGAGTATATCCGCTCCACTCAACAGTTGAGTAATTTTCCAACATAAAATTTTTTCGCTACCTATAGTCAACACGTTGGGCTCAGCCTCAACAGATGGTCAAATAGAGCTATTTCTTTTATATGCTTTGTTAGGTGGCAGCAACAAAAATTTGTTAAGTTTTACATTACAAATGCGATGAAGTAACGAAATAAAGATATACAATTACATTATATACATCAAGCCGTTTCTAAGAAGTAGGTGTTGGGGCCAACAGTTGCCAGCAGTTTCACAACTGTTGAGCTCAACAGCTACGTCTTATGAATGCGCCCAATATATAATGAAGGGGTGTAACGATAACGGTTTTCCGATCCAATACCGATACTCAAATAGAAATATCGCCGATACTGATTCCGATACGCATATTGAATTTGAACTCAAGTTATAAATACCAAAATTCAAGTAGAGTAATTTTTTTTATTATACAAAATTACAGTATCAGAGATTATTAATATTTAAAATTAATATTTGATATTTATTATTTGAATTAACAAAAAACAAACTAGTTTTAACAAAATACATTTAGCATTGGGAGAAAATTTCACTACTGTGTTGTATATTTTCAAAATTCTGAATTAATGGAGAACTTCTAGAAACAAGATCCATATCCATGGTCTCAAGTATAAAGTCCCATTTAACACATATACACCTCGTAACAAAAATTTATTGCAAAAGTGTAAAAAACAATGTTTTTACAAGCAGGTGTACACAAAAAAGTTACATTGTGAATATTATAGTTTCTATTATGTTTTTACATTCTCCTGTAAGGTTAGAATTATTAAAATTAAGGCCTTTCTACTTGAAACCAACGATATGTATCTATAAAAACAATTAAGCTTCATGTTTGACAGTACTGCCCTTGATTATATTTTTTAATTCTAAACACAATTAAGTTTAGTGACTACACTGCAATTGGTATTACAACGGAATAAAACAATTTCTATTTATTATTAACATATTTTAAGGCCTGAAGTCCATAACAATTGTGGGCTTCATAAGCAATTAAGCACCGTGTACATCCTAAAAATAATAATATCAAAATTTGTTGTTATACAAACAAATTTTATTTGCCATAAACACGATTCCAATATTTATCTGCATAAATTATACACAAAAATCAATTCAAAAAAGAAAAATAAATAAATTTTATGTATCTTTCAATAAGCCAAAAGAATGAAAATGCTGAGCGGGTGTACATAAATATTTATTAGTATTATTTTAGCAACCTTACGTCTACTTGCTTGTGTAAGTGGATAAAACAAACACACATTACAACAATTTAATGTTAACTCTCGGAAATTGCTTTTAAAATAAAAAACATAGAGTTCGTTTATTTGTTGATTTTTGTATTCACATTTTTACACTCCGGTGCACAATGGAATCGAAAACTTAAATGGAAATAAATCGGCGCCTCATAAGCGAATAGTTCGATTTTGTTAAAACTTTACACAGCTATAGATGACCTTAATATTTCTCAGGAAGCCAGAACCAGAGTGGATAAAAATTGCATCTAAATTAAAAGCAAATTCTAAAACGATGCAAATTTCTTATTTTTTATTTGATTTAAAAACGGGAAATTGGAAATTCGTAAGGTTGAGTTCTACAAAAATCAATCCTATACATATGGCTTATGTCTTGTAGTTATGAAGCTATTTAATGGCTTTATTATGGATGGCAGCCGAACTAGAGTTTTAATGTGACCTAGCAAGGCAAAAAACTATGGAAAATGAGATTATGACAGCTTGGCAACATACAATTCTTTTATATTTATCAAGTATAGAAAAATTTAATCGACAATTGTGTCCATCTACATACTTACATACATACATACATATGTATATCCCTTAAATGTTACATTATTCGATAAGAAAAGAAAACATGTGCTTTCAATTTGTTGTATAACTTTCCCCATAATATTCATACCATTGGCAGATGTATTGAATATAACAAATATGTACATGTATTTTTGTATATGAATCTGTACAACTTTTAAGAAAATCCACCTAATATTCATTGAAGTAAAAACAAAAGCTAAAGTGACTGGCTTTCTTTTTTGTCCTTTGGGGCTTAATCTGAAATTAAAAGGAAGACACAAATTTTAAAATAAAATCATCGGTCACAATTTATATTTTTCATGTACACAAATACATATACATACATATCGATCCTTATTTTCCATTTTATCGTAAGCGACATGTTATCGAAAATATACTCTTTTATTGAAATTAAAATTTGATGGACCTGCCCTTAGTTTAGAATTATCAAAATGCCAAAATTGTCGATAGCTTTTAAGATACGGGCTGTAAAATTTTATCGTAATCGACAATTGAGGCACAAAAACATATTTGAATATTAAAAAAAACTTCTCCTGAAAAATTTAATTTTTGTCGCTTACGGTTAAATCGAAAATAAGCCTCGATATGTATATGCATACATAGACATATCTCAAAAAATTACTTTCGGATTTAATAATTATTATTATTATTATTATTATTATTATTATTACGGTCTTTATGACCTAGATAAAATATCAATCTTAATGTATATTTTACAATTATTTCTCATTATTCTATAACAAATAATGTTTTACAATATGTTTTTATTAATTTCTTGTATATATACTCATTCTGACAATCTTTAATTTCTGTTGGCAGTTCATTATACATTTTGAATCCTTCAAAAAATACACTTTTCTTTTGAAGATCAGTCTTAATTTCAGGCAGTCTTATGTTATTTCTTTGTCTCGTATTATAACTATGTATTTCAAAATTATATTGCATTCTCTCATAAAGATAATTTGGTAATTGCCCTAATCTTAATTTATGTACAAATTTTAGAGTGTGATATGCTATTAACTGTTTTATATTAAGCCAATCTAAGCTTCGTATCATCTCAGAAATTGGTGTATCGTACCTTTTGTTTAGAATAAATCTCATTACTTTATTTTGCTGTATTTGTAATCTTCTAATTTGCGTATCATTTAACATAATAATGCAGAAAACAACCGTCATATAGAAAAGTCTTGAGCACATTTCTCTTAAAAAAAGAATATATGTACATATTTAAATATCTTCATTGAGTTGTATGGAAATTAAAAACTTAAAACTTTGTTTTCTACAAAACGAGCTTTTTTGAGTTATATCTTTATTGCAATAATGGACCGATGTATGTATACATATCGCTGGCTTAATATAATAAAGGCGTAACTCTAATTTTTGATATTACACAGGAGAAGGAAAAACTGAACAAAAACTAAAGCATTTACATATGTATATACAAGATTTATTTTGTAAAATAAAATAAATCTTTTATTTTTAACTGTTACTTGTTTCGTTCTTGAAGGAGGATGTAATTATACTTTGGCTAACAGAAAACGTTAAAAACGCGATATTGAAAAAAAAATTTTGATACGCCCTTTTTATATTAAGCCATCGATACATACATGCATACATACATACCTTCCAACATACGTATTTATGAACGTTAACATGTCAATATTTATTAATGACATTTGCATACGTGACATTCAACAAGAACTTAATGTTTATAGTATTATTGCACTATGGTTAAGACTGCCACTTTCTTTGGAGGAAACTTGATTTGTTTTTGATGTTCTCGTTTGATTAATTTGTCATTGCAATCTGGTAGTCCATAATTCAGACAACAACATTAGTTAGTAGTTTAGTTATAGGCCATCAAAATTTTAATTTTTCTGGAAATCTTAGAGTTTGGATTAATTTTAACGAAAAACACAACCAAAAAAACTTATGTGATTATCAAAATCTTTAATGTTTCACGTAACCTATAAAATCTTCACGTAACCTAAAAATCTGCAGATTTTTTTTAATTTCAAACAGTTTTGAGCATTAAACTGCCAGAAGTTTTTAAATTGGAGCATAGGAGATTTAATTCAACGCACGCTTCTTTAAATTTTTTCGATTTTCGAGAAACTGAAACTTTTCTAAAAATGGTAAAATTTTCCAAAGATGTTTTAAGAAGCAATATACAAAAAAACGATAAAGAAAACATTTCGGAAGAGTTTTTCTTGTACATAATAGCCGTGGCCGGATACAGGTGTGAGAAATATATTACCTTCCTCATACAAAAAAACCTATAAAATTGAATTAAAATTTTTTAATGCATTGTGTGAAAAATGTTTGGTCTATTGAAGAACCGACACACCAAACAAATCTGTTAAGTAGCGGTAGTTGCAGAATATTGATTGAATTGAATGAGCGTAACGCAGCCCATTTTTCTAATCCTAACATTACATTAATAGCGGAGCTTAATGTGTGTGCAAGGTTTCTAAAATTTAACTTTAGTAGAGTAGAATTAGTTTAAAAAATGTTTACTTAGAATGGATATGATACTGCTCATTTTTTGAGTCGTTATATCTGTAGTAAAATGGAAAAAATGCTTAAGTCGAGATAAGCACATTTTGAGTTAGTGGCTCCTCCGTAATCGCCATATTCAAAAGTGCCTCTGACAAAAATTTCTATTATTTTGTGCTATTTGGGCAATAAATTGGTGATTATGATTTGTCGACTTATAATCTCATACGAAATAAAAGCTTAGTTAAGTTTATACTTTCATACGAGTATTAATTGAAATTGGACTTATTAGTTCCGGTATGTAGAATGATGGTTTTCTAAAAAAAATTTTATGGAATACCGAATTTCAAAATTTAACTGAAAAAGAAGTAAATTTCTGAAAATCTAAAAAAAAATCTTAAAAGTTTAAAACTATTGTCATGCAAAACTGTAAAATATGACTCATGCATTTTTCCTTATTGCCA